>CM054138.1:72195830-72203330 GCA_028751875.1 Rapana venosa
TACAGCTGGGTGAATTGGGGGGACTGTGCTGAAGCCAAGGCACACAAACCGTCGATCATCCATCCACAAAGTAACCACGCTCAACGCTGCTTAACCTTAGCTGGGGGAGAGCAAGTGCTCTGATCACTGAGCTATCCCGTCCCCTGACCAGTGGCTTCTTCTTCAACGACTCCAGACAGAAACTGTTGTTGTCTGTCATATGAGCGAAAGTGTGTTGCACTGTCGTTAAGCGCCTGACAAGTCAGGCCCAGCGCATCCGACTTCGGCAGAAACCAGTGGCTTAGTCGCCCTAAAAGCAAACCAACAAACTATAAGGCTTCATAAGTAAATAGCGGCCAAGAGATCTATTGGCTGCGACAGCTGTCAATCTAAAATATTTGCAATAGATGACGAGAGAAGCCCCAACAGCGGCTCTATTGGCGATGCTTTCTTCAGTAAAGCCACAAGGTGAGCCAGACAGCGCTAATGAACAATCTGGCACGTTTGGTACAGAAATTCGATAGTCTGACTCTTTGGTACCTTTTTCTGGCAGAAGACAAAGCTGAGAGACGTGTGTGTTGAAAACCACCTGTTGAGGACTGGAATGTCGATAAAACAGAGGGATCGTGCATTTGCATCTGTCTATCACCTCCTACACGTAGATCTGACAACCTACCCTGAGGGATAATTTTGCACTTTCATGTTTTCTAATTAAGGAACATTTCTGTCAATGTGTGTGGAGTAACAATGGAATAACATTAACTCTCTACAGAAGGGAATGGAAATTACACGAAAACGCGAAATACATCTCGGACTTCAGAAAACAACATTCTTAAACTTGCACTGCGCACACGTGCGCAAGCGTGCACGCACGCACGCACACACACACGGGGACTAGGTGTAAAATGGTACATAAGTGCTTATTCCATTATCCTCGATATAAAAGAATTGAATAAATAAATTGAATAAAACACACACAAACGACACATCTCACACACACTCACACACACACACACACACAAAACATCACACACTCTCTCTCTCGCACGCACACACACACACACACACACACACACACACACACACACACACACACACACACACACACACACACACATAACGCTCTAAGGCAGGGCGATGGAGATTGAGACGTCTGTTGAAACTAGGACCAGATAAGAGATGTAACTATAGGGGAAGATCGCAGGTCGGAAAGAAGTGGGTCTTGAGCCTGGATTTGAAAGTATCGAAGACAAGAAAGAACTATAGAAAACACGCAATAAAGAAATATTAAACAGTGCAGCACAGGAACGTAAAAACGCAACATCCATAACATCACATATAACGCAAGAAACAAAGCACAACCCAAAAAAAAAACCTGAAAGAAAAAAAAAACCACACACAAATACCACCACAAATTGATCCCTCCCTGCTCTTCTTGCTTCTGTATCAATAGAGTCATCAAACACTCCTCACAGCTTGCTCTTCGCTCTCTGTAACCACACAAGTCGGTAAGTTCCATTGATAGTCCATCTTCCTGAATGTCTGACATTCCAGGAACCAGGCTTGAATCGATGCGTGTATTGGTGTACACGTATTTGTGAACGAAATACTTCAAGCTGTCATCGCATGCTTTCACTGGTAAACCTCTAGCTCTACTTTGGTTTTGAAAAGGTAATACATAACGGTAAAGGTGTCCATAACCTATATTGTCGTAGGAGAGCGAGGCATCAGAGACCTCAACTTCTCCAGGGGCCGGCATATTGAGGGCGGGGCCCATCTCCTCTCCCTCGCTGCTTTACCTTCCCTGACCCTAAAAAGGGCAGGTACCCATTTACAGCTGGGTGAACTGGGAGACTGTACTGAAGCCAAAGTGCGCAAACGGTCGCCCATCCAAGTGGTAACCACGCTCGATACTGCTTAACTTTAGCTGAGGGAAAGCGAGTACTCTGACCACTGAGCTATCCCGTCCCCAAGGAAGAAAATACATAACCAACGAAAATGTCTGCAGCCTCCCCCCCCCCCCCCCCCCCCCCCACCACCCCCACCCCAAACAAACAGAAATATGTAGCAAGCATGACTAGCCACACCATCGAATTTGTTCTGAAGTTTGTTAGCTGGGGACGGGATAGCTCAGTGGTCGGAACACTCGCTTTCCCCCAGCCAAGTTAAGCAGCGTCGAGCGTGGTTACCAGTTGGATGGGTGACCGTTTGCGCGCCTTGGCTTCAGTACAGTTCCCCCAGTTCACCCAGCTGTCAATGGGTACCTGCCCTCTTTAGGGTCAGGGAAGGTAAAGCAGCGAGGGAGAGGAGATGGGCGCCGCCCTCAATATGCTGGCCCTAGAGAAGTGAGGTCTCTGACGCCTCGCTCCCCTACGACCTTATAGGTTATGGGACACCTTTACCTTTACCTTACCTTGGTTGCTTTCAGTTAGACAAACTTCAACAACAGTAATGGTAAAGAGACAAAGGAGCTGTGCTTTTAACCTTAGAGAGACACAGTGTCTGGTTCGGTTGGTCTCATCTGGAGAAGCCAAACAACATTATCACAGAAACCTTCATTGGAATTTGCAAGGGCAGAGAGGAAGAGGCAGCCCAAAGGACTCCTGAAAATGAGATTTTGAGGAAGAGTTGGCCGTTTTAAGGAATCTGGTTTGGGTTTTATCTCATTTTATGTGTGGTTGATGTGGTTTTCCCACAACGCGGTGCCCGTCCTGGGTTGACCCTTATGGTTGGCCAGGGCGTTGCTACAAGGAGCGACAGCAGAGATGGTTTTATATACTGTTTTAATCTGTATATAGACGCACAGTTTTAATCTGAGATTTAAAAGTTAACAAGGTGACAGCCCTGATATGGCCTCTGTGGTCGGCGGGGCTATAAACAACAGGATTGGATTGAGGCAGAGCTGAGGAGAGCTGGACAGATGTGCTAAGAGACAATGCAGGCTGCGCAGAACAAAGCAGTATTTTGTACAATGGCCCACACACACTAGCCTAGTGGTTAGAACATTGCACTCGCAATCTGACGACCCGGGTTCGATTACCGTTCAAGGGGATATTTTCTCCTGGAGTTAACATCAGTGCAGACTCCACTCTCCCCAAAAGTCCTTCGGATGAGACTATAAACCGAGGCCCCGTGAGCGAACGCACGCAGAACATCTTGCGCACACGTTAAAACCCGTTCCGCTTTTCGTAAGAGTAGGCCATTGTGTGCCGGTGGAAACGGATGACAAAATTTACAAAACTGCATACACACGGGGACTAGGTGTAAAAAGCACATTAGTGCTTATTCCATTATCATCGATATAAAAGAAGAAATTTTTTTAATATAACTAAAATATGAAATATACACATGCTCATTCATACACATTCTTCCCTCCCACTTACTTTTTTTCTCCTTGTGGCCCTTTCCTTTATTGTTGTAATATCACTTACAATGGAAAGCTGTTACATTGAAACACACATCCGCGCGCACGCACGCACACACACACATACATACACAAACACACACTCACAGCTACCTCATCCATAAACACACACACACACTTAGTAGCATTTCTATTGGTCATTCCTTTCGCTATAAAGAAAAAGTAACACAAAAGATATATATAATGATAAACAGTATGGTGAAGGAACATTCGAGACACAACAGTCGATAACACACCATATCAGACCACAAAAACCAGGTAAAAAACAAAAACATATTAACCACCCACCCACCCACCTACTCTCTCTCTCTCTCTCTCTCTCTCTCTCTCTCTCTCTCTCTCTCTCTCTCTCTCTCTCTCTCTCTCTCCTCTCTCTCCAAAGACAACAATCCCTTCACACATGATCCCTCAGCCCTCTCCTCCTCTCCCCAACAATGACTGTATGTAGGAGCAAAGTTCACCACTGTGTGTCCTCTTCCCCTGTAACCAACCACACACCAGTCGCCTGCATTTCTTTTTCATTTTTCAAACCACGCTTAAGTCACTGCAGAATTCTTTGCGTGAAATTTGGGCTGCTCTCCCCGGGGAGAGCGCGTCGCCACAAGAGCAGCGCCACCCTTTTTTTTTCCTGTCTGCAACTGTAACTGTTTCCCTATCAAGTGGCTTTTTTTCTACAGAATTTTGCCAGGGACAACTCTCTTGTTTTGTCGTGGGTTCTTTTACGTGCGCTAAATAATTTTTATGTAACATACGGGACCTCCATGAGACGAAAGACTAGCACCCCAGCCCACCACTTATGGTCTAATGGATCGAAGAAAAGTTTTGGGGCCCAAACGGGGATCGAACCACCGCACACTTCCGACCCGGACTTTTCGTTTTCTAGGCAGGCGTCGTTACCTCTAGACCACCGATACACATCCACCCAGTCAGCCACATTCAATTAATACATTGTTCAGTCTGTCTCCTCCCTGTCTAACCTTCCAGGGGCCTCACTCAAATCGATTTTAAAGTGTCAGCACATGTGTGTCTGTGAACAGAACCAGTGTTGCCGTCCTTCCACCTTGTGGGAACTCTGGTCTTTTGCTGCAGTTTGGGAGGAGGGTTGGTTGTGCCTGTGTGAATGTGAACAAAAGACAGTTTCAAGCTTTGTATATGGGTTGTCTTTTGCTGTGGTTTGGGATTTTTTAGCGTTAAAACCTTTTCCCTATGGGTAAGTATGTTCTTTCGAGCCAGAAGGCCCATAGAGCCGGAGCTTATCCCGGTTTCTGTAGCGTTAAGCGAACTGATGGTTTTTCACCACCCCTGTGACAGGACGCTAGTCTGTCGCCAGATACTTCCCCAGCAGAGCTGGTACCCACTTGTACACCTGGGTGGAGTGAGGAAAATAGGAGTAAAGTGTCTTTCCCAAGGACACAACACCGAGCCGAGCGGGGATCGAACCCGCGACCTCTGGATCACGAGTTGACCGCCTAAACCACACGACCACGGTGCCTCCTGTTTCCCTATGGGTAACTCACTATTTAGTAACCAACCGTCTACTAGCCCTTCCCTAGGTATTACTCACTACTGGGTTACGCTCTTTCTCTGTTTCTGGTCCATCCACCTGGAATGATCTCCCTCTTTCACTTCGCAAAAAAGCCTTCACTTGATACCTTCAAATCCATCCTCAAAACACACTTATTTCCTACCTGACACTTTTCCCCTCATATCTGTTCCTACTGTTCACCAGCATCCTTCATCTCCTTCATCACCACCTAAGTGTGTGTGTGTGTGTGTGTGTGTGTGTGTGTGTGTGTGTGTGTGTGTGTGTGTGTGTGTGTGTGTGTGTGTTGTGTGTGTGTGTGTGTATGTGTGTGCGCGCGCGCGCATAAATTTGAAATGTGTTATGTTATTTGAGGAAAGTTGCATGCGTGTAAATGATTTGAGTGCAAGCGCTTCCATTTGTTTGTTTTACAAGATTCAGCGCTATATAAATTCCACATATTATTATTATTATTATCATTATTATTATTATTATCATAGCATACTAATGTGCACAGTGCACGTGTGCTAGGGAAAACGGGTTCTCTCCCTTGACGTAGGGATAGCGTTTTGAGAATGTCTGCCATGAATCACAGATGATGTTTGGTTCTAGAATAACCTTTTCGCCATTAGGAAACACTGGAATAATCCTTTTTGAATGTATGCAAAAGATAAAAGAACTGTGAACATAGGCAATGGAGAAGTACATCAGTAACGACTGGTTTCTCTATCTGAAGTTAACATATTTATTTTTTTTTAAAACAATAATAAATAAATGAATGAATAAAAAGCTTGCACAAAGGCCTCAGCCTTCACAAAAGAAAAGAACCCTGTATAACACTTTCACCAGACACATGGAATCCAACAGAATCTATGTTTAATCTACAAGAACAACTGGCAACAAGGTCATCAGGCAAATCTGCACTAGGAAAAGACACCTGAAGCCCACCACAAATAACGGTGACTCTGTTGGTGAGATTCCATCCACCAGAAAGAAAAGAAGTCTCCTCTATAGTATGGTTGTGCTGTGCTGTGCTGTGCTGTGCTGTGCTGTGCTGTGCTGTGCTCTGTGTGTGTGAAAGAGGGGAGAGAGGAAAATAATTTATAAGCGCACACATACTCATAGACATAGACTTTTCGTAAGAGTAGGCCATTGTGTGCCGGTGGGAACAGATGACAGAATTCACAAAACCGCATAAACACGGGGATTAGATGTAAAAAAGTACATAAGTGCTTATTCCATTATCCTCGATATAAAAAAAAAATTTAAATAATTTTTAAAAAGACAAATACCCACATACGTCAACGCATGCGCACCACACACACGCACGCGTGCATGCGCACTTACACACACACACACACACACACACACACACACACACACACACACACACACACACACACACATACAACACACACACAAACACACCACAACACAACACAACACTCACACACACACCACCCTAATCAGTGACCCAACTTAGCCCTTTCATTTCAGTACAGAAGAAGCCAGCCTTGGATGGAGACAAGACCCAAGAGATAATTATCAACGAACATTGCAGTGAAGGCATAAGCTCTCTAAGTCCTTATATCGATCAGACCTCTCTTGTCACAATGCCTTGTTTTATCAGGGTACGTTTTCTGGCCTCTCTCTCTCTCTCTCTTCTCCTTGTGGCCTTACTCCTGGCCTAGGGAGGCCGAAAGCTTTGTCAGTTATTGGTCTCAGCTATGTGTTGTTATGGCCTGTATTGAAGTGTTGCTATCCTTTGAAATGTTTTCCTCAATAAAATCTGGTTATGTTCTGTTGAGATTGTCGTCAGCCTTGACAACTTCTTTCCCATAACAACGTGTGTATATAATATATATATATATATATATATATATATATATATATATATATATATATATATATATATATATATATATATATATATATACCAAGGGTAATGACATGCTGGCAAGAATGATTCGCGGTGTGTGTGTGTGTGTGTGTGCGTGCGCGCCAAAAATTATTGTATTATGTCAAGACTGATGGATTATTCCGAATTTTGATTCTCTGCTTTGAAAAAAAAAGGATATTAAGGATACTAAACTAAAGAACAAACGGACAAAAATAGATGAAGAAATGCTGAAAAGGCAAGCAGGCAGACAGACAGACAGACAGACAGACAGATGCAGTTTTAAAACTATGAAATGAGAGAAAAACAGTTACAATGCACACAAAAAAAGGATGATGGAAGCAAAAAGTTTGCTTCCCACCATTTCATAAAAACAAAAAAAGAAAACAAAACGAGCAAAAATTACCTTAAAAGCAAACTGACAGGTTCTTTGCCAAAACCCTAAAGCCACGTGCAGAGGAAGACGAAGAAGAAGAAGGAGACCACAACAACAACAGCAACAACAACAACACGTCCACGCCACATCAACAACACACCAGGCCTTGTCTGACGCAGTGTCTACATGGTCTGCTGTGTACACTGATTCCCCTGTCACAACTGACTCACAGTGCTCCGCTATCTAAAACACAGGCAGGGGGGTGGGGATACCGTGTGTGTGTGGGAGGGAAGGGGGAGGGG
>CM054138.1:72208330-72215830 GCA_028751875.1 Rapana venosa
ACGGGGTACGGGATAGCTCAGTGATAGTGGAATAGCTTGGGAACGGGGTAGCTCAGTGGTCAGAGAACTCGTTTCCCCCCAGCTAAGGTTAAGTAGCACTGGGCGTGGTTACCAAGTGGATGGGTGACCATTTGCGCGCCTTGGCTTCAGTACAGTTCCCCCAGTTCACCCATCTGTAAATGGGTACCTGCCCTCTTTAGGGTCAGGGAAGGTAAAGCAGCGAGGGAGAGGAGATGAGCGCCGCCCTCAATATGCTGGCCCTAGAGAAGTGAGGTCTCTGACATCTCGCTTCCCTGAGGACCGCATAGGTTATAGGGACACCTTTACCTTTTACCTACACTCTACCATGACGTGAATGTTTCCCTACTGATTTACCACAGAACTGTATCATCTGACGCATTGTGAAATGATGACGATATCAGTGTTCCTCAATTGATCCACCTCAAAATGGAAAATTGGTGGATCGGTGGTCTAGAGGTAACGCGCCTGTCTAGAAAGCGAAAAGTCCGGGTCTGAAGTGTGCGGCGGTTCGTACCCCGTTTGGACCGGAAATTTTTCCCCCATCCATTAGACCATGAGTGGTGGTCTGGGCGCTAGTCTTTCGGATGAGACGATAAACCGAGGTCCCGTGTGTTACACGTAATTATTTAGCGCACGTAAAAAAACCCACGGCAACAAGAGAGTTGTCCCTGGCAAAAATTCTTAGAAAAAAAAGCCACTCTGATAGGGAAACAAATACAGCTGCAGAAAAAAAAAAAAAAAAAAAAAAAAAAAAAAGGTGAAAGGGTGGCGCAGCGCTAAGTGGCGACGCGTTCTCCCGCTCTCCCCGGGGAGAGCAGCCTGAATTCAAATCTGAGCGCTTTGATTTGTTGCTTTACAAGATTCAGCGCTATATAAATTCCATACATTATTATTATTATTAAAATTGTATCATCTGATGCGCTGTGCAATGATGTGAATGTTCCTCACATTATTTCCCCCAGAACAATAACTTTGAATTGACTTGACTGAAAGTAAAAGGTAAAGGTGACCCATAACCTATGTGGTCGTAAGGGAGCAAGGTGTCAGAGACCTCAGCTTCTCCAGGGGCCAGCATATTGAGGGCGGCACCCATCTCCTCTCCCTCCCTGCTTTACCTTCCATGACCCTAAAGAGGGTAGGTACTCATTTACAGCAGGGTGAACTCGGGGACTGTACTGAAGCCAAGGCGCACAAAATGGTCCCCCATCCACTTGGTAACCACGCTCATTGCTGCTTGACCTTAGAGTGGGGAAAGCGAGTGCTTGAGACGTACTGTCCAAATGTTCCCCAAATTATTTACCACAGAACTATACACCGTCTTAACTACAGTGGAGACATGGTAATGCTCTGCAACTGAACTACCAGACAATTATCTTGTCTCAATAAACGTATCAAGTTTCTATGTGGTTTATCTTATCTAGAAAGTGTGAATATATGAATGTATAATCATGGCCCCCGCAAACTACATAAATTCATGGGAGAAAAAAATCTTATGACTGATAGACTTTAGATTAGGCTGTTATGTAAAGCGCTGGACTCTATAGTTGTTTGTGATGGTTCCCTATCATGTTGGTGAGTGTGTTTTGTGAAATAACAAAGCAAACAGCACATACAAAGTGCTTTCTTCTGATAAAGGGAGAGAAAGGAAGAGTGTTATGAAGGTGTGCAACGTGTGTGTGAGTGTGTGTGTGTATGTGTGTTAGTGCGTGTGCATGTGTGTGTTTGTGTGTGTGCATGCGTGTGTATGTGTGTGTTAGTGTTAGTGTTAGTGTGTGTGTGTGTGTGTGTGTATGTATGTGTGTGTGTGTGTGTGTGTGTGTGTGTGTGTGTGTGTGTGTGTGTGTGTGTGTGTGTGTGTGTGTGTGTGTGTGTGTGTGTGTGTGTGTGTGTGTGTGTGTCTTCAATAGAAAGACAGACAGACAAACAAACAGGAAGATGAAGAACGGGAACAGATGAAAACAGGTAAAAAATATAGGCTAAAGGAGAACACACACACACACACACACACACACACACACACACACACACACACACACACACACACACACACACACACACACACACACACAGATGGAGACAGAGAGAGACAGAGATACAGAAAGAGACACACAGAGAGGAAAGACAGAGAGAGAGAAAGAGACAGAGACAAACAGACAACATCTTTGAATACCAACACTCATCTCTTTTGTTCTAAAGCCCTCACTTCATCATTCCCCTTCGCCCTCTCGTCTAATATCACTTAAAGTGAACAGACGTAAAATCAAAGACACACACACACACACACACACACACACACACACACACACACACACACACACACACACACACACACACACACACACACACACAGGCAGGCAGATAGACAGACAGACAGAGACAGACACACAAACAGAAACATAGAACAGATAGACAGAGAAAGAGGGGGCGGAGACAAGGACACAGAGAAAGAGAGAGAGAGGGGGGGGGAGTTATTCAAGAAAGTTTTCAGCCATTCTGGCCAGAAAGATGGCATTCACCCAAGTCTGTCTATCATCCACGATTGATCGTATGCAAAGGTCAATGTTGGACATTACATTACATTACATTACGTTACGTTACGTTTCATTACGTTATATGACAGCCGTGTTTTGCGCAACACAGCTTGGAAGACATGCGGCCTTGTGACTGCAGAGCTGGTGATACAGAAGAACACAGGAGACCATGACTGCAGAGCTGGTGATACAGAAGAACACAGGAGACCATGACTGCAGAGCTGTGATACAGAAGAACACAGGAGACCATGACTGCAGAGCTGGTGATACAGGAGAACACAGGAGACCATGACTGCAGAGCTGTGATACAGAAGAACACAGGAGACCATGACTGCAGAGCTGGTGATACAGAAGAACAGAGGAGACCATGACTGCAGAGCTGGTGATACAGAAGAACACAGGAGACCATGACTGCAGAGCTGGTGATACAGAAGAACACAGGAGACCATGACTGCAGAGCTGGTGATACAGAAGAACACAGGAGACCATGACTGCAGAGCTGGTGATACAGAAGAACACAGGAGACCATGACTGCAGAGCTGGTGATACAGAAGAACACAGGAGACCATGACTGCAGAGCTGGTGATACAGAAGAACACAGGAGACCATGACTGCAGAGCTGGTGATACAGAAGAACACAGGAGACTATGACTGCAGAGCTGGTGATACAGAACAACACAGGAGACCATGACTGCAGAGCTGGTGATACAGAAGAACACAGGAGACCATGACTGCAGAGCTGGTGATACAGAAGAACAGAGGAGACCATGACTGCAGAGCTGGTGATACAGAAGAACACAGGAGACCATGACTGCAGAGCTGGTGATACACAAGAACAGAGGAGACCATGACTGCAGAGCTGGTGATACAGAAGAACACAGGAGACCATGACTGCAGAGCTGGTGATACAGAAGAACACAGGAGACCGTGACTGCAGAGCTGGTGATACAGAAGAACAGAGGAAACCGTGACTGCAGAGCTGGTGATACAGAAGAACACAGGAGACCATGACTGCAGAGCTGGTGATACAGAAGAACACAGGAGACCATGACTGCAGAGCTGGTGATACAGAAGAACACAGGAGACCATGACTGCAGAGCTGGTGATACAGAAGAACACAGGAGACCATGACTGCAGAGCTGGTGATACAGAACAACACAGGAGACCATGACTGCAGAGCTGGTGATACAGAAGAACACAGGAGACCATGACTGCAGAGCTGTGCCATCCTTCACAGTGCCTCCCCAACCATACCAGATTCTTTCGGGGGTTGGAGAGGAGATGGAACGCACACGTGCACGTGCACATATTCGTGCATGAGCGCACGCACACACACACACACACACACACACACACACAGACACACACAAACATGTATGCACCCACATGCACACACTAACATGCGCACACTCATAAACGCACAGAGCACACACAGAATGCACACCCACATACACACACTAACATGCAGACACTTGTGCACACACAGAGCACACACAGAATGCACACACATACACAGCATGCACACACATACACACCTATGTACACATGCAAACACACGCACCGCACACACACACACACACACACACACACACACACACACACACACACACACACACACACACACACACTAACACCAGTACTAACACTAACACACACAGATACACACACACTAACTAACACACTCACACACTCTAACACACACACACACACACACACACACACACACACACACACACACACACACACACACACACACACACATTTTTCCCATAAAAACTCCCCAAAACCTCTTGAGCTCATATTTTCTCAGAAACGGGGTGGATTATCATGCTTTTGAAGGAAAGCAGTAAATGGTTGGTCCAAAGTGCTCTGTCTATTTCTGATAGAAAAAATATTTTCTGGCATGTCTATTTCTGATATATCTATGTATATATTTTTTTCTGGCCTGTATATTCCTGATACATAAAAACTACCATTCTCTAGCCTATCTATTTCTGACCAAACAAAGTAGATGGCTTCTGGACTTGACTAAAACAGCTTATGACTCCTGTGGCCGGTACATCTAAGAGACCAAAACTGAAGGATTTCAGAGCCCCTATATTTTGCAGGGAAACACTAGATGAGTTCAACAGTCTACGTATTCGTCATGGGATAAAACCCTCTTTGTGACCAGTTTATTTTTGGAGAAAAAAAAGTGCAGGGTTTCTATCGTTTGTCCATTTTTGAAAAAAAAAGTAATTAGTATCGTGTTCTAGTTCACAAAAGAAAACTCTCCAGGGTTGGGTAAATTTTATCAACATAACAGAACAGTTGACAGTACTCCAATTATTTCATAGTCTACTTCTCACAAAAGAATCTGTTCATTTTGTTATCAGATTAATGCTTTATGTAATTCTCTTACATCAGTCGTGTGGTACAGAAGAAGAAGAGAGATGGGGAGAGACAGAGACAGATGGACAGACAGATCAGACTATATAGACCTTTGGAACAATGAATATTTGTGCTACTGATAGGCAAAGTCTAACAGAACACACACATACACACACATACACACACATACACACACACACACACACACACACACACACACACACACACACACACACACACACACAGGAAAAGAGATAGACATAAAAAGATGTAGAGAGATAAAGATACAGACATAAAGAGATGAAGAAAAAAAAACAGGCAGACAGACAGACAGACAGACGGAGGACTCAGAGAAAGGATTACATACACAGAAAGTTTTCTGCACGATTCACCAAGTCTATCAATCATCCTCGACTGATCGTATGCAAAGGTCAATGTTGGACATTACGTTACATTACATTACGTTACGTTCCGCTACATGACAGCCGTGTGTTGCGCAACACAGCTTGGAAGAGAAGGGGCCCTGTGACTGCTCTGCCAGAGCTGGTGATACAGAAGAACAGAGGAGACCATGACTGCAGAGCTGGTGATACAGAAGAACACAGGAGACCATGACTGCAGAGCTGGTGATACAGAAGAACACAGGAGACCATGACTGCAGAGCTGGTGATACAGAAGAACACAGGAGACTATGACTGCAGAGCTGGTGATACAGAAGAACAGAGGAGACCATGACTGCAGAGCTGGTGATACAGAAGAACACAGGAGACCATGACTGCAGAGCTGGTGATACAGAAGAACACAGGAGACCATGACTGCAGAGCTGGTGATACAGAAGAACACAGGAGACCATGACTGCAGAGCTGGTGATACAGAAGAACACAGGAGACCATGACTGCAGAGCTGGTGATACAGAAGAACACAGGAGACCATGACTGCAGAGCTGGTGATACAGAAGAACACAGGAGACCGTGACTGCAGAGCTGGTGATACAGAAGAACAGAGGAGACCATGACTGCAGAGCTGGTGATACAGAAGAACAGAGGAGACCGTGACTGCAGAGCTGGTGATACAGAAGAACACAGGAGACCATGACTGCAGAGCTGGTGATACAGAAGAACACAGGAGACCATGACTGCAGAGCTGGTGATACAGAAGAACACAGGAGACCATGACTGCAGAGCTGGTGATACAGAAGAACACAGGAGACCATGACTGCAGAGCTGTGATACAGAAGAACACAGGAGACCATGACTGCAGAGCTGTGCCATCCTTCAGAGTGCCTCCCCAACCATACCAGATTCTTTCGGGGGTTGGAGAGGAGATGGAACGCACACGTGCACGTGCACATATTCGTGCATGAGCGCACGCGCACATACACACACACAAACAAACACACACAAACATGTATGCACCCACATACACACGCTAACATACACACACTTGTGCACACACAGAGCACACACAGAATGCACACACATACACAGCATGCACACACATACACACCTATGTACACATACAAACACACGCACAGAGCACACACACACACACACTAACACCAGTACTAACACCAACACATATACACACTCTAACGCAAACACACACACACACACACACGAACACACACACAAACACACAAACACACACACACACACACACGTATGCACCCACAAACACACACATTTTCCCCATAAAAACCAAAAAAAACCTCTTGAGCTCAGATTTTCTCAGAAACGGGGTAGATTATCCAGCTTTTGAAGGAAAGCAGTAAATGGTCGGTCCAAAGTAGTTTGTCTATTTCTGATAGAAAATATATTTTCTGGCATGTCTATTTCTGATATATCTATGTATGTGTGTGTATATATATATATAGAGAGAGAGAGAGAGATAGATAGATAGATAGATAGATAGATAGATAGATAGATAGATAGATAGATAGATAGATAGATAGATAGATAGATAGATAGATAGATAGATAGATAGATAGATAGATAGATAGATAGATAGATAGATAGATAGATAGATATAAGATATCTAAGAAATTTTTTCTGGCCTGTATATTCCTGATACATAAAAACTACCATTCTCTGGCCTATCTATTTCTGACCGAAAAAAAGTAGATGGTTTCTGGACTTGACTAAAACAGCTTATGACTCCTGTGGCCGGTACATCTAAGAGACCAAAACTGAAGGATTTCAGAGCCCCTATATTTTGCAGGGAAACATCAGATGGGTTCAACAGTCTACATATTCTTCATGGGATAAAACCCTCTATGGATCAGTTTATTTTTGAAGTAAAGGTATCTAGTTTCTATTGTTTATCTATTTCTGAAAAATGGTAATTGTTACTATGTTCTAGTTCACAAAAGTAAACTTTCCAGGGTTGGTTGAATTTTATCAACATAACAGTACAGAGCAGTTGACAATACTCCACTTATTCCATAGTCTACTTCTCGCCAAAAATCTGTTCGTTTTGTTATCAGATTAATGCTTTATTTAATTCTCTTACATCAGTCTTTCTGTCTGCCTGACTCACACTGTGTGTGTGTTTGTATGTGTGTGTTTGTGTGTGTGATAGT
>CM054138.1:72248330-72253330 GCA_028751875.1 Rapana venosa
TAAATTTTGTGTGTCGTTCTCTCTCTCTCTCTCTCTCTCTCTCTCTCTCTCTCTCTCTCTCTCTCTCTCTCTCTCTCTCTCTCTCTCTCTCTCTCTCTCTCTCCTCTCCCATCTCTCACTCCTCTCTCTCCCACACATCACACACACACACACACACAACACACACCACACAACAAACACATACACGCACATACACACACACATAATTTTGCTTTGTCTTTGATTGTTTTGGTTTGGTTTTTCTTTGTTGCTTGTTTGTTTGTTTGTATAATGATGGATATATTTTCAAGATTTTTGAATTATTTGAATTGTATGGTTTAATATTGTTCATGGGTTTGGGTTTTTTTATAATTCCATGTATGCATATGTTATTGTCTTTTCTTGTTTGATTTGTATGGCTTATCACTGATTAGGTTTTTTAATTCTATGTCTGGAAACGGTTCAAAGCTTCAAGTACCTGGGAGCCATTGTATCCGACCAGGGATCCAAGCCAGAAGTAGTATGCAGGACTGCACAGACAATAACAGCTTTGTCAAAACTAAACACCATCTGGAGAGACAAGAATATCTCACTTATCTCCAAGATCAGACTAATGCGCTCCCTTGTCATATCCATATTTTCTGTATGCCTGTGAATCATGACCTGACTGCAGATTTGGAGAGAAGAGTACAGGCAGTGGAGATGATATGCTTTCGGGGACTCCTTGGCATCTCCTACAAAGACCACATAAGCAACGAAAGCGTGCATAACAGAATCCAGCAAACCATTGGACTCTATAAGAGAACCTTCTAACATCGGAAAAAGCGTAAAATTAAGTGGTATGGGCCATGTCACATAGATCCCAAGGAATTACAAAGACAGTTTTGCAAGGCACTGTCCCAAGGATGAAAGAAGAAGAGGCAGACCAAAGGGAAGAGCTGGGAGGATAACATCAGTGAATGGACAGGCCTAGAACTCAACAAAACCCTGAGAAAGGCAGAACAGAGAGAGGAATGGAGGGAACTGGTTGCTGAGTCTTTGAGGGTGCCCCCACGGTCGTCAGACTACGGGACAGATAGATAGATAGATAGATAGATAGTCTGTATATATATTATCTTTTTTCTCTTTTTTTTTCTTTAGATAGATGGCTTTATGAAAAAATGTACGCATATGTTATTGTCTTTTCTTGTTTGATTTGTATGGTTTATCACTGATTAGGTTTTTTATTCTATGTCTGTATATATATTATCTTTTTTTCTCTTTTTTTTTCTTTAGATAGATGGCTTTATGAAAAAAGCAAATGCACTGCTTATTCAATGTACCATCTGAAAATAAAAAGTTTTGACTTTGACTTTGACTTTCATACACACACACACACATACACACACACACACACACACACACATCCACACACACTCACACCACACACACACACACACACACACACACACACACACACACACACACACACACACACACACACACACCACAAATAACCAAAACGCAGACAGAGGCAAGTCTGACCGCATGCAAGTTTAAACATAAAGTTGCAAAGAAACTGTCCTTTTTCACAACACACTGAGGGCAATCAGCTATTCATCAGATGAAGACGACAACCAGCTGATATCCAGCACACCTCTGCGGCATGTCAGCATCAATGCAGCGTCTTCATCTTTGTTGTTGTATCATTCTGTGGTCCACATTCACAGCAGGTGGTTGGCAAGTCCTTGAAGCAAAAGAGATAGGAGAGAAATGTGGCTGTGATCGAGGAATGATATCAACCACAGAGATGACAATGTAGAAGAAGAATGAGGAGAAGAAGGAGAAGAGGGAAGGAGAATTAAAAGAGGAGAGTGGGAGAAAAGGAGGAGGAGGGGGATCAAGAAGAGGAAGAGGTGGGGGAATTCTTTAATAACTGTTTAAAGAAAAAGAATGATAAATAAAAAGGAATGGAAATTCCTATGATTTTTCTTTTATCATTGTGATAAGTTTTTTCCAGAAATTTTACCTCAAAAGTGCCCCCCGGGAAGTCTTTTTATTCCCTTTTTTGTTCTTTTTCTTACTTTCCTTAACATGAAGTTTGCTATTGTAGGAGGTACGAGAGGGGGGGGTTATCTTGCCTCTAGAAGCCAAATATTGGAAAGAAATTGGAGTCGTATTTCGATTGTAATAGTTCTACCCCATGGTGTTGTGTTGCCGCGTATATGATTATTGCATACAGTGTGTGCATGCTTTATTTTCAGAGACGTTGAGTCTCCTCTCTCATCTCTCTCTCTCTCTACTCTCTCTCTCTCTCTCTCTCTCTCTCTCTCTCTCTCTCTCTCTCTCTCTCTCAATGAAGAGGGAGAAGAGAAGATGAAGATAGAAGAAGAAGAAGAAGAAGAAAAGAATGCTAAGAAGAAAAGAATTGCTAAGAAGAAAAAGAAGAAGAAGAGAAAGAAGAAGAAGAAAGATGAAGAAGAAAAAGAACAAGAAGAAAAGAACAAGAAGAAAAGAATACTAAGAAGAAAAAGAAACAAGAAGAAAAGAAACTAAGAAGAAAAGAACAAGAAGAAAAAGATAAAGAAGAAAAGTTAAAACAAAAAACTTAAGTCTTAGCAATTAAAATACAATCGACCGAAAAAAATGAAGTCTGAAGGAAAAGAGCTGTAAAGGCTCGTACAATATGGTTGTTTCTTTTGGGAAGTTTTAGTGAACAAGTAATTACAAAAAACCGTAATTGCGTTAAATTATGGCGTAGAAAAAAAATGCATGCTAGCTGTAACCTATACCAGCTTGATACAGTGTAAGACAGCATGCAATAATGAATGTCAGAATCAGTTAAGTTATGGCATCCTTTTCAAAATCGCTATGATGGTTTGTTACGAAATTCCTTAAGAGCACTATAAAGAACAACAAACACACAAACACACAACACACACCCTCACAACATGAGACATCTTAACAACAAAGTATACACATGAAGGAATCACAAAAAACATTATGAAGACACGTTAATAACCATGCATTATCCAGGCAAGCTGAAATTTTCAACTGCAAGACAACTATGAATTCATTGACTTCTCATAAACCAGCTCTCAGTTCAAAATATGCACGGAAAAGTTCCTGGTAAACAGCCTACTGTCGGCCAAACAAGTGCGCCTATGTTTAGACAAGAAGTCCCCCGATGGAATGCCGGGAGCCTATCAGTGTAACAGCATCCCCACCTTCTAGAAATTTAGTGCTCGGATTTCCCTCTTTTCTATCCCTCTCTTTTTTTCTGCCTTGCTCCTTTTCATCCTGTCACCTCCTCCTTATCTATTTTCTGCCTCCTTGGTCCATTCTCCGGCCTTTTTTTTCCAGAAAGACTTAGAGGTAACAATTCTCCCAGCGTAAGCCTGGAGCGCGGGCTGTCTTGAAATGGCGCTATGATGGCAGCACAACGCATGTTGGCTCATATGACAGACAACACTAGTCGCTGTCTGAGCGTTCAACAAAGAAGGAACATACAAGAACAAGATTTTCTTCTTTAAAAAAACCCAAACAAACAAAAATTAAAAACAACAAAATGCAGATGGAGTACATGAAAATGACAAATCCAAACAAATTCATCCCAATGGCAGGATTGTCAAGAGAGCCCACAGTGCATACGACGGCAATAAGTCAAAGTCAAAGTCAAAGTCAAACTATTATTTTCAGGTGGTACATTGAATAAGCGGTGCATTTGCTTTTTTTTTCATCAAGCCATCTATCTAAAAAATAAAAATAAAAAAAAAGAGAGAGAGAGAAAAAAAAATAATTTACATGCAGACATAGAATAAATAAACCTAATCAATGATAAACCATACAAATCAAACAAGAGAAGACAATAACATATGCATACATGGAATTAAAAACAAAACGAAAAACCCTGAACAATATTAAACCATAAAAATTCAAATACTTCAAATCGAAAATATATCCAAATAAATTATCCAGCATAAGATATCAGATAAGAATCCCAGATAAGATATATCAGCAATAAGATATATCAGCAATAAGTATACCCACAATAGATATACAGCAATAAGATATATCCAGCATAATATATCATCAATAAGATATATCAGCAATAAGATATACCACAATAAGATAATCCATCAATAAGACATATCAGCAATAAGATAATCAGCAATAAGATATACCCAGCAATAAGATATACCCAGCAATAAGATAACCAGCAATAAGATATACCCAGCGATAGAATATCAGCATAAGATATATCCACGATAAATATATCCAGCATAAGATATATCCAGCGATAAATATACCAGCGATAAGATATACCAGCAATAGAACCAGCAATAAAGAATATATCCAGCAATAAGATTACCGCATAAGATACCAGCAATAAGATATACCCAGCAATAAGATATACCAAGCAATAAGATATCCAGCAATAAGATATATCCAGCAATAAGATATACCCAGCAATAAGATATACCCAGCAATAAGATATACCCAGCAATAAGATATATCCAGCAATAAGATATATCCATCAATAAGATATATCCAGCAATAAGATATATCCAGCAATAAGATATATCCAGCAATAAGATATGTCCAGCAATAAGATATATCCAGCAATAAGATATTCCAGCAATAAGATATATCCAGCAATAAGATATACCCAGCAATAAGATATATCCAGCAATAAGATATATCCAGCAATAAGATATACCCAGCAATAAGATATACCCAGCAATAAGATATATCCAGCAATAAGATAAGTCCAGCAATAAGATATATCCAGCAATAAGATATATCCAGCAATCCAGCAATAAGATATATCCAGCAATAAGATATATCCAGCAATAAGATATATCCAGCAATAAGATATATCCAGCAATAAGATATATCCAGCAATAAGATATATATCCAGCAATAAGATATACCCAGCAATAAGATTATTCAGAACTCTATCCCCGAAGTCGGAATGCGGCTACCTTAACGATGGGTGAAAACTGCCAGCATACTACGCCAAAATCTCACCATTGGTGAAC
>CM054138.1:72258330-72265830 GCA_028751875.1 Rapana venosa
ATGAATAATCCGTTAATAAATGAAAAAGCTAGCCATTTTAGGACAAGCGTAGACTGACAAAAAATGTCCCTGTAAACATACGTGCACCAAACTCTCTCTCTCTCTCTCTCTCTCTCTCTCTCTCTCTCTCTCTCTCTCTCTCCTCTCTCTCTCTCTCTCTCTCTCTCTTACACACACACACACACACACACACACACACATACACACACCACACACCACACACACACACACACACACACACACTATAGTTCAAACATGTGATTGATTGACAGACAGACAGACAGACAGGCATACAGAGATAGAAAAAACAGGCAGACAGATGCAGACACTCAGAGACAAATGACAGTCATTCACTCACACACACACACACACACACACACACACACACACACACACACACACACACACACAAGATAAGTGGGGTGGGGGTGAGGGTGTGGTCAGGGAACAGAAACCAAGCAGAAAGCATATCACTCACCTGTCAGGAGGAGAGGCACACTTGTAAATGTTCTACACAGTAATCCCAAACATGCCAGAAAAATAATATCGAAGTCCAGACACCGTATAATCAATAACCCACACAAGTGACGACACCACAACAAATCACTTGAAAATTGGTAGTACCACGCCTAAAGGGGATGTGCTAGGCCTGACTTCTCAGGCGTTTAACGGCAGCACAGCGCATTTTCGCCCATATGACAGACGAGAATAGTTGCTGTCTGAGCGTTCGACGATGACGACGACGATGACGACAAAGAAGAAGAAAGAAAAAAAGAAAAAAAGAAAAGAAGAAAAAAAAGAAGAAGAAGAAGAAGAAGAAAAAGAAGAAGAAGAAGAAGAAGAAGAAGAAGACTTGAAAATGTGTACAAACTCACATCTTGACATGGAACCGCAAAATTCACCACCTGTACAGAAACTATGTAGCAATTTATTTATAATTTATTTTTCAGCAGGATAGGCCAGCAAAATGATCACCGAATACTTTTTTTTAAACAGACTGGACGCATACAGCAGTACTGAACATTAATTTTCACAGACGAGATGTAGATCTCCTCCTCAAGGCACAGATCCTGACTTTTGAAAACATAGATAGATAGATAGATACATAGATACATAGATAGATAGATAGATAGATAGATAGATAGATAGATAGATAGATAGATAGATAGATTACAGATCCGTGTTGCTTCTTCTCAAACTGGAGACATCCTTGAGAATAATATTGATTTCACTTCAAGTCACACCATGATTACACAACAGAAAAAAAATCCGTTTCGTTCTCACTTGGAACAGAACTTAAAACTTCATAGCTTAAAGTGCCAAAGGCTTCTGCTTAGTACTGCTATATATCTGACTGACTGACGCGTACACACAGGAGACTCGTAGTCATGTTGTAAAATTAAATAAATAGGAGGGGAGCTCTCAAGCGAGCCAACACAAGAGTTGTCCAAGGCTGACACAGGCTTGATAATCGCACCATAAATCTGAGGTTGGCAAAAGGCCCGAGGACAAAAGAGCCACACAGCCTTGCTTTGCTTTCAGACTTTCCCCTAACGCTTCGTTGGCTTAGCTTAGCGGTAGTGTCCTTAACAAGAGCTCATGTCCTTAAAGAGTGGTTGTTGTCACTAACTGGAATAACTGTCCTTAACTGGTACAAACCGTTTTAATTTCAGACTTTTCCCCCAACTATTGGCATGGTAATAGTGTCCTTAACAAGAACTAATGTCCCTAACGAGAGGCTATAGTCACTAACTGGAATATATGTCCTTAACTGGCACAAAACGTTTTATTTCAGACTTTTCCCACAATGTTTCATTGGCTTGGTAGTAGTATCCTTAACAAAAACTAATGTCCCTAACGAGAGGCTATTGTCACTAATTGGAATAACTGTCCTTAAGGGAAACAGAACGTTCAACTTTTTTTTTAATGGAGTAAGGTTATTCACAGTTCAAACTTAAATCCTGAATAACCTTATGTGAGATTTTTTAAGTTGGACGTTTTTTCCACGTTAAACGCTGCAAAGACTCCTCAGTGAGTTAATCGAGAAGTCAGTCAGTCAGTTATACAGAGTTAGAAATGTCAACCCGTTTAAACATAAATCCTGGTTAACATTATCTAAGTCTGTATAATTAACTGATTGACTTCTCGATAAGGAGTCTGGGCACTGCACTGGTATTCATTTTCCAGGTGGGATGTCTTGGGCAAGCTCAACCTGACAGAACTTGTCCCTCTACAATTGACTCGAACATGTCGGGTTTGCTGTGTCATCGTGGCAACCGCCATAGCTGACAGTGCCTACTCCTAGACAGCAATCATGTGTACAACATGCATTTCCATGCAAAAAAAATATGGCTTCTTTTTAACAGGAAAACTACAAATGTATGTCGTAAAGTTTTGTAATGTGTGTATTGGGTGTAGAGGGTTTATTTTTTTATTATTATTGTAATTATTATTGTTATTATTATTATTATTATCATCATCATCATCACGTCCAACATGTAAAGATGACTTCTCATCCTGAAAACAATATTTTTTTTCAGGATAAGCTTTTTTTGCTTTCTCGTGTTAAAAGAATGATGTTCCTGATTCAATTCTGTCATTTCTTGGAAGCCGGAGTGCGGCTGCTTTAACGGAGGGCAACACCAGTGACGTACGTGCGCTAAATCTCATCACTGGTGACACGTGAACCCGGAGCTCTGGCCCAGGATCGAACACAAGGAGCGATCCCTCCCAGCCCAGGAGGGAAGGAATATGTCGTTGCGGGGTAAACATTCCCTTCCAACGACAACAATATATTCCTGTCTCTACGATAAGAAGTCCTCCTCCCTATAGTCACCATTCCTCTACTCTTATGATGTTTCTTATGAGTCTTTTTATCTAGTTTGTCTTATGGTTGACATAGTAAATCAGGAATCAACAAAATGAATAAAGAATCAAAGCCATAAGTATTCGGTCGATTTCAGGAAATCACGAATATGTGTAGGCCTATACAGTCCGCTTTTCATGTCCATATTTTCTTATTTTCTTTACGGAATTTGTACCTGTGATATTATGCACGTGTACAAAAGTCACAGGTGGGTTTACTGGATTTACCAAACGATAGTATTCATTCCGTTAGTCAAAAGTCGAGCAGTACAAAGCAGTCAGTCGCGTCACGTTGGGAGCAAAAATACACCCTCTTGTTCCTTCAAAGGCCCCCGTTCTTTCTGTGTGCCTGCGAATAGTGTACCGCGCCACACACAGCGACTAGAGAGGATTTGGACAGTAAAGAGAAGAATAATGGATCATGGGACAAACACATCAGATGAACAGTTGGTATTGTGATTATACGTTTAGGTCGAAGCACTACAGGGAAAGGCAGAGCGAAAGAAAGCGCGCCAGTAATAAACAATCTTTGGTACGGTAGCCGGGAGGCCTGTGTTGGTTTTGTTGCCTGGATTCTAACGCACGCGTCTACGAAACAGAAGATCTGTGCGTTTGTTTTGCTTTGGTGCAGGCTTTATTTCCTCTTTCCATCAGTCCTTCGGAGGAGACTATAAACCGAGGTCCCTGTGAGAACGCATGCAGAAACATCTTGATCACACGTTAAAACCTGTTCCGCTTTTTTGAAGTCAGGCCATTGTGTGCGAGTGGGAACGAATGACAACATTTACAAAACTGAATACACACGGGGACTGGATGTTTAAAAACAAAGCACATGAGAGCCTATTCCATTATCCTCGAAATAAAACATAAACGGCAGTTGTCTGTTGGGATTCTAGTTTTGGGGGATGTGTAGAGAAACCAAGGTTCTGGGGTCATTTTAACTAAGGAAGTGTGGTTGTATTGCTATTGGTGAACCTACCATCATCCATCCATCCTTCATCATTCGTTATCTGTGGTTATTTTGCGTCATGTTGTCGTCAATTCTAACAGTCGTGCGAGCGCGGAGTTTGTGGAAGGGCATGTAATCACTGTGGTTGTAGAGCAGCAGGGCGGATTAATTAATTGATGTCGGATGATTTCTTTGAACCCGATTTTTACAGACAATGCTGGTCATCTCTGACAATGGCCGTCATACTTCTGCTTCTTCTTCTTTTTGGTCATGTATTTGTTGTTGTTGCTGCTGCTTCTGCTGCTGCTGCTGCTGCTGCTGCTCTTCTTCTTCTCGGTCATGTTCTTGTTGTTGTTGCTGTTGTTGTCCTTCTTCTTCTTCTTCTTCTTCTTCTTCTTCTTCTTCTTCTTCATCTCCTTCGCAGTTCTCCTTCTTCTTCGCAATTCTTCTTCTTCTTCGCAATTCTTCTTCTTCTCCGCAATTCTTCTTCTTCGAACGCTCAGACAGCATCTATCATCACCTGTCGTACGTAACGAAAAGAAATTGCGCTGCCGTTAGGCAGTGTTAAGTCAGACCCAGCGCATCCGACTTCCGTCCTGGGAGAGAATTGTCATCTTTGAAGTGTTTCTGGAGAAAGAGGCAGGAGAATGGACCAAGACAGCAGAACATAGACAAACAGAAAGTGACAGGAAGAAAGTGAACGAGACAGACACAAAGAGGGGAACAGAAAAGAGGGAATTCCTAGCACAGAATGTCCAGAAGGTGGGGATACTATTTATATTGACAGGCCCCTGGCATCCCCAGGGAGTAGGGGGTGGGGGGGAACAACTGTTGTACCTCTGTGATTGCTTTTCATAAAACAGGCCCAGCTACGCTGACTGGAAATCTGAGAGATTAAAAGGAGGAGGGGAAAGGGGGAGGAAGAAGCTATTTTGGCTGCATTGAAGACGATGGCTTGTTCTTTCTTATTCATTCCTCGGCTAGTGCTTCCAGATTCACCACTGAAGAGATTTGTCGTATGTGACCAGGTTTGAGGGGGGGGGGGGGGGGGGGGGGAGGGGGGTTGTTGTTGTTGATTTTTTGCCCACCATTAAGCAATTCACATTCCGACTTCCGGGATTGTGTCTAAACATAACATTAATTTGCATGATTTTTTTTTTTGTCGGGGCTTTTTTGTTTGTTTTTTGTTTGGGTATGGGTTTTCTTTTCTTTTCTTTTTATTTCTTGTTGGGGGGGGGTCATCCATTCTTACCGGCACGAATAGCATACTCCTCTTCTTAAGGGCAGGATGGGTTTTTTCTTCGTCAAACGCTCAGACAGCAACTATTGTGGTCTGTATTATGAGTTTCAACGTGTATACAAGATGCTCTTCGTGCCTTTGCACACAGGATCTCGATTAACAGTCTTCTACCAAGGACTTTGGGGGATGTGGAATCAGCACTGACGTTAAATCCGGGAGGGGGGGGGGGAGGGGGGATCCCCATGAACTCGAACTGAACTTCATTCCGGGCTGTCAGATTGCCAGTGCAACGTTCTAACCACAAGTACAATAACAAAAACCATATAAAAAGAAAGCAATCTTATAATTCATGGATACCCGAGGACGCTAAACTTACAGTTCATTCTTTGTGAGACAGAAATTCATAGAGGATTATATCATAGAGTGCACCAGAGGTTAAAAAAATACCCATGTTCAGATTGGTGGGGGGAGTTCTTTCTTAGAAGCAGCCGGAGCGGCAGAGTTTTGTCTGCGTTGAAGAGAGTGTCGAGATGAAGCAGTCTTAAGCCATGCAAACACAGTCACAGTCATCTGAGTGCGATAGCATTAGAGACTTCACAAGCTCAGAAAGAACCGGTAGAAAAAAAGCAAAATCTGCAGATGCAGGAATATTTGTTTTATCCATTCTTTCATTTTGAGAAAAATGGAATAATCACCCGTGTTTAATTGGGTTTGGGTGGTCTTGTTGCTTGTTTTGGGGGGTTTGTTGTTGTTTGTTTTTGCATCCAATCCCCGCGTGCATTTGCTTTGTAAATGTTGTACATGTTTCCACCTGCATAAATGGCCTACACATCCGAAAGGTGGATTCAGGTTTTAACGTGTGAGCCAGATGCTCTGCGTGCTGTCGAACAATGGACCTCCGTGTGTAGTGTCATCCGAAGAGAGAGAGAGAGAGAGAGAGAGAGAGAGAGAGAGAGAGCACCTTTGAAAAAATCTAAATTACAGACTTTTCGCTTACTACACAGCTGTAGAACGTCCCAAGCCACTTAATCACCTGATGGCGATGTTGTTAATGTTATCGTCAATATTTTTTTGTTATTGCTGTTGCTGCTACTGCTTTAAAAAAAAGATTTATTGAAAGATACAACCTTTTGTTGCAGTTTTAGGAGTCAATTCCGTTTCCCGACTAACACCAAACGCTGGTTACAGGGTGTCTCACACACTGGGACGGGATAGCCTGGTTGCTTAGAGCGTTGTGCATGGCACAAGTGATCTGCTGACCCGGGTCCGAATCTCCCCTGGAGTTAACATCAGTGCCGACTCCACTCCTCCCAAAAGTCCTTCGGATGAAACTAAAGACCGAGGTCCCGTGTGCGAACGCATGCAGAACATCTTGCGCACACGTTAAAACCTGTTCCGCTTTTCGGAAGGGTAAGCCATTGTGTGCCTGTATGAACGGATGGAAAAAATTTACACAACAGCATATACACGAGAAGTGGATCTTAAAAAAAGAAAATCACGTGAGTGGTTATTCCATAATCCTCGAAATAAAATAATAAAATAAATAAACTCTATTCCGGTCTGCCCTATAGTCCTCCAACAGTGGCGTAACAAAGCTTTCTTTTAATAAATACATTAATATTGCTGCTACTGCTTTAAAAAAAAGATTTATTGAAAGATACAACCTTTTCTTGCAGTTTTAGGACTCAATCACTCTGGACATCAATATCAATGGATCCCAGTTAAATCAAGTCAGCGAAATTAAATATCTGGGCAGTGTATTTGCAGAGGACGGAAGATTAGACCGTGAAATTGAAACAAGATGTCAGAAGGCTAATGCGGTCAGCTACCAGCTCGCCCCTTTCCTGAAACATCCCAGCATCCCCATGGACACAAAGGCAAAACTGATTAACACCATCTTCCTGCCAACGCTTACGTACCAGTGTCAGACATGGCCCCTCACAAAGGCCCTCAGACGTAAACTAGTCACGTGCGAAATGAAATGCCTAAGAAGAGCAGTCAACAAGACCCGAAGAGACAAAATCAGAAACGAAGTCATCAGAGACATGGTAGGTGCAACACCAGTCCTACAACACATCGACCAGCAGAGGATCAAGTGGTTCGGACACCTGACACGGATGCCTCACAACCAGCCAGCTCTTCGGGCCTACAACACCCGGCACTCAGGATGGAAAGCCAAAGGACGACCAAGAAGAAGATGGAATGATTCCGTGGCCGACACCCTAAAAGCCCACGGCATGTCCCTCCTCCAGGCTACATGCCTCGCTGCCGACAGACAGCTATATCTCCCCGCGACACCTCCGGGTATAAGCGGAAGACAAAAGTAAAGTAAAGTAAGTAAAGTAATAATAATAACACTAATACTAATATTATAATAATAATAATAATAATAATAATAATAATAATAATAATAATAAGCCGGTCCAAGTCAGAGGTTCAGTCAGTC
>CM054138.1:72270830-72273330 GCA_028751875.1 Rapana venosa
TGAGGCAGAGAGAGAATGGAGACAGTGATGGCAGACATGAAAGAAGAAGAAAGAAAGGCAAGGCAGACGACGGAAGAAGAAGAAAAAGCAAGAAACAGAAGACAAAGTGACAGCAGGCTCTGCAATGTGGTCAGAACTGTCACGGGCGAAACGACCAAACGACAGAGTCACCTGATAGTGGACCGATTTGACTTCATCCCGTGTCCAGGGAAGTCTGGTCGGATTGGTGTGAGTGTCTGGTGATTAAAGGTAGGGTGATGGAGGGAGTCAGTGAGACCCAGGCCTTATCCTTTCTTGCAAGAAGAAGATAGATAGATAGAAGAGATCGATAGATAGATAGATTAGATAGATAGATAGATAGATAGATAGATAGATAGAAGATATCAGTAGATGATAGATAGTAGGAAGATAGATTAGATAGATAGAGATAGATAGATTAGTGGGATAGATAGAAGATAGATAGATAGATAGTAGATAGATAGATAGGGAGAAGTAGATAGATAGATAGGTAGATAGATAGATAGATGGGATGATAGATTAGATAGATAGAAGATAGATAGATAGATAGATAGATAGATTAGATAATGTAGATAGGTAGATAATAGATAGGAAATAGATGATCAAGATAGATAGATAGATAGATAGTAGATAGATAGATAGTAATTAGACGTTAGATAGATAGATAGATTCGATATGTAGATAGATAATAGATATTAGATAGATAGATAGATTATTAGTGATAGATGTAGATGTATGATAGTAGATAGATTATAAAGGTAGATAGATGATGATGATGATTGATGATTAGATAGATAGATTGATAGATAATGATAGCATAGTAAGATGATAGATGATAGATAGATTAGATAGATTAGTATAGTAGGTAGATAGATTAGTAGATAGATAGATAGATAGATAGATAGATAGATAATAGATATAGATAGAAATTAGATACTAGATAGATAGATAGATAAATTAGATAGATTAGATAGATAGATAGATAGATAGATAGATAGATAGATAGATAGATAGATAGATAGATAGATAGATAGATAGATAGATTAGATAGATAGATTAGATAGATAGATAAACACATGCAGAAGATCAAATAATATGCACTTTCAAGATTATGTAGTTCATGTCAGCGTCTGGTGGGTTACAGAAACATGAACATACCCAGCATGCAACCTGTACATATGAAATGAGCTGCTCTGAAGTCGGAATGTGTCGGCTGAGGCCAGCAGGCAGACCTCCAACCAAGTTACAAGCACAGGAGTAGACCAGGCAGTAGGCACCTCGCCTGATAAGAGAACGCCAAGAGAGAGAGAGAGAGAGAGAGAGAGAGAGAGAGAGAGAGAGAGAGAGAGAGAGAGAGAGAGAGAGATATCACAAACGGATTGTCTGTGACCCTACACGTACGTCCCGGGTGGCTTGAGGCGTCGGGTTCAATCAGGTCGTTTGGAATAGATCGTGTTCTATCTCAAACGGACAGCGCGCATCCTCCAGCCAATCAACACTCTGGTTGAAGGTTATGGTCATGTTGAATGTATGAGCGTGTGTGTGCCTTGTGTATGGGAGGGATTGAAGCTTCGGAGCACACAGTGACATTTACTATAGACATATTTCCTTTTTTTTTAAAGAAAGAAAATGGTATGATGGTTTAGATGCTGGCTATCCTAATCAGTAAACCGTGATGTTCTGGATTCAGTTCCAGGCCTTACCCTTTCTTCCCAGTTTGACAGGAAGTTTGAACTGAGCATCAAGCCTTTTGAAGGACCAGTGCAGCCCCTGTATCTTGGAGAAGAGAGAGAGAGAGAGAGAGAGAGAGAGAGAGAGAGAGAGAGAGAGAGAGAGGAGAGAGAGAGAGAGAGAGAGTATTGAGTGGTTGTTTGGGTACTGGTCTTTCGGATGGGACATTGAACATGAAGTCTGGTGTGCAGCGCATAATGTAGTGCACGTTATATAAAAAGTTGCATAAAGAAACCACGAGAACAAGACAGTTATCTCTGGTACAATTCTGGAGAAAAAGAATCCATTCTTATATAGAAATAAGGACACATATTGACAGGAAAAGAAAGTGGCGCTGCTCTGGTGGCGACGACACACTCTGCCCCGTGGAGAGCTGTCCTAGTTGATCACAAAAGAAATGTGACATGTTTGATTGACACACACACACACATGTTTCGGGCTTTGGGGGTTGATTTGTTTGTTTTGTTATGGTCTCGGTGCTAGTCTTTTGGATGGTACGATAAACCGAGGTCCCCTGTGCAACACACATTCAGAGCACGTAAAAGAACCCATGGCAACAAGAGGGCTATCCCTGGGGGAAAAAATTATGTTTAAAAAAAGCCACTCAAGATAGGGGAACAAATATACATGCAGACAGGTAAAAAAAAAAAGTGATAGATGGCGCTGCTCTTGCGGCGACGCGCTCTCCCGGGGAAGAGCAGCGCGGATTTCACGCAAAGAATTCTGCTGTGACTTAAAGGTGGAATACAAA
>CM054138.1:72278330-72285830 GCA_028751875.1 Rapana venosa
CTTTGCTACTTGGGACACCTACTGTACGTGCTGCCCTCCTCTGGTCTGTCTGTGAGGGAGGGGGGGAGAGGGTGGGGGAGGGGGGGGTGGAGGTTGGGGGGGGGAGGGGGGGCAACGTGCGCGTGCATGACAACTTGGAGAAAACCTTCGCTGCTTGGGACACCTACTGTACGTGCCTGCCTCCTCTGGGTTTTGTGTCTGTGTGGGGAGGGGGGGGGGAGTTCGGGGGGAAGTGGAGGGGGGCGTGGGGGAGAGCGAGAGTGTGGGTGAGCAGGGTGTGTGGGGAGGGTGTGTGTTGAGGGAGTGGGGGGGGTGGTTAACGTGCATGTAGAGAGCAACTTAGAGAAAACCGTGGCTACTTGGGACACCAACTGTTCGTGCGTATGTTCTGGTCTCTGTGTTGGGGAAAGGGAGGGGGCGGGGGAGGGGGGGGGGGAGTGTGTGAGGGGTAGGAGAGGGAGTGTGTGGGGAGGGGAGGGATTAACGTGCATGTAGACGGCAACTTAGAGAAAACCTTCGCTACTTAGGACACCTACTGTACCTGCCTGCGTTCTGGTCTGTGTGTGGGGGGGGGGGAGGGTGAAGGGGGGGGGGTGAAGGGGGGAAAGGGCAACGTCCACGTGGATGGCAACTTTGAGAAACATTTTGCTACTTGGGACAACTTCTGTATGTGTGTGGTTCTGGTCTCTGTGTATGTTGGGGGGGGGGGGGGGGAGAGGGTTTGGAAATGAAAATGTCTGGAGGCCGGATTTAAAAGTGTCATAAGAAGGCTTTTGGCAAAGAGAGAGAGGTCATTCCAGATCGGAGGACCAGAAATAGAGAAAGAGCGACGGCCAACAGTGGATTGGGTGCATCTAGGTATTAGTAAGCTCAAGATATCTGCAGCAGAGCGGAGGCAACGAGAAGGAGTGTACAGGTGAAGACATTAATTTTATTTATTTCATTCATTCTTTTATTTTGAGGAAAATGGAATAAGCACTCGTGTGCTTTTTTTACATCTAGTCTCCGTTTATGTGCGGTTTTGTAAACTTTGTCATCAGTTCCCACCGGCATACAATGGCCTACTCTTCCGAAAAGCGGAACGGGTTTTAACGTGTGCGCAAGATGTTCTGCGTGCGTTCGCAACACGGGACCTCGGTTTATAGTCTCATCCGAAGGACTTTTAGGGGGAGTGGAGTCGGGCATGATGTTTACTCCAGAGAGCAAATCCTCTTGAACGAGATTCGAACCCGGGTCAGCAGATCACGAGCGCATCACTCTAACTAACCATCAGGCTATCCCGTCCCCCGAGGTAGGTAGGTAGGTGCTGTGTTGTGGAGACATCCGCAACAGAAGGAAACCTTCGCCAATGACACAATCTGCAGTGCAGTCTGTTCTGCTCTGCTCTGCTATGTTCTGCTCTGCTGTTCTGTTCTGCTCTGCTCTGTTCTTCTCTGTTCTGTTCTGCTCTGTTCTGTTCTGCTATGCTATGTTCTGTTCTGCTATGCTATGCTCTGTTCTGTTCTGCTATGCTATGCTCTGTTCTGTTCTGCTATGCTATGCTATGCTCTGTTCTGTTCTGCTATGCTATGCTATGTTCTGTTCTGCTATGCTCTGTTCTGCTCTGCTCTGTTATGCTCTGCTCTGCTCTGCTCTGTTCTGCTCTGCTCTTCTCTGTTCTGTTCTGCTCTGATCTGTTCTGCTATGCTCTGTTCTGCTATGCTCTGTTCTGCTCTGCTCTGTTCTGCTCCTGTTCTGTTCTGTTCTGCTCCTCTCTGCTCTGTTCTGCTCTGCTCTGTTCTGCTCTGCTCTGCTCTGCTCTGCTCAGCTCTCCTCTGCACTGCTCTGCTCTGTTCTGCTCTGCTCTGCTCTGCTCTGCTCTGTTCTGCTATGCTCTGTTCTGCTCTGCTCTGCTCTGCTCTGCTCAGCTCTCCTCTGCACTGCTCTGCTCTGCTCTGCTCTGCTCTGCTCTGCTCAGCTCTCCTCTGCTCTGCTCTGCTCTGTTCTGCTATGCTCTGCTCTCCTCTGCTCTGCTCTGCTCTGCTCTGTTCTGTCCCGTTCTGTTCTGTTCTGTTCTGTTCTGCTCTGTTCTGTTCTGTCCAGATATCCATGATCATGGATTGCCGCACGTGACCATAGACGTGTTCAAGCGCTCAAGAGGCTGGATGGTACCCGAGTTCAGTATGTGTGTGTGTGTGTGTGTGTGTGTGTGTGTGTGTGTGTGTGTGTGTGTGTGTGTGTGTGTGTGTGTGTGTGTAGGGCGGGGGGGATTGTGTGTGGTGGAGGGAGGGGGGAGAGAGAGTGTGGGGGGGGAGTGAGTGAGTGAGAGAGATAGAGAGAGTGTGTGTGTGTGTGTGTGTGTGTGTGTGTGTGTGTGTGTGTGTGTGTGTGTGTGTGTGTGTGGTTCTGTGTTGTGTGTGTGTGTGTGTGGTTCTGTGTTGTGTGTGGTTCTGTGTTGTGTGTGTGTGGTTCTGTGTTGTGTGTGTTGTGGTTCTGTGTTGTGTGTGTGTGTGTGTGTGTGGTTCTGTGTTGTGTGTGTTATATTCATTTTTTTTTAATCTATTCTTTTCATTTCGAGGATAATGGAATAAGCACTCATGTGCTGCTTTTTTTTTTTTACATCCAGCTCCCGTGTGTATGCAGTTTGTGGTGTGCGTGTGTGTGTGTGCGTGTGTGTGTGTGCGTGTGTGTGTGTAATTTGTGATGCAGTATTATCTTAAAATGTCAAGTGTAATCCTTTTCTCAAAATATTATTATTATATGGTTTGTTCTGTTGTTGATGATGGTGGTATGAATTTCTGCTGGATTGAATTGCTTGTTGTTGGTTTGTGTGTGTGTGTGCGTGTGCGTTGTGCGTGTGTGTGTGTGTGTGTGTGTGTGTGTGTGTGTTGTGTGTAATTTGTGATGCAGTATTATCTTAAAATGTCAAGTGTAATCCTTTTCTCAAAATATTATTATTATATGGTTTGTTCTGTTGTTGATGATGGTGGTATGAATTTCTGCTGGATTGAATTGCTTGTTGTTGGTTGTGTGTGTGTGTGTTGTGTGTGTGTGTGTGTGTGTGTGTGTGTGTGTGTGTGTGTGTGTGTGTGCGCGCGCGCGCGCGTGTGTGTGTGTGTGTGTGTGTGTGTGTGTGTGTGTGTTTGAGTGTGTGTGTGTGTGTTTGTTTGAGTGTGTGTGTGTGTGTGTATTTGTGTGTGTGTGTGTGTGTGTGTGCGTGTGTGTGTGTGTGTGTGTGTGTGTGTGTGTGTGTTGTTTGAGTGTTGTGTGTGTGTGAGTGTTTGTTTGAGTGTGTGTGTGTGTGTGGTTGTGTGTGTGTGTGTGTGTGTGTGTGTGTGTGTGTGTGTGTGTGTGTGTGTGTTTGAGTGTGTGTGTTTGTTTGAGTGTGTGTGTGTGTGTGTGTTTGTTTGGTGTGTGTGTTGTGTGTGTGTGTGTGTGTGTGTGTGTGTGTGTGTGTGTGTGTTGTGTGTGTGTGTGTGTGTTTTGCTTAGTTGTTGGATATTTATTTGGGTTTTTTGGGGGGCTTTGCCGATTTTTGTTTGCTTTTTTTTTTTTTTTTACTGTTGCCATCATCTGTTTTTCTATGTGTCTGTGTGGGGGGAGGGAGGGGGGGTCTGTTTGTTTTTTGCTTTGTTTGGATTTTTTCCTCCTGCTTTTCTGTTTTGGCTGTGGCTGTTGTTTATTTTTTGTTTGGTTGGTTGTTGTGGTGGTAATGCTTGATTGTTTAGTTGTTGGGTTTGTTTGGTTGTTGGTGGTTGGGGGGGGGTCATGATGTATCCCTGATATGGGCGTGGACTGGATGTAAAAAAAAAAAAAGTACATGAGTGCTTACTCATTATCCTCGAAATAAAAGAAATCTGATTTGATTTGATTTGATGGATGACGGCACAGTATTTCACCACAGTCGGTGGAATCATATACTAACTAGTATTACCGAATACGTATATTTATTAAGTCGTTGTTTTTTTTAATGGAAACGGGGAATAAACAGTTTTAATCAAACACACAACCAACTGACAAATCAAACTATACTGTTTAACTACTTTTGTTCAATTGATAAATCGCTGCTTGCAATCCTGAATAAGTGAGAACAATAAACAAAGCTATGAGGATAACAGTACTTTTGACATTAATGATGATGATGATGATGATGATGATGATGATGATGATGATGATGATGGGGGGGGTGGTGGTGGTGGTGGTGGTGGTGGTGGCGACGACGACGACGATGATGATGACATGAAGAAGAAGAGAAGAAGACGAAGGAGAAGAAGAAGGAGGAGGACTATTATAATAATAATAATAATAATAATAATAATAATAAAATAACAACAACAGCAACAATGGTGATCATGATCATGATTGTAATACAGGGAAAGGTGTAGGGGTGGGGGAGGGGGGGGCAAGGTGAGGGCTGTTTGCTATGCTGTGCTACGCTATACTGAACCTTTCCTGTGTCAAAGGAAGACACACATGTCTGACGTGTTCTCTGCTGTAAGGGGTGGCTGTGCTGTCTACAGGGGGCGAGCGGTTCGAGGTGCCGGAGGGAGTCAGGCAGTACCTCCTGGACCACCGCAAAATTAAACTCGTCAGCCAGAGGACTCGCAGAAGTGTTGACAGTCTTCAGACAAGTGTTGACAGTCTTCAGACAAGTGTTGACGATCTTCAGACAAGTGTTGACAGTCTTCAGACAAGTGTTGACGGTCTTCAGACAAACGTCACGAGATCGCTGCTGCCAAGAGGTGCTGACAGTCTTCAGACAACCGTCGCCAGATTTCCTCCAGGAAATGTTGACAGTCTTCAGACAACCGTCGCCAGATCACCGCTGCCAAGAAGTGTTGACAGTCTTCAGACAACCGTCGCCAGATTTCCTCCTCCAAGAAGTGTTGACTGTCTTCAGACAACCATCGCTCGATCGCCGCTGCCGTTCAGAAATGTTGACAGCACACAGCAGCGACCGGGGAGACACGCACACAGGCTCCGAACACGCGTCGCCAGAGCGTGGAGAAGCGGCCACGGCCTCCAGAAAAACGACGCCGCCAGTGTCCTGATGCGGAGCAGGGTTGACAGGCTCCAGACGAACACCAGCAGGCCTGACCCGCCATCAGTGAGAAGCGCTGGCCCGCTCCAGACAAAGGACATCGCCACCAGATTGGTGGAGAGACGTGCTCGCAGATTCCAGGCAAACCCAACCACCACCACCACCACCACCACCACCACCACCAGTCTTCCGGTGCGGAGAAGCGTTTACAGGCTCCAGACAATCACCACCAGATGGCGAAGGAAGGATAGAGCGCTTCGGACAAACACCACCGGGTTAGATAGAAGTGTTTACGGACTCCAGACAAACACCACCAGATTGAACAGAAGTGGTCACGGATTCCAGACAAACACCCCCAGATTGAACAGAAGTGTTGACGGATTCCAGACAAACACCGCCAGATTGAACAAAAGTGTTGACGGACTTCAGACAAACACCGCCAGATTGAACAGAAGTGTTGACGGATTCCAGACAAACACCGCCAGATTGAACAGAAGTGTTGACGGACTTCAGACAAACACCGCCAGATTGAACAGAAGTGTTGACGGATTCCAGACAAACACCACCAAATTGAACAGAAGTGTTGACGGACTTCAGACAAACACCGCCAGATTGAACAGAAGTGTTGACGGATTCCAGACAAACACCGCCAGATTGAACAGAAGTGTTGACGCACTCAGAACAAACACCATCACAAAGAACGGTTCGAACGTCACCCCACTGATACGGAACCTCACAGACACCTCAAGGAACAGCAGGGGTGTGGCATTTCTAGCGAGAAAACTCTTGGAGAGAGTGTACGGCAAAGTTGGGCGGTTTCGGAAAAATGCCAGAAACATCCAAGTTAGAGGGAGAAGGGTGAAAATCATCCATGGGAACTTGACTGAACACGCCTTGAGGAGAACGAGCACCAAAACAGGCGTGCCAAAACGGTGGAGGAGCGCCAAAAACAGCATGCCAAAATTTTGGAGGAGCACCAAAAACGGCATGCCAAAATGGTTGATGAGCACCAAAACAGGCGTGCCGAAATTATGGAGAAGCACGAAAGCAGGCATGCCAAAATTGTGGAGGAGCGTAAAAACAGACACGCCAAAATTGCGGAGAAACACCCAAACTGGCATACCAAAATTGTGGAGAAGCAGCAAACACGACACGCCAAAATTGTGGAGTACCAAAACAGCCATGCCAAGATTGCGGAGCAACACCAAAACTGGCAAACCAGAATCGTGGAGGAGCACCCAAAACGACATGCCAACATTGTGGAAGAGCATCAAAAACAGCATGCCAAAACTGTGGAGGAGGACCCAAAAGGGCGAGCCAAAATTGCGGAGTAGCACCAAAACTGGCAGACCAAAACTGTGGAGAAGCAGCAAACACGGCGCGCCAAAATTGTGGAGGAGCACTGTAAAAGGCATGCCAAAATTGTGGAGGAGCACTGTAAAAGGCATGCCAAAATTGTGGAGGAGGACCAAAAAAGGCATGCCAAAATTGACGAAGAGCGCAAAGAAAAAAACACCAAGGAGAATGAAAAACATCAAGAAAGAGATGCTAAAAATACTGAAAACCGCCAAAAAAGATATACTCGACGTCATAGAAAGTATCAAAGACACGTTGAAGATGACGGTTGCTAAATTCTTAAATGCCCATGTCAAAAGCTTAAATCTCCGAAGTCAGGTTGCGAACCCTGCAGTAAAAAAGGACAGAAGTTTCATCATGAAAAAGATGCTTAAAAAGATCTTGAAGAATATGGACTCTTCGCAAACTCCCACCAGTGGCAGTTCCACTCGCTCACCCAAAGAATACTTCAACACCCAAACACACCACTCGAGGGAAAATGACATAGAAAGAACTACAGGCGATCGTTACAGGAGCAACACGAACAGAGACAACACACAAGCCTACAAGATACCAAACAAAAACGTTCTTGATGTCGAACAACAACTCTCGGGGAAGAGCTACCCAGACACTAACTTAATCCGGAAAATGAGCACATACACCACGATGAGGGAAAGTGACAACATCACCAAGAAGAATCCCCAAAACCTTCCCAACAAGCCTTCAATAGAAAATCAAACCGGCAACAAATCTGTTCTTCAGAACACGAGCAGTATCCCTGAAATACAGAAACCTGTAAGTTTGCTCTTCAAGAAGGAGGAGGAGGAGGAAGAGGAGGTGAACGACATGGAGCAAGTAGGTAGCCCGGAAACAGGAAGCGGAAGAAGGTGCGGAAGAAGAGAGGTGTGTGGTGGACCAGAGGCAAAAGACGGGTGAAGGGGGAGAAGGAGGTCAAAAAAGACAAGATGCCAGAGCTGCAGGGCAAAATAGAAGAGGAGGAAGCTGGGGGCATAGGAGGCAAAGGCCAGAAAGGAAAGATGTCTCCCATCATTGACCCAGACAACACAGGGGTCATGGTCATTGACAGTGAGTACCTTGAACTTTGTGACAGATGACGACTGCACTTTGGCATTTTGGGAGGGCGT
>CM054138.1:72290830-72303330 GCA_028751875.1 Rapana venosa
ATATATATATATATATATATATATATATATATATATATATAACACACACACACACACACACACACACAGTGTAGTGTATAGTAATGTAGTATAGTGTAATGTCATGTCGTGAAGTGTAGGATAATGAATTGTAGTTATGTAATTATATTGTCTGATGATGATGAATTACATATATAGTTATGTGTAACACAGTATTGTATAGCATAGCATAGCATAGTTTAGCATAGTATAGCGTAGCATAGGATAGCATGGCATGGTATGACCGACGGCATCGAATGACCCAGTATAACATGGCACAATAAACAGTAACAATCTAGTGGAGTGATGTGGAGTGGAGTGGAGTGTACTTACTCTACTGCGTACTTACTACTACGTCCTTCGGATGAGACTATAAACCGAGGCCCCGTGTGCGAACGCATGCAGAACATCTTGGCACACGTTAAATCCTGTTCCGCTGTTCGAAAGAGTAGGCCATTGTGCCGGTGGGAAAAGATGACAAAATTTAAAAAACCGCATACACACGCATAAAAAAAGTCATCTGAGCGCTTTGATTTGTTGCTTTACAAGATTCAGTGCTATATAAATTCCATACATTATTATTATTATTATTATTATTATTATTATTACTATACTCTAGTGTAGTGTAGTGTAGTGTAGTGTAATTTTATTGAAGTGCAGTGTATTGAGGTGTAATGTAGTGCAGTGCAGTACAGTGCAGTGTGGTGCAGTGTTGTGTGTAATTTAGTGCTGAGCAGTGCAGTGTTGTGTAATTTAGTGAAGTGCAGTATATTGTAGCCACTCTGATAGGGAAACAAATGCAGTTGCAGACAGAAAAAAATGGGTGGCGCTGCTCTGTGGCGACGCGCTCTCCCCGGGGAGAGCAGCCCGAATTTCACGCATAGAAATCTGAAGTGACTTAAAGTGGTATAAATAAATAAATAAATCCTCATACAGCAAAGAAACACAAAAACCCACCCATCTCTTACACCCTTCACAGAAACTCAGCAACAGCTCCGAAGTAACAGCAGCAGCAGCAGCAGTAACAGAAGAACAAGCCGAGGAGATAGGACAGTCGGATGCAGCGTACGATGTTCAGACCTCTTCAGAAACCCCGGCTCCAGAGTCCGAAGACAATACTGGCACCGGCACTGGCACCGCTACAGAGGACGAGGCCCTCAGACCTTTGCTGTGACTGTCTGAATGACTGATTGACCCTTCGGCAATGCAATGCAATGCAATGCTGTGCAGTTCTTGGGCGTGATACACAGAGTGTTTGGACTGTTGCTGTGTGTATAATCATAATCATAGGATGAGGCCGGTGCTGTTTTGATAGCCATTGTATGGATGGAGTTTGCCTTGACGATTTGAGCTGTGGACTTTTTTTTTCCTAAGGGATGTGTTTTTACCCCAGGGTGTTTTTTTTTAATCCTAAGTACGTTTGTTTTTGACATTATCTAAACGTTCGTTTGTTTGAAGGATTTTTGGGTGTGGGTTTAAAAATATATATTCTTTGCATTCTGTTTCTTTCTTTCTTTTTTCTCTCTCTCTCTCTCTTCTTTTCTTTTTCTTTGTCTTTGCTGCATTTCTTCGTTTCACTTTCTTTTGTGATTCTTCCTTTTCTTTCCTCTCTGTCTTTCTGTGTTTTTTGTCTTTCTTGGTTTTTTTCTAGGGTTTTTTTTCTGTCTGCCTAGCTTTGATTTCTTTCTTTCAAGTGTTTTGGTGGGGATGGGGGGGTCGTTTTTCTTTCTATTTCTTGTTTGTTCCAATCATTTCTCTCTTCTCCGTTTTGTTGTTGTTGTTTTTTTTCTTGGGTTTGGGGGGTTTTGGGCGGGTGTGGTTGTTGTTGTTTTTTTGGGGGGGGGTTCTTTGATCTTTTTCTTTCTGCCTTTTTTTCTTTTTCCCCGTGTTTTTTCATTATCGTTATTAGTTTGTTTTGGTGATTTAATCATCCTTGACTCGTTCTTCAGCCAGTAAAAGTAAACAGACACTATATTAGTTTCAATCTCCGGGTGATATTCCTATGATGAGAACATTGTCACGAAATTAATTGTGACACAATCTGTTGTGCCCAGTTCGTCAGCTCTGACATCAAGGCTCAGAATTGATTGTTTCACGGTATATTGTGCTTTGGAAATTTATCACTTGTGACAGTGAAGCCCAGAATTGATTGTGTCACGGTACATTGTGCTCTGGAAGTGGCCCAGTTCCGACAGTAGCGATTAGAATTGATTACGTCACCGTATTTTGTGAGTCCTATGAGAAATAGGCGAGGTCTAACCTAACAGTAATGCTTAGAGCTGATCGTGCCACTGCGTACCATGCACTGGAAGTTTATCAGTTCTGGAAGAGAGACTCAGAATTGATCGTGTCACCCCAACTTGTGTACTCTGGAAGTTTATCAGTTCTGGAAGAGAGACTCAGAATTGATCGTGTCACCCCAACTTGTGTACTCTGGAAGTTTATCAGTTCTGGCAGACACTCAGAGTTGATCGTGTCACCCCATTTTGTGCTCTGGTAGTTCACCATGTCTGAGGGGAGGAAGGCTCAGAACTGATCATGTCAGCGCATAATGTATTCTACATTATTTTGTTACATCCTGGGTTAGTTTTAGAATTGATTGTAAGTCCCCATAATGTGCTCAGTTGGTTCGCTCATCAGTGTTGACAGTAAGGTTCAGAGCTGACTGTGTCACCATAATGATTGCTTCCAACAGTAAGGTTCAGAGCTGACTGTGTCACCATAATGATTGCTTCCAACAGTAAGGTTCAGAGCTGACTGTGTCACCATAATGATTGCTTCCAACAGTAAGGTTCAGAGCTGACTGTGTCACCATAATGATTGCTTCCAACAGTAAGGTTCAGAGCTGACTGTGTCACCATAATGATTGCTTCCAACAGTAAGGTTCAGAGCTGACTGTGTCACCATAATGATTGCTTCCAACAGTAAGGTTCAGAGCTATGTCACCATAACGATTGCTTCCAACAGTAAGGTTCAGAGCTGACTGTGTCACCATAATGATTGCTTCCAACAGTAAGGTTCAGAGCTGACTGTGTCACCATAATGATTGCTTCCAACAGTAAGGTTCAGAGCTATGTCACCATAATGATTGCTTCCAACAGTAAGGTTCAGAGCTGACTGTGTCACCATAATGATTGCTTCCAACAGTAAGGTTCAGAGCTGACTGTGTCACCATAATGATTGCTTCCAACAGTAAGGTTCAGAGCTGACTGTGTCACCATAATGATTGCTTCCAACAGTAAGGTTCAGAGCTGACTGTGTCACCATAATGATTGCTTCCAACAGTAGGTTCAGAGCTGACTGTGTCACATAATGATTGCTTCCAACAGTAGGTTCAGAGTGACTGTGTCACCATAATGATTGCTTCCAACAGTAAGGTTCAGAGTGACTGTGTCACCATAATGATTGCTTCCAACAGTAAGGTTCAGAGCTATGTCACCATAATGATTGCTTCTAACAGTAAGGTTCAGAGCTGACTGTGTCACCATAATGATTGCTTTCCAACAGTAAGGTTCAGAGCTGACTGTGTCACCATAATGATTGCTTCAACAGTAAGGTTCAGAGCTATGTCCCATAATGATTGCTTCCAACAGTAAGGTTCAGAGCTGACTGTGTCACCATAATGATTGCGTTCCAACAGTAAGGTTCAGAGCTGACTGTGTCACCATAATGATTGCTTCCAACAGTAATGTTCAGAGCTGACTGTGTCCCCATAATGATTGCTTCCAACAGTAAGGTTCAGAGCTGACTGTGTCACCATAATGATTGCTTCCAACAGTAAGGTTCAGAGCTGACTGTGTCACCATAATGATTGCTTCCAACAGTAAGGTTCAGAGCTGACTGTGTCACCATAATGATTGCTTCCAACAGTAAGGTTCAGAGCTATGTCACCATAATGATTGCTTCCAACAGTAAGGTTCAGAGCTGACTGTGTCACCATAATGATTGCTTCCAACAGTAAGGTTCAGAACTTACTGTGTCACCATAATGATTGCTTCCAACAGTAAGGTTCAGAGCTGACTGTGTCACCATAATGATTGCTTCCAACAGTAAGGTTCAGAGCTGACTGTGTCACCATAATGATTGCTTCCAACAGTAAGGTTCAGAGATGACTGTGTCACCATAATGATTGCTTCCAACAGTAAGGTTCAGAGCTATGTCACCATAATGATTGCTTCCAACAGTAAGGTTCAGAGCTGACTGTGTCACCATAATGATTGCTTCCAACAGTAAGGTTCAGAATTACTGTGTCACCATAATGATTTGCTTCCAACAGTAAGGTTCAGAGCTGACTGTGTCCATAATGATTGCTTCCAACAGTAAGGTTCAGAGATGACTGTGTCACCATAATGATTGCTTCCAACAGTAAGGTTCAGAGCTATGTCACCATAATGATTGCTTCCAACAGTAAGGTTCAGAGCTGACTGTGTCACCATAATGATTGCTTCCAACAGTAAGGTTCAGAGCTGACTGTGTCACCATAATGATTGCTTCCAACAGTAAGGTTCAGAACTTACTGTCACCATAATGATTGCTTCCAACAGTAAGGTTCAGAGCTGACTGTGTACCCATAATGATTGCTTCCAACAGTAAGGTTCAGAGCTGACTGTGTCACCATAATGATTGCTTCCAACAGTAAGGTTCAGAGCTGACTGTGTCACCATAATGATTGCTTCCAACAGTAAGGTTCAGAGCTGACTGTGTCACCATAATGATTGCTTCCAACAGTAAGTTCAGAACTTACTGTCACCATAACGATTGCTTCCAACAGTAAGGTTCAGAGCTGACTGTGTCACCATAATGATTGCTTCCAACAGTAAGGTTCAGAGCTGACTGTGTCACCATAATGATTGCTTCCAACAGTAAGGTTCAGAGCTATGTCACCATAATGATTGCTTCCAACAGTAAGGTTCAGAGCTGACTGTGTCACCATAATGATTGCTTCCAACAGTAAGGTTCAGAGCTATGTCACCATAATGATTGCTTCCAACAGTAAGGTTCAGAGCTATGTCACCATAATGATTGCTTCCAACAGTAAGGTTCAGAGCTATGTCACCATAACGATTGCTTCCAACAGTAAGGTTCAGAGCTGACTGTGTCACCATAATGATTGCTTCCAACAGTAAGGTTCAGAGCTGACTGTGTCACCATAATGATTGCTTCCAACAGTAAGGTTCAGAGCGGACTGTGTCACCATAATGATTGCTTCCAACAGTAAGGTTCAGAGCTGACTGTGTCACCATAATGATTGCTTCCAACAGTAAGGTTCAGAGCTATGTCACCATAATGATTGCTTCCAACAGTAAGGTTCAGAGCTATGTCACCATAATGATTGCTTCCAACAGTAAGGTTCAGAGCTGACTGTGTCACCGTAATGATTGCTTCCAACAGTAAGGTTCAGAACTTACTGTGTCACCATAATGATTGCTTCCAACAGTAAGGTTCAGAGCTGACTGTGTCACCATAATGATTGCTTCCAACAGTAAGGTTCAGAGCTGACTGTGTCACGTAATATAAATGCTCAGGTCGTTGTTTCTACTGATCTCTGACAACTAAAGCTCAGAACTGATCGTCATTCAACATCAATATTCAGTTGATTAGTTCCAGCAGTGAGGCCCGGAATTGACTATGACATTGGGTATCATGCTCAGTTTGTCAGTTCTACTCAGTGAGCGCTGTAAAGATCATCTTTGTAGCTGACATAGCATGAGAATGACTATATTTATAGTGTATTGTTGTTAGTATGGCCTCTGTGTTCAGTGGAGCTATATGCGTAGATTGGATTAGGAGTTACTGTGTTGAGGACTCGGCAGTTCTGATAGCTGGCTTTGCAAAGTGTTCCAATCCGAGTCACATAATTGTGAAACGATTTAGAAAGCAGTTATCGTTACATGACAAGGGAGATAAAAATATGAAATATGAAGATGACCTAAACCAAATGGGTTTTTTTTAAAGAACAAAATATATTTATTGACAATGTTGGTTTGTTGTTTACCATTTATTTTCATAATTAGCATTGCTGTTGTAATTTACTTTACCATATGTCGATTTATTATGATGGTGTGATATAATTTATCACCATTTTTTGTTATGATATATCTATTTGCCGCATGTTTATTTGAAATAAAAGAACCTTTGTGAGGTAAGTAAAAAAAAATCCCTTGGGGATTGCTTGACTATCGGCTGAAAGGGATTAAATATATGTTAATGCTAAACGGAATTTTCTTTTGAAAGATAATGACAACAAACACAACTTCCGACTTCTCTCTTTAATACATGTCCTATTTTCGACACTTTTTACATCCAGCCTCAAGACATACCAGTTTGAAGCCTAAGACTTTTCCCTCTGCTTCATCTCGTGCCTGTACCTGCCTTCAATGGCCAAAATTCCCATCACCCTGCCGAAGTGAAGTGTATAACGTGTGTGTGTGTGTGTGCGTGCGTGCGTGGTTGTGTGTGTGTATTTGAATGTGTTTAAACTGTTATTCATTGTTGGTTGTATGCGTATGAGTGGCTTGAATGCAAGTGATTTGATTTGTGTTTTACAAGATATAGAGCTATACAAATTCCTATTATCATTAGAAGTAGTAGTAGTAGTAGTGGTACGGAGGTAGATGGTCTACCCTATACACAAAAGAAACAAGCCAAGAAGAACAGCACACAAACAGACAGAAAAAATAGATAGCATGCCCACCATCTGGAAATTCTGTGCTAGGAATTCCTTCTATTAATCCTCCCTCTTTGTTTTTGCCTTGTTCTTTTTTCTTCCTGTCGCCTACTTCTTTTCTATTATTTGTTCTACCTTCTTGGTAATAATAATAATAATGTATGGAATTTATATAGCGCTGAATCTTGTAAAGCAACAAATCAAAGCGCATACCGTTCTCCTGCCTTTTTCCTTCCAGACAAACTTAAAAGATAACAATTCTCTCCCACACTGAAGTCGAACACGCTTGGCCTGACTTTGTCAGACGCTAAACAGCAGCCCAACGAATTTTTCACTCATATGACAGACAACAATAGTTGCCGTCTGAGCGTTCGACGAAGAAGAAGAAGGAGAAAGGAAGATGGCTTAGTGTAACAAATTTGAACTGATCGAAACCACTGTCTGAGGTCATGGCAGGTATAATCGACGTCACATGCCAGCAGAGTTACAAACTCAACACCTGGGCTGTGTCAAAACAGAATAACTATAGAACAGACCCGTGAAACTGAGCTGCGTGTCTTAGACATGTGTCCTACTTTGAAGGACGTAGAATAGCAGGCTCTCTCTATCTTCCACCTCCTTACTGGTAAGGCAGCTGAGACTTTTTGTTCTTCCTTTGCATTGATTATTGCCATGCCTTCTTTTTTGTCTGGCTCTCCAAGTCAACTTTTGCGTAAACGTCAACAAGTGACCTACAGAATCATGCTGCTTGGCTGATTTAGTTTTCGATCTTTCAGATTCTAACCATTTCTTCCCACTCCTTCAAGACTTGCTCTGGATTCCGGTAGATAACAGAATCTAACGTAAACTGCTATGCGGTACTGCAGGTGAGGTTATATATTATAAAATATAGATAGATAGATAGATAGATAAATTTTATATATGTATATATATATATATAGAGAGAGAGAGAGAGAGAGAGAGAGAGAGATTTATATCCTTCATACCTATCTGACCCCCTTTATTTCTGTGTTCTTTCTTGTCATCTTCGAACAACAGCTTATCTTCGCTTGTTTTGAGTTCCAACTTCTTCGTCGAACACTCAGACAGCAACTATTGTTGTCTGTCATAATTTAATGAGCGAAAATGCGCTGTACTTCCGTTAAGCGCCTGACAAGTCAGGCCCAGCACATAAGACTTTGGCCTGGGAGAAAATTGCTATCTTTAAAGTCTTCATGGAAACAAGGCAGGATGTTTCTACTGGAATTGTGTTTTTATGTCTCACAAAAAAATCCAGTTCTAATTTTAACATTTTATTGTTAAAAAAAACAATAACCTTAATGCTCATAACTTCTCTTGAAGTTGAATGCCGCTTCTACCGATCTAGTCAGCACAGAATCGAGTGCCACACTTTGAGACGAAATGTCCATTTGTAGAAACCGAAAGTGCACTGATCACTGATCTTAGTCAAGTCATTTTCGATTTTTTTTAATTTTTAAATGAGCTGTAATTTTGTTAAGAACAGAGTGTTGGGCACCAATTGTATCGATTTTTGTTGCTTTTCGAATCCAGACAAAGTGCCAAACCTTTGTCGGACCACGTAAGCCTTTTGTAGAGTACGGGGGTATTCTTGCTAGCTACTGCCTGAAGATTAAAAAATATTCTATTCCTTAAGGCCAACAAAGCCAGGTCGTGCTGAGAACGCCAGCCATTCCGCTAAATTCATCACCCCCACGGGACGGAATAGCCTGGTGGTTATAGAAATGTATTCGCGATCTACTGACCCGGGTTCAAATCTCGTTCAGGAGGAATTATCCTCTGGAGTTAACACCACTCTCCCCAAAAGTCTTTCGGATGAGACTATAAACCGAGGTCCCGTGTGCGAACGCACGCAGAACATCTTGCGCACACGTTAAAACCCGTTCCGCTTTTTGTAAGAGTAAGCCATTGTGTGCTGGTGGGAACGGTTGACAAATTTACAAAACTGCATACACACGGGGACAGGATGAAAAAAGCACATGAGTGCTTATTCCATTATCCTTGAAATAAAAGAATAAAATAGATAAACCCTCATGTTACAAAAAAAGTGTTTTAAAAAAACCCAAGATAATGAGCACACACAGTCAGATGTACGCCCTGAAAAGGGCACCAGCAATAAACTGCTTCACTTTGCGCTCAGTACTATAAATTGAGTACATCCAAAAAAAGCAACCCCAAAAAACGGAACATAAACTTCTGATAATTAAGTCCAAGAAACGCTGTTAAATGTTTAAATAGGTCTGCAAAATGTCAAAAATGTGACCAAAAAGAAAAATGGAAAAGGCGGCTTTAAATACAAAACAAGCTGTGGCATATTTTTCTTCTACTTAAACACAAAGATTTAAAGCAAAATACCATTGATCCAGTCAAATGTTTCGTACAACTGCTTATAAACAGCTCATGAACAAAAATTAAGATAAAACCGCACACATGCTAAACCATTTTCTAGTTTTTACAAAACTCAGGTTTCATAAAAGCACAAAAGTAAAAGCAAGGAGAATGGCTGAACACAAAAATCACGATCTGTATCACACTGTATTATCACAGTGATATGCTGGACTACATTATTCCTTAACATTTGCCGCCTGGAATTTTAGAATACACTCATTTGAAGTTAAGTTCCATACTTGCAGAAAATAAGCAACAAATGGACATGACAGATACAGTATAAAGGTTGGACAAATGCCAGAAAGTAGATAGGAAATCATGCAGCAATGAGCAATGATTAATATCCAATCTTTCGCTTTGCCAATATAGCAAGATTTCTTTTTGTGGGGTCTCTAACCCAGATCTATAGCAAAGCAAAAGACAAGAAAACAAGGTAACAGGACACACCAATACAAGATGCCTGCAATCTTATACACATTATAGAACAAAAGGCTTTTTTTTAATTGTACCAGATTTTTTTTTAAAATAATAATAAATCAAAGGGGGAAATTCGTTTTCTAATGCAAGGTACACGATTTTTTTAAAAAATCATCATATCTCAATTTTTTATACGATACAATGCAGCCTCGGCTTCCATCCTTTCTTAATTAACAGCAATAGTATTTTTAAAAGTTATTGTTGGTTACAGCTGCAAAGCCAGCAATTTAAGTGATTTCTTTCAACCATACACGCAGAAAACTTGATTGATGTTATTTCAGTAAGTGCTATTTTCCACTTCACAGCCTCAAAAAAAAAAGCCACACACACGCACACAAGGCTATGAAATGTTTGTGCCGGTTGCATAATATAGCATACACTGGTAATAATTTTTTTTTAAATACATGTGGTATACCATTCCATTGGTTTGCCTGTCACACACACACACACACACACACACACACACACACACGCACGCACACACGCACGCATGTGCACACACACACACACACACACACAGTTTATTATCTTTCGGTGTTTTGTTTGTTTCTTTATTTTTAAGGAGGGGGGGGTCTTTTGTTAGTTCTATATTGTTCTTTATTTGTTTTGGCTGTTATTATATTTGTCTGTATGTTTGGTGGTGGTGTGGGGGAGGGGGGGGCAACTGCTTTAGTCACACCACTACTCAAAAAGCATGACCTTGACCCTAACATTATGAAGAATTACAGACCTGTTTCCAACCTACCTTTTACCTCTAAAGTCCTTGAAAGAGTAGTTCTCAAACAGCTCAACAACCACCTTCTCCAACAGTCTTCTTCCTGTGTTTCAGTCTGCCAATAGCGCCAACCACAGCACTGAAACCACCGTAGTGGACACCTTAAACCTGCTTCTACTTGCTTCTGAACCAGGGAAAATCTCCCTCCTCACTCTTCTCGACTTATCTGCAGCCTTCGACACTATTGACCACTCTATTCTTCTCTCCCGTCTTCAAGAAACGTTTGGTGTTACTGGTACAGCGCTCACCTGGTTTAGCTCATACCTGACTGACCGATTCCAGACAGTCACAGTAAACAAGATTCAGTCAGTACCTGCCAGACTGGAATGTGGAGTCCCGCAGGGATCAGTTTTGGGCCCTGTTCTTTTCACTCTCTACACCGCTCCACTGTCACATTTAATTAACCATCATCATATCAACCATCACTTTTATGCAGATGACTCTCAGATTCTAAGCAGTGACACTCCTGAAAATCTGCCTTCTCTCTTGACAAATATGGCCTACTGCTTTCAAGATATCCAAAACTGGATGATAGAGAACAAGTTACAACTAAAGGCTGATAAAACTGAAGCCATGATTGTAGGGACCAAACACAAACTCTCTTCCATTACAACAGCTTCAATAGAATTCGGCAATGCATCAATCCCTTTATAGGCTGCTGTGAAGTATCTAGGGGTCATTATTGACAGCACACTCTCCATGCAAAAATTCATCACCCAGACCTGCCAGTCGTGCTACTATCAATTACGGCGTATTAGTGCAATTCGAAAGTACCTGTCCACTGATGCAACATCCAAATTCGTGCCATCTCTCATTCTTTCAGGTCTGGACTATTGCAATTCTCTTTTGGCTGGTCTGCCAGCATCATCTATCCACTGCCTTCAACGTATTCAAAACTCTGCAGCTCGACTAGTCCTCAGAAAGAAAAAATCTGAGCACATTTCCCCTCTCTTGCAATCTCTCCACTGGCTGCCTGTGCCACAAAGAATAAACTATAAGATCAGTACTCTCTGTTACAAATGTCTCCACAAAACAGCACCCTCCTACCTCTGTGAATGTCTTCACCTGTATACTCCTTCTCGTTTCCTTCGATCTGCTGCAGATTCTTTGTGCTTACGAATACCTAGATTCAGCCAGTCCACCATCAGCCCATGCTCTTTCTCTGTTTCTGGTCCATTGATTTGGAATGGCCTCCCTATCTCTCTTCGCCAAAGGCCTTCTTGTGACACTTTTAAATCCGGCCTCAAGACATATTTGTTTCAAACCTAAGATTTTCCTCTCCTGTTTCATTTCATACCTATCCCTGCTTTTCAACAGCCAAAAATTCTATCACCCTGCAACCTCTGTGTGTGTGTGTGTGTGTGTGTGTGTGTGTGTGTGTGTGTGTGTGTGTGTGTGTGTGTGTGTGTGTGTGAGTGTGTGTGTGAGTGTGTGTGTGTACATTTGGACTTTTTAGAACTATTACTTGCTATTGGTTGCATGACTGTGTAAGAATGAGTTGAGTGCAAGCCCTTTGATTTGTCTGAGCAAGATACAGCGCTATATAAATTCAATTTATCATCATCATTATTATTATTATTATTATTATTATTATTATTATTATTATTATTATTATATTATTATTGTTGTTGTTGTTGTTGTTATTATTATTATTATTATTTGTGGTTGCTTTTTGTTGTTGTTGTTGTTGTTTGTTTGTTTTGTTCAGTAGTTTGTTTTGTTGGGGTTTTGTTTGTTTGTTTGGGTTTGTTTTTGGTGGGTGTATTTTTGCAAGACATTTTTCTTTTATTTGATTTGTATGGCTTCTTATTGTTTAGGTTTTTTTATATTGTATGTATGCATTTATATTATCATTATCATTGTTATTTTGTTCTTAGATAGATGGCTTGCTGAAAAAAGCAACTGCATTGCTTTTTCAATGTACCATCTGAAAATGAAACTTTGACTTTCACTTTGACTTACACACACTCACACACACACACATGGAGGCACCGTGGTCGAGTGGTTTAGGCGGTCAACTCGTGATCCAGAGGTCGCGGGTTCGATCCCCGCTCGGCTCGGTGTTGTGTCCTTGGGAAAGACACTTTACTCCTATTTTCCTCACTCCACCCAGGTGTACAAGTGGGTACCAGCTCTGCTGGGGAAGTATCTGGCGAC
>CM054138.1:72308330-72360830 GCA_028751875.1 Rapana venosa
GTCAGGCGATGTTTTCAATGCTTGAAATTTAGCATTGATCAGTGTATTCAGGGGCTGACGAAACAGCTTGTTGCTGGACAAAACGATAATAATAATAATAATAATAATAATAATGTATGGAATTTATACAGCGCTGAATCTTGTAAAGCAACAAATCAAAAAAACGATGAGGACAAACACGATAGAAAACAAATGTGCTATTTAGAAGGGTTTGTGTGTTGGTTGGTTAGTCTTCAATTTTAGGTCTGTTCACATAAAAGTGATGTGTGTGTGTGTGTGTGTGTGTGTGTGTGTGTGTGTGTGTGTGTGTGTGTTCGTGTGTGTGTGTGTGTGTGTGTGTGTGTGTGGCCAAGTCAAGTCAAGTCAAATTTTTATTTTCAGATGGTACATTGAATAAGCAGTGCATTTGCTTTTTTCATGTGTGTGTGGTTTTAGTACATCTTGACATGTTTATGCACCTCTCTCTCTCTCTCTCTCTCTCTCTCTCTCTCTCCATCTCTCCCTCTCTCTCTCCTCTCTCTCTCTCTCTCTCTCTCATCTCTCTCTCTCCACACACACACACACACACACACACACACACACACACACACACACATGGATGGGAGGACAGATAACCTGGTGGTTAGTGCATTGTCCTCATATCTGACTGCCTTGGATTGGGCCTGGGTTCAAGCCACCACTGAGATGCCTGTTCAAAGGGATAAAAAATTTTCCCTGGAGTTACCTTAGTGCCAACTTGAACTATGTCAAAACCTGTTTTGTCTTTTGGAAGAGTAGGCCATTGTGTGCTGGTGGAAACATGACAAAATTTACAAAACCACATGATGCGGACTGGATGTAAGAAAAAAGAAAAGCACATGATTGCTAATTCATTATCCACAAAATAAAAGAATAAAAAAATTAGAACATTGCAAAAATAGGTATTAAAAATAAAATGTTCATATTCAGGATATTGTGATATTTTTATGTTTATCTATTTTCATAAAAGGATGTAGCACCTGGGTATGTGTGATTTAAATTTGCAAGAACAAATAATGTACATCACAATTTTACATGCTTCAATCCTATAGCAGTCTCATACACAGGATACAGTGAAAATATTATAAATGATACATTATACCAGTCCTACCATATCTATAGATCTATAGTATAAGAAACATCTGGTGGCCAGAAGTGGGAAGGAGGCAAGGGGCACTAAAGAGGGTTTTGAATATAAATGCATGACACAGGTGTTTGTTTCAGTAAGTAGTTCTTTCTAAGTTGAAAACAGTAGAGGATATTGTTGCTGTTTAAGGAAACATGTTACACTAGATAAGAGGTACCACTGATACATCTGAGTTACACACACACACACGCACACGCACATGCACACGCACAACACACACACACACACACACACACACACACACACACACAGATGATAGCCTGGTGGTTAGCGTGATGTGTTCATGATCTGCTGACCTGAGTTTGATTCCCGTTCAAGAGGATTTTTCCTCTGGAGTTAACATCAGTGCCAACTCCACTCTCCCTAAAAGTCCAATCAGATGAGACTATAAATTGAGATCCCCTGTTGAACGCATGCAGAACATCTTGCACACATGCTAAAACCCGTTCTGCTTTTTGGAAGAGTAGGTTATTGTGTGCTGGTGGGAACAGATGACAAAATTTATAAAACTGCATACACACAGGGACTGGATGAAAAAAGCACATGAGTGCTTATTCCTAAATCCTCAAAATAAAAGAATAAAATAAATGATTAAAATACACACTCACACACACACACACACACACACACACACACACACACACACACACACACACACACACACACACACAGGGGAAAATCAGAAAGCAAAGGCTTAGATTGATGTCAGTGCAGCATATAACTTTTTTATTATAAGCACAGCATACTATAATCTATCTATATATAAATAGGCACTTCATAATTCATTGCAAGAATACATTAAACATTTTGGAAGCTGGTACATAGGTAAGCAACAAAAGCAAGGGAATATTCATGAAGGAAAGAGCTAAGAAAAAGGTTGTTATTTTCTTTTCTTTCACCACCACCCTCCCTAAATCAAGTTTGTTTCCCCTACCCCCCACCCCCTCCCCAGTTTCTTTCAGTTGATAACTTTTTTCTTTTTGTGATCCATCAATTCATCCTTTGCAGCACAGGCATTCATATATTATTTATTCTTTTATATCGAGGATAATAGAATAAGCACTTATGTGCTTTTTTACATCCAGTCCCCATGTGTATGTGGTTTTGTAAATTTTGTCATCCGTTTCCACCGGCACACAATGGCCTACTCCTATGAAAAGCAGAACAGGATTTAACATGTGCGCAAGATGTTTTATGATTATGATGTTGTGGAATATGTATACACGATATAGAGATCTACATCCTGTATATCTTTGGATATAAATGGGGGAACACCCTCCCCCCCCCCCCCCCCCCCCCCCCCCCCCCCATCTTTGGTACTGATAGCTTGTAAATTGAAACTGCTTGAAAATGTATTTCCAGAAAGAAAACACAGAGAATGTTGTGGTGATGACCAAGGACCATGAGCAGTACCACTGTATATTGCCTGAAGTCTATGGAAAACCGAGCCAGGTTGGTAAATTATATACATACATGTATCTTATATATAATATGTATTTGCTGATTACTGTTTAATTATTCTTTTTGGTGTATTGATGGCCTAGTGGTAAGCCCCGATATGGCCTCTGTGGTCGGCAGGGCTGTAAACAATAAGATTGCCTGATTGGATTGGATTGGCATAGTGGTAATTGCATGTGTCTATACAGTAGAAAATCCAAGGTTCGAATTCGTTTGACCCTGGACTTGTTCACTATTCACCAGATCATGAGTGATGGTCTTGGACTCTCTCCCATACCAAAGTCGTATGTGCTGGGCTTAACTTATCAGGTGCTTAATGGCAGCACAGTGCATTTTCGCTCATATGACAAACAACAATAGTTGCTGTCTGAGCGTTCAATGAAGAAGAAGCCGAAGAAGGATCGTGTCTGTTGTTTTACTTTTATTTACTCTAATAAAAATCATGTCTGAACAGAAAAAAGAATGACTACAATCTGCTGGCTGACAGTCAGGTGTATGCTTGTACAATGACACCCTCTCCCCCCTCCCCCCCCCCCCCCCACACACACCCACTCCCATTTTTTCTTGTTTATTGCCTTGTCTTTGACTTTTAACCAAGTTTAGAGTGAGAGAGAAAGAGGCAGGTGAGGTGGACAGGCAGAAACAAAGAAAAAGAGAGATTAGGAGAGGGAGGTATATGTTTACTGTTGGAAAGGAGAAAATAGATCCAATTTTTTACCTTTTTTTTTTTCAGAAAAGTAATTTTTTTTTGTTAATAAGCTATGATGTTTATGTGACAACAAAATCTGTCAATTCTGCTATGGTTATCTTGCTGTTGTTGAAGAATAGTGTCAGTATGTGTACTTTTTTACACCAACTGTTGTTGTGAATTTGTTGTTGATGCCAGGAAAGTGTGGACAGCTACCAAGGCCCCACAGCTGCTGAGCTTATAGACAACCTGTTCCACCAGACTTCCTGCTCCTACAGGGTGAGCATGGCATCACAGGACAATCATCATCCTTTTTTTGGTAGTGACGTCAGGGGAAACGTTCCTTTTTGGTAGTGACAACAGGGGAAATGTTCCTTTTTGGTGGTGACGTCAGGGGGAAATATTCCTTTTTGTTAGTGATGTCAGGGGAAACATTCCTTTTTTGTTAGTGACATCAGGAGGAATGATCCTTTTTTGTTAGTGACATCAGGGGAAATAATCCTGTTTGTTAGTGACGTCAGGGGAAATCATCCTTTTTGCTAGTGACACCAGGGGAAATCATCCTTTTTGTTAGTGACATCAGGGGAAATGTTCCTTTTTGTTTGTGACATCAGGGAAAATAATCCTGTTTGTTAGTGACGTCAGAGGAAATATTCCTTTTTGTTAGTGACATCAGGGGAAACGTTCCTTTTTGTTAGTGACATCAGGGGAAATGTTCCTTTTTGTTGGTGACATCAGGGAAAGGGCCTTTTTTGTTGTAAAGGGCAGGGAAAACGTTCCTTTTGTTAGAAAAAACAGGGAAATGACCTTTTTTTAGTGACGCAGGGAACTTCCTTTTTTTTGTTAGTGACGTCGGGAAATAACCCTTTTTTTGTCATGACAAGGGGGGAAAACATCCTTTTTGCAGTGACAACGGGGGAAATCATCCTTTTTTTTTAGTGTTCGGGGGAAAATCACCTTTTTTTGTTATGAGTCAGGGAAATTTTCCTTTTTTTAGGACATCGGGGAAAAAAATTTCTGTTTTTTGTGACCGGGGGAGATATTCCTTTTTTTTAGTGACGTCGGGGGGAAATGTTCCTTTTTTGTTTGTACACGGGGAAAATAATCCGTTTTTTATGACGCAGGGGAAATTTTCCCCTTTTTTTTTAGGACATCGGGGGAAACTTTCCTTTTTTGTTAAGACTCGGGGAAACGCCTTTTTGTTAGTGACATCAGGGAAAAATTCTTTTTTTTTTAGTGACGTCAGGGGATGACCCTTTTTTTGCTATGACGTCAGGGAAATTTTTTCCTTTTTTTGGTGACGTAAAGGGGAAATAATCCTTTTTGTTAGTGACATAAAGGGGAAAAAATTTTTTTTGTAGTGACGTCAGAAAAAATTTTCCTTTTGGTAGGGGACGTCGGGGAAAATAAATCTTTATTGTTAGTGACTCGGGGGAAACTTTCCCTTTTTCGTTAGGACGTCAGGGGAAACTTTTCCTTTTTTGTTAGTGATGTCGGGGGGAAATGTTCCTTTTTGGTTAGTGACATCAGGGGAAATAATCCTTTTTGTTATGACAACAGGGGAAATCACCTTTTTGCTAGGACCCAGGGGAAACACCTTTTGTTGTGACAACGGGGGAAAAACACCCCTTTTTGTTAGTGACAACAGGGGAAATCATCCTTTTTTTGTTAGGACATAAGGGGAAATTTTTCCTTCTTTTAAACATCAGGGAAATTTTTCTTTTTGTTGTGACATCAGGGAAAAAACCTTTTTTAGAGACATCGGGGGAAATAACCTTATTGTTAGTGACGTCGGGGGAAAACCCCCTTTTTTTTAGTGACGTCAGGGAAACGTTTCCTTTTGTTAGTGACGTCGGGGAAATTTTACCTTTTTTTGTAAGTGATGCGGGGAGAAATATCCTTTTTGTTAAGCATGGGGGAAATAACCCTTATTGTTTAGGACGCGGGGGAAACGTTCCTTTTCTTAGGAGTGGGGGGAAAACTTTCCTTTTTTTTAGGATTCGGGGGAAAGTTTTTTTTGGTTAGGCATCAGGGAAAAATCCTGTTTGTTATGAAAAAAGGGGGAAAAATCCTTTTTGTTATGACATCAGGGGAAATTTTCCCTTTTGTTATGACATCAGGAAATAATCCTTTTTTTATGAATCAGGGGAAATAACCCTTTTTTGTTTAGTGACATCGGGGGAAATAACCCCTTTTGTTAGTGACATGGGGGAAAAACCTTTTTTTGCAGAGACAGGGGGGGAAAAAAACTTTTTTTGTTAATGACATCGGGGGAAAAATTCCTTTTGTTAATGACAGGGGGAAAAAATTCCTTTTGTTGTACAACGGGGGAAATAATCCTTTTTTTAGTGACATGGGGGAAAAAAATCCTTTTTGTTAGTGACATGGGGGAAAATAATCCTTTTTGTTAGTGATGTCAGGAAAAAAACCCTTTTTTGTTATGACATGGGGGAAATAACCCTATTTGTTAGTGACATCAGGGAAATAATTCTTTTGTTTGTGACCGGGGGAAAAAAATTTTTTTGTTAGGACATCGGGGGGAAATACCATTCTATTAGTGAAAGGGTTTTGAAGATGCGGGCCTTTTTGTGTGTTTGGTGTAGGGTTTTTTTTGGTTTTGGGGGGGGGGGGGGGTTGTTGTATTTTTTTTTAAGGATAAAAGGGAAGAAGAAACACTCGTTTCTCTTTTACACCAGCCCCAGGTCCCCGGGGTTTTTGAAATTTTATAACCTTTTCCCACGGTACACAATGGCCTACTCATCTGAAAATTGGAACGTTTTAGATGGGGGGCAAGATTTCTTTTTGCATTTTTGCCCATGGGGCCTGGGTTTATAGCCATCTGAAGGCTTTTGGGGGAGTAGAGTCAACTGATTTTAACTCCAGGGGAAAAAAACCCCCTGAACAGGGTATAAACCCCTGTTGTCAGATTGTAGCAAACGGGCAATGCTCAACAAACCCGGCACCCCCCTCCCTCCCCCCCCCCCCTCCCCTCTCACCCCCCCCCCCCCTCCCCCCTCCCCTCCCCCCCCCCCATGTGTTTTCATTTTAGGGGGGGTAAATGGATGGTGGAAAGGGGGCTGGGGTTTTTTTCATGTTTTTTTTCCTTTCCCTTTGGGGTTTGGGGGTTTTTTTTTCTTTTTTGGGGGGGGGGGGTATAATGAATAAGCACTCTTTTTGCCTTTTTACCTCCAGTCCCCCCCGTGTGTGTGTGTTGCTTTGTTTTGTTTTTTTAAAAAAAAACACTTAAGTACCACCCCCACCCCCCCCCCCACCCCCCCCACCACACCCACCCCCCCCAATCAACCAAAACAAATAGAAACAAAAACAGTACATTGCCATGTGCCCCATTCTGCATTGACTGTTCGAAGACTAAGCATTTCACAAAAATATCACTGCAATTTAAGACGCATATTTCTCACTGAGGGAAAGCCCCGTTTCCTTCCCCTGACATTTGGTCTGTGGTTTCCTCGCAGCTGGAAAGCTACTGGACGAAAAGCTTTCCATGGAAAACACAAGTCAGTACATGAGGTTAAGGACAAGGCCGGGGAGTGTGGAACTGGGGAGCATCTCTGTAATTTTTGTTGATTTTTGTGTTTTTCCCCCCCCCGTTCTTGCAGGCAGTAACTGGTTTTTTTTTTTAAGAATTTGATGGCTTGTAAAAACATGAAATTTTGGCAAATCTTCCAAAACTTGATCTGTGAGTGAACATGTTGTGTGTGTGTGTGTGTGTGTGTGTGTGTGTCTATATGTGTGTATGTTTATGTGTAGGTGTTCATGTGTGTTGTTTGTGTATGTATGCTCGCACATGCGTGTTCCTGTATGTCAATGTTTACTTGGCATCATGTGTGGTCGGAACGCACTGGACTCACTGTAGGAACATTCTCATATCATATGTAAGAAGGCAGTGAGTCGGAACTTGAAGCAGTCTCTGATTTGTTGATTTTTGATGTTTTCCGTTTCTTGCTAGGCAGTAACTGTTTTTTAAGAATTTGATGGCTTTAAAACATAAATTTGGAACTCCAAAACTTGATCTGTGATGTGAACATGTGTGTGTAGTGTAGTGTTGTGAATGTTTATTGTCGTGTTGGTTTATGTGTGTGTGGTGTCAGTGTGGTGTGTTTGTGTATGTATGTCGCCATGCGTGTATCTGGTATGCCAGTTTACTTGGTCATACATGGTGTGTGTGCGCGCGCCATGCTTTAGAAATTACTATTTTTTCACTGCTCGTTGTATGAGTTTGTTTTTGTTCAATGTTATTCAGAAGTCAGACTTAGGTACTTCTGGTTTTGGACTAGCAACACACAGACCAAAACTGCTATGGTCGGTGGGGTCAGCGGTAAGATCAAGTGGTGTGTGTTGGTGTGGTGTGGTTTGGTGTGTGTGGTTTGGTGTGGGTGGTGTGGTGCGGTGTGGGTGGTTTGGTTGGGGTGGTTTGGTTTGGTTTGGTGTGGGGTTTGGGTTTGGTTTGGTTTGTTGTGGTTTGGTTTGGTTTTGGTGGGGTTTGGTTTGGCTTCGCGTTTGTTGTTTGTGTGTATATTGTAGGGTTGTTTTTTTTCAGTTTTGCAGGACAGTTGTCATCATCATTAAAACAGTTTTTCTTTTTCTGTCTTTATAAACTTTTTTTTTTCATTCTCAGCTAGGGCTCATGAGTTAACCAAAGATAAGATTTTGCGTATGTGACCATTTTTATTCCCCCCCCATTAAAGGTAGCCACATACCATCTTCACATTAGTTTTCCAAGATTCACAGTGACACTGGTAGGCCTGCAAAGCAGGCTCATGACAGCCACCACGCAAATGTTGTTTTGGGCATTCCCCAGCTTAACATCCTGACTTAGGCTGACACATTCCAGCTTCAGAGCAGCTCATTGTTTTGTACAGGATGTATGCTGGATAACTTCTCTTTTTATGTTTTGTAATCCACCCAATGCTGACATGGATTGAGGGATTTTTAACATGATATATTCTATCTTCTGCATATGTGTGTATGTGTATATATGTATATTGTGTGTGTGTGTGTGTGTGTGTGTGTGTGTGTGAAGGAAAGTAATGCACTGGCAGGTCTGCACATTTGGGAGATTGTTAAAATCCCCACCCTTAATTTTACCAGGTGCCGCTGTTTAGATTCAAACCCGTGACTTCATGGATCTATGGGATCGAAGTCAGACAGTGTTGACCACTCGGCTATAGCATCTGTCAGATTGTGTATGAAGCGTCAGGTTGTGTAAGAAGACGTGATGTTCTCTGTGATTTCAGAAGCGGAGGAAGGTACTCCAGTCCCTAAAGACACTCCTCCGGCCAAAGGCAGTGGTGCTGCCAAGGACAGCAATGTGAGTGACGCTTTTTGTTTCCTGGCATGTTAGTGTTCCATTCTGCTTCTTAGTCTTCTTCTTCTTCTGCTGCTGCTGCTGCTGCTGCTTTCCCTGGCCATAAAGGCATAATCTCTCTCCCACCCCCACCCCCCATCTGTCTCTCTCTCTCTCTCCGTCTCACACACACACACATACATACTGTTGTCTCATTCTGTACTGCACTTGTTTTATAATCTCTGTCACTGTCTGTGTAATGTGGAAATCTGTGCCCTTAGTGACACAGCCGTCCTCCCTCTCCACTACACATGTCCATCCCCCTTTGTCTGTTACCCAGTGGGATGAAAGTTTGCCATTCTAATCACTGAGTAGGCACGTGATGTCGAAAATAATGTCATGAAAATGGGTTTTTAACGTGTGTGCAAGATGTTCTGCATGCATATGCACTCAGGGCCTCGGTTTATAGTAACATTCAAATGACTTTGACATTCAGTTCAATTTTCTTGTCAAACTGGAAAGAAAGAGCAAGGCTGGGAATCAAACCTAAAACCTCATGGCTGGCTTGTTGGGCAGGTGAACGTCTTAACTGTCCTTACGGCTTCAATCTTTATGATAAAATCGAATCAGTTGTTGTTCAAACCTGAAAGCTGAGTACATTTCTTTCAAACATGAGTTCAAAGAGACAGCAGTCCTACTATCGCTGTTATGGCCTTGTCTCTGTCTGTCTGTCGGTCTGTGGTTATCGCTTTGTTTCTGTCTGTCTGTCGGTCTGTGGTTATCGCCTTGTCTCTGTCTGTCTGTCGGTGGTTATGGCCTTGTCTCTGTCTGTCTGTCTGTCGGTGGTTATCACCTTGTCTCTGTCTGTCTGTCTGTCGGTGGTTATCGCCTTGTCTCTGTCTGTCGGTCTGTGGTTATCGCCTTGTCTCTGTCTGTCTATCGGTCTGTGGTTATCGCCTTGTCTCTGTCTGTCTGTCTGTCTGTCTGTGGTCAGATAAAGCATCGGCGTGTGGACGGGGTGGACCTTCCCTACTACGAGGTCGTCATGCGGGACGGCACGCCGTGCGACCTGACGCAGCATCCCCGCATGACGCGGGTGCTGTACGTGTGTCAGCCCGACGGTCACGGGGAGGTGTACGAGCTGAAGGAGACGTCCACCTGTGAATACGAAGTGATGGTGCTGACCGCCGTGCTGTGCTCCCACCCTCTCTTCAGGTCAGGCTGGGGGACAGAGAGGAGAGGGAGGGGGGTTCACAGCGCGCAAATCCAACATAACTCAGTCAAGGGTCCAGGGCCCAGTGCTAAAACTCAGCCCCTTCTTCCTTTTACCACGTCTATGTGCAGTGGGACGGGATAGCTCAGTGGTCGGAGCACTCGCTTTCCCCCAGCCAAGTTAAGCAGCGTCGAGCGTGGTTACCAGTTGGATGGGTGACCGTTTGCGCGCCTTGGCTTCAGTACAGTTCCCCCAGTTCACCCAGCTGTAAATGGGTACCTGCCCTCTTTAGGGTCAGGGAAGGTAAAGCAGCGAGGGAGAGGAGATGGGCGCCGCCCTCAATATGCTGGCCCTAGAGAAGTGAGGTCTCTGACGCCTCGCTCCCCTACGACCTTATAGGTTATGGGACTCCTTTACCTTACCTTTATGTGCGGTCAGTTTCTGCTATAATCAGCACCAGCTGGGATGAGATGGATAGCTGCTGAGAGTGCAGGGAAACTGACTGCTGTGGGATAAACTTTGGCTTTTGTTGGGACATATTATAATTGCCCTTCATGGGATGATTAAAGTGTTTTTGACTTGACTTGACTTGACTTGACTTTGACTTGAATTGTTGTTTTAGAAGTTTTACAATCTGAAATTTCATAAGAATATCGCCTTAGTTGTTGACCTTTGAAATAACTGGAAATGTTGAAAATTAGGCTGACGGTTAGTTGACGGTACTGTAAAGAGACAGCAGTGACATGAAAGAAAGGAAAATATTTCTTTTCAGAATCCAAACAGGCATTTCACTTGTCATGATCTTAGGTCAAAGAAATGTTTCTTTAAAGACAAGAAAGAACAACATCGGCTTTTTTACCTAAGTTTAAAGACTTGTAATTGACATGTTTGATACTCTGGATTCAGATGTATCAGATACAGGTAATCTGTCTGACTGCATTGTTGTTTTCAGCTACAGATTGTTGTGTTATGTCACATAAGCTACAGATTGTTGTGTTATGTCACATAATTATATGCTCTGGACAGAGCAGTTCTTGTCATTGATAACAATTAACAGACAAAGTCGCTTGCAGCAACGAAATTGTTGTGTGTGTGTCAGGCCCAAAAACCCTCCAGTGAACAAGATCAGCTGCCATGCCTTGTCAGGGGCCCCTGTCAGGCCCCTCACCCTGGATAAGTGGGAGCAGGAGTCCACACGCCAGACATCCTCACAACAGGTTGGCCCCCCTTGGGTTGGGTTTTCTGTTTGTTTTGTTTTTTAAAGTTTGGGGTTTTTTTAATATATAAAAATTTTCAACAAGGATTTTTCTTTTTGTTTTTTTAAAAATTGCATTGCCAAACTGAAAAGAGTGCAAAAGAATTGTAGTTTCTTTTCGTCTTTTACATGATGTTTGAAAGTAAATTAGAAAAGGCATTAAGCTTTGGAACAGCTTAAGAAAAGAACTGTTTCAGTTAAAGATATTCAAACAGCTTCATTGGCTTCCTGGTTAAGAGAGAACTGAATGTAAAATTTGTTTGGGGGTTTTGTGGGGGGGGGTTTCAGTTGCATGACTGAACATGCTCCTTTATATCTCTCAGAAACTGCATTTTATAAACAAGTTTTTGCTCTTCATTCTGTAACGATTCTTGCCAGTCTGGCACGCATAGATTCTGGTCATTTTCCTGCTATGGCCTTACTGCGTGGAATTCCCTTCCACACAGTTTCAGACTCAGTGCAGTGAATGTGTCTTTCAAAAGCACAGTTAAATGTTATCTTTTCAGTTCTCATTGAACACTGGCCTAGGCATATAATTTTCCCACATATAACTTGTGTTCTGTCCCACTGATGTTTTTGTGTGCATACATTGACGCTTTTGTGTAGTGTCTGTGTGTCTGACTGTGTGTATGTGTTTGTGTGTGTGTGTGTGTGTGTGTGTGTGTTGTGTTGTGTGGTGTGTGTGTGTGTGTGTGTGTGTGTGTGTTCAGGGAACATCTAACTGCTGCAGAATATATTGAAAGCGCTTAGGACTTAAATAGCTGTTAGCAGCAGAACGATATTTTCAATAGCAGCAGTGGCAGTTTGTTGTTGTTCTGTCATTATTACTATTGGCTCAGTCATAAGGAGTAGAAGTAGTAGTGGCAGTGGTAGTAGCAGTAGTCATGATATGCAGTAACAACAACAGCAACAGTAGCAGCAGCAGCAGCAGAAAGAAAGAAAGAAACAAAGTAGTAGTAGTAGTAGTAGTAGTAGTAGTAGTAGTAGTAGTAGTAACAATTGTAGCTATAGAAGTAGTAGTTTTACCATCACTATCATTAAACCCCACAAGTGGCCCTTGCTGTTTGGCAAGGGTTGGAACCATCTCTCTTTTTTTCCTTTTTTTTTTCTCTTTTTTTTTTTCAACTCAGTAAATGGCACCACACCATGCTTCAGGGAAAAACGTTACAGCTATAGAAGTTGTAGTTTTACCATCACTATCATTGAACCCCAGAAGTGGCCTTCGCTGTTTGGCAGGGTTGGAACCATCTCTCTTTTATTTCCTATTTTTCCAAATCTTTGTTGGCACCACACTGTGTTTCAGGAGAAAAAGCTGTAGCTGTAGAAGTAGTAGCAGTATTACCATCATCACTATCATTGAACCCCAGAAGTGATCTTCGCTATTGACCAGACATGAAACAACGCTGTGTGATGGCTCCACACTGTGTTTCAGGAGACAAAATTGTAGCTGTAGAAGTAGTATTGAGACAAAATTGTAGCTGTAGAAGAAGTAATATTGAGACAAAATTGTAGCTGTAGAAGGAGTAGTATTGAGATAAAATTGTAGCTGCAGAAGTAGTAGTATTGAGACAAAATTGTAGCTGTAGAAGAAGTAGTATTGAGACAAAATTGTAGCTGTAGAAGAAGTAGTATTGATACAAAATTGTAGCTGTAAAAGAAGTAGTCTTTAGATAAAATTGTAGCTGTAGAAGTAGTAGTATTGATACAAAATTGTAGCTGTAGAAGGAGTAGTCTTTAGATAAAATTGTAGCTGTAGAAGTAGTAGTGTTGAGTCAAAATTGTAGCTGTAGAAGGAGTAGTGTTGAGACAAAATTGTAGCTGTAGAAGTAGTAGGGTTATTACCATCATCACTATCGTTAAACCACAGAAGTGACCCTCGCTGTTGACCAGACATGAAACAACGCTGTGTGATGGCTCCACACCGTGTTTCAGGAGAAAAAATTGTAGAGGTAGTAGTAGTAGAGTTGAGACAAAATTGTAGCTGTAGAAGTAGTAATAGTAGTATTGAGACAAAATTGTAGCTGTAGAAGTAGTAGTATTGAGACAAAATTGTAGCTGTAGAAGTAGTAGTATTGAGACAAAATTGTAGCTGTAGAAGTAGTAGAGTTGAGACAAAATTGTAGCTGTAGAATTAGTAGAGTTGAGATAAAATTGTATCTGTAGAAGGAGTAGTATTGAGATAAAATTGTAGCTGTAGAAGTAGTAGTATTGAAACAAAGTTGTAGCTGTAGAAGTAGTAGAGTTGAGACAAAATTGTAGCTGTAGAAGTAGTAGTAGTATTGAGATAAAATTGTAGCTGTAGAAGGAGTAGTATTGAGATAAAATTGTAGCTGTAGAAGGAGTAGTATTGAGATAAAATTGTAGCTGTAGAAGTAGTAGAGTTGAGACAAAATTGTAGCTGTAGAAGTAGTAGTAGTATTGAGATAAAATTGTAGCTGTAGAAGAAGTAGTATTGAAACAAAGTTGTAGCTGTAGAAGTAGTAGTAGTATTGAGACAAAGTTGTAGCTGTAGAAGTAGTAGTAGTATTGATACAAAATTGTAGCTGTAGAAGAAGTAGTATTGAGACAAAAATATTAGCTGTAGAAGTAGTATCGACAAAATTGTAGCTGTAGAAGAAGTAATATTGAGACAAAATTGTAGCTGTAGAAGTAGTAGTATTGAAATTGTAGAAGTAGTAGTCTTGAGACAAAATTGTAGCTGTAGAAGAAGTAGTATTGAGACAAAATTGTAGCTGTAGAAGTAGTAGTAGTATTACCATCATCACTTTCATTAAACCCCAGAAGTGACCCTGGCTGTTGACCGGACATGAAACAATGCTGTGTGATGGCTCCACACCGTGTTTCAGGAGAAAAATTGTAGAAGTAGTAGTATTGAGACAAAATTGTAGCTGTAGAAGTAGTAGTATTGAGACAAAATTGTAGCTGTAGAAGAAGTAGTATTGAGACAAAATTGTAGCTGTAGAAGGAGTAGTAGTATTGAGATAAAATTGTAGCTGTAGAAGTAGTAGTACTGAAACAAAGTTGTAGCTGTAGAAGTAGTAGTAGTATTGAGACAAAATTGTAGCTGTAGAAGTAGTAGTAGTATTGATACAAAATTGTAGCTGTAGAAGAAGTAGTATTGAGACAAAAATATTAGCTGTAGAAGTAGTATCGACAAAATTGTAGCTGTAGAAGAAGTAGTATTGAGACAAAATTGTAGCTGTAGAAGTAGTAGTATTGAGACAAAATTGTAGCTGTAGAAGTAGTAGTCTTGAGACAAAATTGTAGCTGTAGAAGAAGTAGTATTGAGACAAAATTGTAGCTGTAGAAGTAGTAGTAGTATTACCATCATCACTTTCATTAAACCCCAGAAGTGACCCTGGCTGTTGACCGGACATGAAACAATGCTGTGTGATGGCTCCACACCGTGTTTCAGGAGAAAAATTGTAGAAGTAGTAGTATTGAGACAAAATTGTAGCTGTAGAAGTAGTAGTATTGAGACAAAATTGTAGCTGTAGAAGAAGTAGTATTGAGACAAAATTGTAGCTGTAGAAGTAGTAGAGTTGAGACAAAATTGTAGCTGTAGAAGTAGTAGTAGTATTGAGATAAAATTGTAGCTGTAGAAGGAGTAGTATTGAGATAAAATTGTAGCTGTAGAAGGAGTAGTATTGAGATAAAATTGTAGCTGTAGAAGTAGTAGAGTTGAGACAAAATTGTAGCTGTAGAAGTAGTAGTAGTATTGAGATAAAATTGTAGCTGTAGAAGAAGTAGTATTGAAACAAAGTTGTAGCTGTAGAAGTAGTAGTAGTATTGAGACAAAATTGTAGCTGTAGAAGTAGTAGTAGTATTGATACAAAATTGTAGCTGTAGAAGAAGTAGTATTGAGACAAAAATATTAGCTGTAGAAGTAGTATCGACAAAATTGTAGCTGTAGAAGAAGTAATATTGAGACAAAATTGTAGCTGTAGAAGTAGTAGTATTGAGACAAAATTGTAGAAGTAGTAGTCTTGAGACAAAATTGTAGCTGTAGAAGAAGTAGTATTGAGACAAAATTGTAGCTGTAGAAGTAGTAGTAGTATTACCATCATCACTTTCATTAAACCCCAGAAGTGACCCTGGCTGTTGACCGGACATGAAACAATGCTGTGTGATGGCTCCACACCGTGTTTCAGGAGAAAAATTGTAGAAGTAGTAGTATTGAGACAAAATTGTAGCTGTAGAAGTAGTAGTATTGAGACAAAATTGTAGCTGTAGAAGAATTAGTATTGAGACAAAATTGTAGCTGTAGAAGGAGTAGTAGTATTGAGATAAAATTGTAGCTGTAGAAGTAGTAGTATTGAAACAAAGTTGTAGCTGTAGAAGTAGTAGTAGTATTGAGACAAAATTGTAGCTGTAGAAGTAGTAGTAGTATTGATACAAAATTGTAGCTGTAGAAGAAGTAGTATTGAGACAAAAATATTAGCTGTAGAAGTAGTATCGACAAAATTGTAGCTGTAGAAGAAGTAGTATTGAGATAAAATTGTAGCTGTAGAAGTAGTAGTATTGAGACAAAATTGTAGCTGTAGAAGTAGTAGTCTTGAGACAAAATTGTAGCTGTAGAAGTAGTAGTAGTATTACCATCATCACTTTCATTAAACCCCAGAAGTGACCCTGGCTGTTGACCGGACATGAAACAATGCTGTGTGATGGCTCCACACCGTGTTTCAGGAGAAAAATTGTAGAAGTAGTAGTATTGAGACAAAATTGTAGCTGTAGAAGTAGTAGTATTGAGACAAAATTGTAGCTGTAGAAGAAGTAGTATTGAGACAAAATTGTAGCTGTAGAAGGAGTAGTAGTATTGAGATAAAATTGTAGCTGTAGAAGTAGTAGTATTGAGACAAAATTGTAGCTGTAGAAGTAGCAGTATTGAGACAAAATTGTAGCTGTAGAAGTAGTAGTAGTATTACCATCATCACTATCATTGAACCCCAGAAGTGACCCTGGCTGTTGACCAGACATTAAACAGTGCTGTGTGATGGCTCCACGCTGTGTTTCAGGAAAAAAATTGTAGAAGAAGTAGTATTGAGACAAAATTGTAGCTGTAGAAGTAGTAGTGTTGAGATAAAATTGTAGCTGTAGAAGAAGTAGTATTGAGATAAAATTATAGCTGTAGAAGTAGTGTTGAGATAAAATTGTAGCTGTAGAAGTAGTAGTATTGAGACAAAATTGTAGCTGTAGAAGTAGTAGTATTGAGACAAAATTGTAGCTGTAGAAAAAGTAGTATTGAGACAAAATTGTAGCTGTAGAAGGAGTAGTAGTATTACCATCATCACTATCATTGAACCCCAGAAGTGACCCTCGCTGTTGACCGGACATGAAACAACGCTGTGTGATGGCTCCATGCCATGTTTCAGGGAAAAAATTGTAGAAGTAGTAGTATTGAGACAAAATTGTAGCTGTAGAAGTAGCAGTATTGAGACAAAATTGTAGCTGTAGAAGTAGTAGTATTGAGATAAAATTGTAGCTGTAGAAGTAGTAGTAGTATTGAGATAAAATTGTAGCTGTAGAAGTAGTAGTAGTATTGAGATAAAATTGTAGCTGTAGAGGTAGTAGTATTGAGATAAAATTGTAGCTGTAGAAGGAGTAGTATTATTGAGATAAAATAGTAGCTGTAGAAGTAGTAGTGAGATAAAATTGTAGCTGTAGAAGAAGTAGTATTGAGACAAAATTGTAGCTGTAGAAGTAGTAGTATTGAGACAAAATTGTAGAAGTAGTAGTGTTGAGATAAAATTGTAGCTGTAGAAGTAGTAGTATTGAGACAAAATTGTAGAAGTAGTAGTATTGAGACAAAATTGTAGCTGTAGAAGTAGTATTGAGATAAAATTGTAGCTGTAGAAGTAGTAGTATTGAGATAAAATTATAGCTGTAGAAGTAGTAGTATTGAGATAAAATTGTAGCTGTAGAAGAAGTAGTATTGAGACAAAGTTGTAGAAGTAGTAGTGTTGAGATAAAATTGTAGCTGTAGAAGGAGCAGTATTGAGACAATATTGTAGCTGTAGAAGTAGTAGTATTGAGACAAAATTGTAGCTGTAGAAGTAGTAGTAGTATTGAGACAAAATTGTAGCTGTAGAAGTAGTAGTAGTATTACCATCATCGCTATCATTGAACCCCAGAAGTGACCCTCGCTATTGACCAGACAGGAAACAACGCTGTGTGATGGCTCCACGCCGTGTTTCAGGAGAAAAAGTTGTAGCTGTAGAAGAAGTAGTATTGAGACAAAAATATTAGCTGTAGAAGTAGTATCGACAAAATTGTAGCTGTAGAAGAAGTAGTATTGAGACAAAGTTGTAGCTGTAGAAGGAGCAGTATTGAGACAAAATTGTAGCTGTAGAAGTAGTAGTATTGAGACAAAATTGTAGCTGTAGAAGTAGTAGTAGTATTGAGACAAAATTGTAGCTGTAGAAGTAGTAGTAGTATTACCATCATCGCTATCATTGAACCCCAGAAGCGACCCTCACTATTGACTGGACATGAAACAACGCTGTGTGATGGCTCCATGCCATGTTTCAGGAAAAAAAATTGTAGAAGAAGTAGTATTGAGACAAAATTGTAGCTGTAGAAGTAGTAGTATTGAGATAAAATTGTAGCTGTAGAAGTAGTAGTATTACCATCATCACTATCATTGAACCCCCAGAAGCGACCCTCGATATTGGCCAGACATGAAACAGCGCTGTGTGATGGCTCCCCGCCGTGTTTCAGGAGGCCCTGTTTGGGACGCAGGAGCAGGAGGACGTGGGGCGGGAGGGGGAGGAGGCGGCCCCCAGCAGCAAAGTGCCCAAAGTGTACCGGTCAGGCACGTCGTCCACACCCGTGCACGAGTCCAGCAGCGTCATCAACAAACTGACCGACAAGCAAGTGCTGAGGGAGCTCATGTCCGGGGACTACTGTTTACAAGGGGTAGGAGGAGTCCGTCCTGTCTCTTTGTTTTCTCTGTCCGAATCTCTCTGTCTGTGTCTGTCTGTCTGTCTTTCTCTCTCTGTCTTTGCATGCGTGTAAATGATTTTGAGTGCAAGCGCTTTGATTTGTTTGTTTTTACAAGATTCAGCGCTATATAAGTTCCATATATTATTATGATTATTATTTGTCTGTGTCTGTGTGTCTCTCTCTCTCTCTGAGTCTGTCTGTCTGTCTGACTCTCTCTCTCTCTCTTGCTCTCTCTATGTCTCTGTCTGTCTCTATCTCTCTCTCTCTCCTCGCTCTCTCTCTCCCCTCTCTCTCTCTCTCCCCTCTCTCTGTCTCTCTCTCTCTCTCTGTCTCTCTGATAAATAGGCTTCATTTCCATGCAGATCATGAAGCACCATGTTTTTCTTTTTTTTCCCCACTGTTCTTTCTTTTTTTTTATGGGTGCTTGACACGTCTCTTTTCAGCAGCCACCCCCCCCTTCCCCCCCCCCTTCCCCCCCCCCCCCCACTTCTTTTTCTCTTTTTTCCCTTGCTGCTTTGAGGGTGAGGGGAGGGTTGTTTGGGTTGTTTGGGTTTGTTTTTATTTTTCAGTACTCTTCTTTTGGGTTTTGTCTGTCTGTTTCTAAAACATGTTTGCGTATGCGACCATTTTTGCCCACCCTGAAGGTAGCTGTATTCTGACTTCAGGGAATATGATTCTGTATGTTATGAGTACTCATAGATATTTAGCCATAACCCACTTTGGCATGCATGTTGGTCTCTGAATGAGCAAAAGCTTTGAAAAGAACTTGCCATGCACTGCTGTGTGTCAGACTACATACCCCATGAAAGAAAGATGGCCTACTGGGTTTCAAGATAGAGACCACATGACTAAGAGGCCAGTATATGAATTTATATGCAGATTCAGACACTTTGTGCATACATGACATTCTGAAAAAAGGCCAGCGAACAATATGAGTTCTAGAAGCCAAAAGAGATGTGTGGTTGGTTGTTTGTACAGGAGATGAAATATCATTGAGTATTATTTAAACTGATGTTATGTGTGCAGGGTGTCGGATGGTGGAAGCATGAAATATGTATTGGACGATATGCTCGCCAGTTCCACAAGGTATGATTGTGTATGTGTTGAGTGTGGGTAGCTGTGGGTTTAGTAGGGACAGTAGGTAAAATTGAATTAAGAGAACATTTTCTATGGTGTTCTTTTCATTAATTTGTGTGTTGTTATTATTGTTGATAATTCAAGTAATAGTTTCTTTTTATGTTTTTTATATCAGTGTTTGTGATTATCATTATTGAGAAACTATGATGGTTTTTCTGAAATTGGAAAGATTAGCTGATGATGTAATTGTTGGGTTGTTCTTGTTTGGTGACGGGAACATTGGTTTGATTTGGAGCATTGTATGAAATGCATATGGTGTTTTGTCTGTGTGCATGTGCAAACACATACTTACTCTTGCACACACACACGCACACACTCACGCACGCACATGCACACCCACACACACACTTACACTTAAACACCCACACGTTTACACAACACATATGCAACGCACACAGACACACACATCTCTCTCTCTCTCTCTCTCTCTCTCTCTCTCTCACTCTCTCTCTCTCTTCCTCTCTCTCTCTCTCTCTCTCTCTCTCTCTCTCTCTCTCTCTCTCTCTCTCTTCATCTCTCTCCTCACACACACACACACACGCTGTAGTATAAGGTGTGGGTTTTTTTAATGAAGTGTCTTGAGCTTAAGCATCATTATTATTATTGTTGTTGCTGTCGTTGATAATAATATTAATAATAATATTGTTGATAATAATAATAGTAATAATGATATGATATCATTAATAATAGTATCATCATCATCATTGTTATTACTATTATTGTGATCCTTCGGATGAGACTATAAACCGAGGCCCCGTGTTCGAACGCATGCAGAACATCTTGCGCACACGTTAAATCCTGTTCCGCTTTTCGGAAGAGTAAGCCATTGTGTGCCGGTGGAAACATGACAAAATTTACAAAACCACATACACACGGGGACTGGATGTAAAAAAGCACATGAGTGCTTATTCCATTATCCTCGATATAAAAGAATAAATAAATAAATAAAATAAACACACACTCTCACCCAAAGGAGATACAAGACAAACAGCGAACACTGTGTTCTGTATGTGTGACAGGACAAGACAGGGGAAACCAACATCTATCTGGGTTACTTCAAAGAGGACCATCACCTACAGTGGCTGGCGGAACACCCCAACAAGCGACCCAAACCTGTGGGCCAGAGAAAGTATGTTGGGTTACGTGTGTGTGTGTGTGCGTGTGTGTGCGTGTTTGTGTGTTTGTTTACATGTGTGTGTGTGTGCGTGCGTGTTTGTTTACCTGTGTGTGTGTGTTTGTTTACGTGTGTGTGTGTTATTTTTATTATTTTTATTCTTTTATTTCGAGGATAATGGAATAAGCACTCATTTGCTTTTTTACATCTAGTCCCCATGTCCATGCAGTTTTGTAAATTCTGTCATCCATTCCCACCGGCACACAATGGCCTACCCTTCTGAAAAGCGGAACAGGTTTTAACATGTGCACAAGATGTTCCGCATGCGTTCGCACATGAGACCTTGGTTTATAGTCTCATCCGAAGAACTTTTGTAGGGAGTGGAGTCAGGACTGATGTTAACTCCAGGGAAAAATATCCCATTAAAAGGGATTTGAACCCAGGTCAGCAGATCACAAGCGCAATTCTTTTACCAACCAGGTAATCCCATCCCTCAGTTGTGCAGTGTGTATGTTGGGTGAGTGTGTGTGTGTGTGCAGCATGGGGTGTTGTGTGTTGACGTGCGACTATATGTATATGTGTTATATCTTTTTATAGCTGTAGTATAAAAGTGTGTTTTTTTTATGAAGTGTCTTGAGCTTAAGCATTATTATTATTATTGCTATCGTTGATAATAATTTTATTAATAATAATATTGTTGATAATAATAATAATAGTTATAATAATAATGATATTATTAATAATAGTATCATCATCACCATCATTGTTATTACTATTATTGCCTTTCAGATTCCTGTACCACATGTATACGGAAGGCGATGTATGTGATGTCAGTGGCAAAGCGCGGAAAGTGGAAGTCAGACTGAAGTGAGTTGTCTTGATGTTTTGTCTTGTGGCATGGTTTGGTTGTGTTGTATTGTATTATGTTGTGTTATGTTGTATTGTGCTATGTTGTATTGTGTTGTGCTGTATTGTGTTGTTTTGTGTTGTATGGTATTATGCTGTTTTTATTGTATTCATCATATTTACTGTGCTGCGTTGTATAGTAATGTGTTGTAGTGTATACTACTCTCAGTCATAGCAGAATTGTGTGTGTGAAATGTGGGCTGCTCTCCTGGTAGAGCACATCATCCCAAGAGCAGCGCCTCCCTTTCTGTTTCTTCTTATTAGTTTTCCTGTCTGTGTATGTATTTATTTGTCAGAGTGGCCCTTTGGTTTTGTTAACATGATTTTGCCATGGATGACTCTCTTCTTGCCAGTGGTTCTTCAATGTGTGCTGAATGTATGTTTCACGTGGGACCTCGGTTTGTCGCCGCATCCAAAAGACTAGCACCTAGGTCGCCAGTCAAGGTCTAGCGGATGGGGGAGAAAGTTTGGGCACAAACAGGGAGTGAACCCATACTCCTCGCTTTCTTGGGAGATGCGTTACCTCTAGACCTCCTATCCACTTGTATGTAATGTTAAAGCCTGTCTTAACGTTAAGTTCACAAAATGGAATTATTTGAAAGTATATAACTCAGTAGCGGAAGAATTAAATAACACTCAATTACTCACTCAGTCTTGATACTTAAAATCTTGATGACCACGAAAGCCACACTTAACTGCATTGGTAGTCAAACTTGTTGAAGTATAGAACAGTCTGAAGATTAAAATGCCAAGATTGAAAACAGTTATTCACCTGAATTAACAATAGTTATAATCTGTGTAAATGAACTGATATTCTCATCTACAAACATGTAGTTGATTTTTACACTCCCAAAAAATTTCCTGTCTCTAATTGATGTTCGAATACTACCTGTTTAAATATAGTCATGAACTTATATTCTCAATGACGAAAATTTATGTGATTTTTACACTTTTTGGCAAATTTTCTGTTTTTATCTCTACATCACCAATACTGAATTGAAACTGAAATTTCAAAACAACTGAAAAAGGTTTGATATATAAAGAAAATAAATGAGATATAACTATGATTAATAAATCGATTTGTGATATATGTTTGGATTTGTTGTTTTGTTGCAGGTGTATAGACAAGACAGAACACGGCAGTACACACAGTCTGTCGCTGTCTTTGACAGAGCCTGTAACCTGTGAATACATTTTACTGGTAAGTTGACTGGGATGTGTGCGTGTGTGCATGCAGGCATGTGTGTGTGTATATATGCGTGCATATGTGTGCGGTTGTTTGACGATTAAATAAAGTGCTGAAAACCTTTATGTTTTAACAAATAGTCCTCTTTTCTTCATCGAACACTCAGACAGCAACTACTGTTGTCTGTCATAAGAGTCCTTCGGATGAGACTATAAACCGAGGCCCCGTGTGCGAACGTATGCAGAACATCTTGCGCACACATTAAATCCTGTTCCGCTGTTCGAAAGAGTAGGCCATTGTGTGCCGGTGGGAACAGATGACAAAATTTTAAAAACCGCATACACACGCCCAAAAAAAAAAAAAAAAAAAGTCTTCAGAGCGCTTTGATTTGTTGCTTTACAAGATTCAGCGCTATATAAATTCCATACATTATTATTATATGAGCAAAAATGTGTTGCACTGCCGTTAAGTGAGGCCAGCATATCCGGCATGGGAGAGAATTATTATCTTCAAGTCTTTGTGGATAAAAGGCAGGAGAATAGACCAAGAAGGCAGAAAATAGACAAGAAAGAGGTGAGAGGAAGAAAAGGAACAAGGCAGAAACAAAGAGAGGGATAGAAAAGAGGGATTCCTAGCAGAGGACTTTCAGAGGGTGGGGATGCTATTTATACTGGTAGCCCCCCCCTCCCCCCCCCCCCCCCCCCCCCCCCCTTGAGGGGAGGGGGACAAAAAATATTCTAAAACAGTAGAGAAAGTTTTTTAATTTCATTAAATTTTAAATGTCATCTGAGCGCTTTGATTTGTAGCTTTACAAGATTCAGCGCTATATAAATTCCATACATTATTATTATTATTATTATTAAAGTGCTGAAAGAAACCATTTGAACAAAGAGTGTTTACAGTAAAGAGAGTGAAAAAAATAGGTATGGTTTGAGTGAAGTCTGTTTGACAGTAGAATGAAACCTGAAGATGTGTTCTTTGCACAGTAATGAGGATTGTTGATAGAGTGTGGAAAACCTCTGTCCCCAGGTGGAGTCTGTCCTGTTGTGTGATCTGATTGACCAGGCTGATGAAAACGGACTTTTGAAGACCGTCGACTTGTAGCGGCCTCCACTCATCCCTCGTTTTCTCTGTGATCAGTGAATGTTTCCAGCATGCGTGTGAGTGTGTGTGCGCGCGTGTGTGTGTATGCATGCACACATGTGTGTGTGTGTGAACATTTTGAGCATGCATGTGCAACTGAACATTTCCAACCTGTGTGTGTGCGAACTGGGATATTCTGATCATGTACATGTGAACTGGGACTATTTTTATGTATATGTGTAAACAGTAGAGGTGACTGAATGTGTGTGTGTGTGTGTGTGTGTGTGTGTGTGTGTGTGTGTGTGTGTATGTGTATGTCATGCTCTGTAAACATCCAAGTGTATGCTTTGGGGTCCGATAAAAAAGCTTGAGATGTCTGTTCATTTTATGTGCTAGCAACGAAAATGAACGGAACGAGAATATTACTCAATTGCTTGGTCTTCCCTTTTCGTGAAACTGGCAGAAATAAGGAAAAAAATTATATATATATTTTGCTCATTATATGTCTTTCTTAGAGTAGATCAGTAGCGTTATACAGATTGTATGTGTAAGTTTGTCATGTGCATGAATATGTGGAGAGGGAGGGTAGTTTAGTTTTAGTTTTAGCGGGTGATGGGTTTGGGGTCTACATTTATTTAGTAGGTTATTTTGTTTCCCCACCTCCCCACTTCCTGCTGAGACAGTGTCAGTAATTTTGCAGTGGTGGGGAGGGAGAGTTCAGCAGATATGTGACAGGTATACGGCTTTTGAAAACAAACTCTAGGTACGTAGGCCTACCACGAGTTGTAATTGTTAAGTAATGCATTTAGATAAAAAGCTGTGCAAAATCGTGGGAAGGAAATCCTGCTTTGCATGGACCAACAACTCAGGTGAACTTGATGTAATTTGTCAGGGTTTTGGGGCTGGTTTTTTTAAAGAGGTGTTATTTTAAGTTCATAATTGAAACTGCGTATTGCTTTCACTGTCCATATTTTCTTTTTCGTTTCATAACTTTCAATCTTGTTTCATGTCTTTTCTCTTTATTGAGGTTTCTTAGGGTGTTTTCTTTACATATCAAACTGACAATCTTGATGCCTGTTGTGATTTTTATTTGTTGTTATGGCTATCTGCATGGCTTTTTTTTTTTTTTTAGTTGGTCATTATTGTCATCAAGGGTTGTTGAAGAGGGGTTTTTTTCTCCATAAAATTGTTATGAATACCTCCCTTTGAAATTGTAATTGTCTGGTGCCAGTTTTGTCCTAATCCTCGTTATCAATCATGCAGTTGTAGGCCTCTCTACTATTAATCCTTCAAGAATTTATTCCACCTGGAGATCTATTCGTTGATCAAAGTTGTTTTGGGGTAGGGTTTTGTTGGGGTGGTTTTTGTTTTTTCCTTCCTCCATATTGGTTTGTGGTTTTGAAACACTGCTGCAAAATGGAGATATTTCAGTTCGGTGTTGTTTGTTATTTTGTTTCTGGCTGTTATGATCTGTGTTGTGTATCTGCATGTGTATCTGCGTGTGTGTGTGTGTGTGACAGAGTTGGATGACATATATATACATGTCTGTATCAAGTGTTGTCTACACAAGAAATAAAAATATTTAAAAAATCAGCTGTTGTGCCTGAAATGTCACTGACTGTTCAGTTTAAAGCTCTACCTCCTATAATGTATATGAGGACTAGCTTAAAAAGTGAGTAATGAAAGGGGGGAGGGGTTAAGGAGGTTTTAAAAAAAAGTGTGCCTGAAAATAGTAGCAAGCCCTCTAAACCAGTGCTGAGTAGCCATGTTTTTCAACAAAACGCACATCTAAAAAATCATAAAAACTGGAACCAACAAAACTACAATGTCTTTTGGTATATAAATAATAACCAAAAAAATAAATTTGCTAATTTTCGTTGGTGGAGTGTATTCCTTTTGTTTCAGAAAATCATTGAGACTAAAAGAAATCCTGAAAGTCACAGAAACATATATACACAACCGAAGAATTTGAGGGGAGGGTGTCATTTTTCCTCTTGCAGTGTTTGATTGTGGGCTGACTTGCAAATCGACTTGTTCTGTCAGCTCTCTTCGGGATGTCAGTTGTGCTTCTTTGTTTTTAAATGGTTCTTAGTGATTTCATGGCCCATGATTACAGTAGTAGAGTTCTTATCCAGTTTGTTCTTGGAGAGGCATATATAACTATGACTATAAACCAATAATTCATGAAACTGTCCCATTTTCAATGAGTTTGTATTAACTGTTGTGAGTATAGTTTATATATCACACTTACAATACTGCATGCATAACACCTGAGCTCTTGCCAAACTGTTATGCGGCATGACAATGTGTATTATACTGGAATTCATTTTGTATGCTAATAGTGATATTCTTTATTACAATCTCCTTGTTAACTTGGATACAGAAAAAGGACACTGATACGTTTCTTGTTGAATTCTGTTTTGGGGAGTACAAAATCTGCAGACAATGTTGTTTAACATTGAATGTTGAGCACCAGTGCGGCTACACTGAATTGTTGCTTTTTATTTATCGTGTTTTATTTATTATTTTTTTCTGTTCCTCAGCTAGAGCTTTGAGGTTTAACGAAGGTAAGATATTTGGTATGTGACCATTTTTACCCACCATTAAGGTAGCCACATTCTGACTTCAGGGGGTTTTGTTTCATATCTCAAGTCCAAACAAAACACCAAATCATGGACAGACCACATCAGCTCCTCATAGTAGGCTCATCATCATCATCATCATCAGTCCCGTGACCTTGGCGGTCATGGAGGAGACATGAAAGATGATGCCGTGGTAAGCCTCCTCCATCCATCTCGGTCCTCGGCTCTGCGCAGTAGTGCCGAGTCATTCATCCTGGTCCATTCTCTGATGTTGTCCATCCATGACTTGTTCTGTCTTCCCCTCTTTCTGCCACCTTTGAGTGTTCCCTGCAGTACTGTTTTGGCAGAGTGTTGTGGCGGGTGACGTGGCCGAACCATGTCAGCTTTTTCTTCTTGAAGATGGTGAGAAGGGTTCTTGTGGACCTGCCAGCCGTGTTATTTGACTTGACAAATTCGTTGGTCTTTCGTTCTCTCCAGGATATGCCCAGCAGTTTTCTATGGCATTTTGTTTCAAATGACTGGATTCGCTTTGCTGTAGTAGGCTACTGCCTGCATATCAGTACTACTTATTACACTCTCAGCAGAAACACTTTTGTTTTAACAAATCAAGTCTCTGAACACTGCTTTCATCAGTTACACAGAATGTAACTCAGCTTCCGTTGGGGTGGTCAATACACAATTTCCTGTGTTTTAATGTGGATGCACACGGTCAGTATTTACTTCCATTGGACACTTATCCGTTACTCCTTGTGCCTGCATGCGCATTTGATGTGTTGCTTTAAAGTGGCGGAAAATCAGAAGTTTCTGAGCAAGTGGCACAGCAAGACAGCTGAAATCAGAGCAGCTAAGCCCAAATCAGTTAAGTAAACAGTTCTACTGTTTTGATATGTTTACCACAATTTTCACTTGTCATAGTGTGGTTTATTGTGTTGTGATGTCATCACTGCTGCTGATGATTTTATCCCAATTTTGTTTTTCGTTCCTTGGCTAGAGCTCCGAGGTTCATCAATGGTGAGATTTTTGCGCATATGACAGTTTTTGCCACCATACAGGTAGCTGCATTTGGACTTCAGAGATATTCCTCAGTGCCCGAATGCTATACCATGTGGAATGAGCATGTGTGTGCGTCTGTTTGCTGTAGGAACTCTGGATACTTGAAAATAGAACAGGTAGAAATTATGTATCATCTCTGCTTATGGAAAGAGAGAGAGTGTGGGGAGTAAAAGATCAAGTCTATTCATTTCTTGTCTTTGCATAGTCCAGTCATTCGAACCTACCCCTAGATTATTACGGATATTGTTCATTCCTTGCACTTGCATGGTCCAATCACTAAAGCCCTCCCCAAGATTATTACTTGCGGATATTTTTAATTTAACATTTTGTTTCTGAAATTCTTTCAACAGCATTTTCTATCTCCCCCCCCCCCCCCCCCCCCCTTTCTATTGCACTTTTCATTTCCAGGGAAGATTTTAGTCTGAAAACTTACACATAATGTATGACCTGCATCAGCCTATGCAAGTGCAAAGTCTGACCCGTTTGTAAAATGGCAGTGGAAACCCAACATGTGTACACACCCCCCCATTTTTCTGGCTGAAATAGGTGGCATTGGTGTGTTAAGATGTTCCTGTTGTTCTATGAAAATATAAATGATGAAATCATGTATAGAATAATGCATCATGTATTGTATGAAATGTGAACAAGATAACATGTCTGTATCTGTTAGAAATAGAGCTTCAAGCAGCGTTTTATTTTCATGTTGCCATCCGTACATAATAAAATAAATGTCCTTGTTCTCAAGTCTTGATCCATTTGTGGGAAAGAGTGAGCAGAAAGAGGTAAATGTCCAAAAATCATACACAAAACTTCGGTCAAATGACATCAAGGCTTTTTCTTCTTTTTTAATTCCACATCAGCATGTTAAAACATCATTCATGTTCGCAGTGATAGGAGCACATTAGGACAAGTACTTCACAATGCAAACACTGGACAGTTATGTGGATACATTCACAGAAGTTACATATGTGTGTTGAAACATTCAAACCACCTTGCAAAATACTAGACTTTAATAATGCAACATATTATCAAAAAGTGTATCTGCTCATGCACAAAAATACACGTATGCATGCACGCTCACACTCAAATACACATGCACAAAATACACTGCCCACTCTCAAAAGCGCGTGCACACACATGCACGCAGACACAAACACGTAGCTGCATCACCACTTTCTCACATTACAAAGAGATCCTGGGACAGTGACACACCTGAAACACCTCAGAACAAAGCCAAACTACTCAACAGCAGTAATTGTAATTAACCACAAGCTCCATGAACAAACTGGGTCTCTTCCCTCCCAGCTCTCTTTCTGAACGGCTTCTAAACACATTAAAAAACCAGCTAAAATGTCGCCATCACACACATGATTATGAAGTTTTTGTTCGTAAAATATCCTCAAATGTTCCATAGACAGACTGTGAATGTAAACAAGCAGAGAGAGTTTCCCCAGACAGAAAGCTTTAAAAAAAACACCCATGGTTTCAGAGACAAAATGTTCCAAAACAGAGAAGACAACTTCACAAAGTTTTTAGGATTCTGTGTCTATTCTCCCTGGCAGGAGAGGTGTGTGCACTGTAAGCATTGAACACCTTGGTGTATGGGGGGCATGAGAAATCGATCGGCAAGGAAAAAAACACCACTGTCACAGACTATCTCATGACAAGAAGGGGAATTTGGTCACAGTGGAATCCATTCAATACACCTGAGAAAGACCGTCCCAATCATCCTCTGCCTCGGCCCAACATAGTGCAACTTAAAACACATAACAGGATCTTCACGACTAAACTTGCTCCTCTTCTAAGAGAAATCCTCAATCCACTCTCTATAGTCCATGTGTTCAGATCTTGCGTCAACTCGAGAAGTTGTATTATTCCAATTCTCCACTCCACTCTTTAATGCCTCTGTGCTTTAGCTATCATTAAAAACTGTTTTAATAAAAACTGTTTCTATCTATCAACATGCTTTTCCTTCAGCCCTAGTTAAGTCCCCTGTCTCTAAAGCACAGCCTGCTCATATGTTAGTTCAGGGCACCAGTTTTTTTTTGGGGGGGGGGTTTGGCCATATTTTGTTACTTTCTTTTTCCTAATTCTGTCGTTTCTAACCACCAAGATAACTATCCTGCGCACCACCACACCATCACTGTTTGCTTCATTCTTCACCACCTTCAGTAGCTGACTTCACCCCGCAAAGTCACTGTCACTTCTGTCCCCGCCCTCCCTTCCCTTCCACCACCCCTCTGATCCCAGAAGCTGCTGCAGACACAACTGTGAATGTGGGTGGGTCCTCCTAAGCTTGCGCCGTCATCACCACTTGCCCCGGCGGCTCCAGTCCTTGCTCTGCCAGTGCAGACACTTGGGGTCGATGCGCACGGTGCGCTTGGACATGGCGCGGTTGTGGGAGTCGATCTGCTCGTCGTTCATGGTGATGATGTACTGGCCCTTGAAGTAGTTGATCAGGTTCAGGTGCTGCAGGGTCGACACCACGTCCTCCTTCTTGATGGACGTTCTCTCCGAGATCTCACTGCACACGAACAAAACGGCCACGTCTACGTCAACCTCCATACTATTTCAGGTGCTCCATTTCATTCAAATTCTGAATCAAGTCATATTTCAATCACTACACACCCCCCCCACACACAAAAGCTAATAAAATTTTAAAAAATTAAGGTTCTAAAAGCAACACAGCCACAAGAAGTGACTTCTGATTTGAAACCAAGTCCCACTTCTTGTGCACTCAAACCTGAGTAAGTTCAACATGGCAGTTTGCAGTTAACCTTGCACCTTTTAAAGATGCAAGATTTTGATTCCTATCAATGTATGTGCCTGCCAGTGTTACAATTGCCCATGTGAAATATTGGTCATGTATAGCATGGGTTCTGTTCTTACATCAATTACTTTTCTGGAGTTTCTTTTGAGTTTGCAAAAGAAACCAATGCTTACAAAATGTTAGACAAATACTTAGCTAAAATGAAATGAAAATAAAAACAATAAAACAAAGTACAAAATCAAATCAAATAAAACTAGGGCAAGATAACGGTAAAGGTGTTCCATAACCTATGTGATCGTAGGGAAGCGAGGCATCAGAGACCTCAACTTCTCCAGAGGCCAGCATATTAAGGGCAGCGCCCATCTCCTCTCCTTTGCTGCTTTACCTTCCCTGACCCTAAAAAGGACAAGTACCCATTTACAGTTGAGTGAACTGGGGGACTGTACTGAAGCCAAAGCACACAAACGGTCACCTGTCCACTTCGTAATCACACTGGATGCTGCTTAACGTAAACTTGGAGAAAGTAAGTGCTCTGACCACTGAGCTATCCTGTCCCCAAGGTAAGATACAATAAGCTAAAATAATGTCAAAAAGTAAACTAAAAACATTTTTTTTAAAAACAACAGCGGATAAGAGGAGAAGACTGACTTGATGGTGATGGTGGGCTGATCCCCAGCCTCCGAGGGCTTGGCGTTGAGGAGGATTTCCATGATGGTCTGTGACCAGTAGCTGCGGTAACTCAACAGACCCAGGTCCGACAACGGCTTCTCTGGAGAGCCTGTCTTGCATTCCACTTTGGACAGCTCGTAACCTGAAAATAAACAAGATGTTTTAGTCAACACAATTTTTTTTGTTTTTGTTTTATTCTCTCTTTATTTTCTGAAAGGAGGGGGGGTGGAGGAAAGGGTACCTTTTTGAATTTCCACAGCAATTCTTCGTTTCCAATATTTTCTTATAAACAGAAAGCAATTCTGATTATTTTTAAATCTACAGGCACAGCCTATGGTTTTTTCTGGTTGCTGCCAAAGACACACACTCACACACACAGGATCACTCGTCATGACATGCACTGTGCACACACAATCACACACAGGATCATACACTTCATGACATGCACTTTGCACACACATACAATCACACACAGGGTCATACACTTCATGACATGCACTTTGCACACACATACAATCACACACAGGATCATACACTTCATGACATGCACTTTGCACACACATACAATCACACACAGGATCATACACTTCATGACATGCACTTTGCACACACATACAATCACACACAGGATCATACACTTCATGACATGCACTTTGCACACACATACAACCACACACAGGATCATACACTTCATGACATGCACTTTGCACACACATACAATCACACACAGGATCATACACTTCATGACATGCACTTTGCACACACATACAATCACACACAGGATCATACACTTCATGACATGCGCTTTGCACACACACATACAATCACACACAGGGTCATACACTTCATGACATACACTTTGCACACACATACAATCACACACAGGGTCATACACTTCATGACATGCACTTTGCACACACATACAATCACACACAGGATCATACACTTCATGACATGCACTTTGCACATACATACAATCACACACAGGATCATACACTTCATGACATGCACTTTGCACACACATACAACCACACACAGCATCATACACTTCATGACATGCACTTTGCACACACATACAATAACTCACAGGATCATACACTTCATGACATGCACTTTGCACACAATCACACACAGAATCACTCGACATGCACTTTGCACACACATACAATCACACACAGGATCATACACTTCATGACATGCACTTTGCATTTTCATACACCTCTCCAAGAATTACTTTTTCAAGGCATCCATGCAGCAGCAGAGACGTAACCCCCTCCCTGATACTCACTGAATTCTATGAGCAGTTTGCCATAGCCCTTGCGCTGGTATGGAGGCAAGGTGAGGATACAGGCCACGTTGTAGTCCTCTGTCGACTCTTTCTCCTGCAACATGGCAAAGTTACCTCTTTTGTGTTAAAGAAAGGCAAAGAAATAGGAAAGCTGGTTGTCAATGCGCAATAACAGAATAATATGAACGGAGGAATGACTTTATTGTTAGGTTATTGTTCTGTCACAATCTTTTTTCTTTTTAATGTCTTTTGTTTTAGTTTAGTTTTTAAGACTTAATTCTATTTTGGGCTACTTTATTTTGAGCTTATTACCTTAGTTTTATTTCATTTTATCTTGGGCTTTATTTTTTAAACTTTCCTTTCATTGGACATCCTTTTAGTTAAGTATTTATCTCATAATTTGTAATCGAGATTTTCTTTTGCAAACTCAAAGAAACACATAGTGGCATAAGAGAGAACTGCTGGCTATGTCACTCATGTGAATGCATGAGAACAAGTTTGGTCTGTTGATTGATATACAGTGAAATAAGCTGAGTGATATAAGAGTAGCAGTACTACAATATCAAACCCAAAAAACTTACCACTACCAAAATCAATCATACAGATAAGTGAATCAACATGCTTTGTTTATGTATACATAATGTGATGTTCTCATTATACAAAAATAAATCTGAACAAAAAACCCGTGTGTTTTTTGAGACAGTCATAACCCCTGCGCATACTGACCTTGGAGAAGAAGCCGACCATGTGGTATCCCCGCTGATCATGCTCACACATCACGTAAAACAGGAATGGGTCTGTGTCGTAGTACAACGTCTTGTGGTCTAGAAACAGCTTGGCTAGAAGACACAAGTTCTGAGCGTATGCCTGCAAAACAAACACACCCCATGACAGTAGTTTCATATATAATGCCTACAACCATATCCCTATGTTTTCAATAAGACAACAACTTAGAGCAAAGTTCTGAACATACCAACATTTCTTAAAACATCACAACAATCTAGAGAGGGACGAGCTTCACCAGATTCAACCTGCCCAAAACAACATATGTTTTATCTATTATTTTATTTATTATTTTACTTCGAGGATAATGGAATAAGCACTCATGTGCTTTTTAGCACCTAACTACTAAAACACCCATCCTATTCTCACCTTGTTTTTGCGTCCGTCAATCTCGAAGAAGGAAATGTTGGTCTTTCTGTAGATTTCGTTTCCTGGAGGGTAACGGTGCAGACATTTGGCCTGAAGGCACACAACACAGTCACATCATGTTGTAACATACAGCGGCACAGGCAAGTTGTCAACTCTATCGAGATACGCCGTCCATGTTAGCTGCTGCATGTACAAAGTTTTGTCACATCAGGTAACAGTCTACTTACTTAGTGCACTGCCTAGAAAAGAAACCACCATCACTGCCATCAACAACAACAACAAAACCTTTACACACATATTTTACATTTCTCCCATTATCAATCCAAATTAGAAGCCATTTAAAAAAAAAAACTTTCAGTGAAAGAATGACATTGTTCCAATCTTACTGCACAATGTGTATATGAGAGTGCAGGCATATAATAATAATAATAATGGAACTTATATAGCACTATATCTTGCAAAGACAAATCAAAGCGCATGCATTCAACCTAATCTTACACAGTCATGCAATCAATCATAAATAATCAATAGTTTAAACAAACAGATATTACAAACATGGTGTGCTGCAGACAAAATCGATGAAATAAAATTTCAATAGTCAAATGTTTTTCAAAAGCACACACACACACAGGTCATATGAGCATTCATCTGTACATGCTATGTGTGTGTGTGGAGAGAGAGAGAGGGGGGGGGGAGGGAGAGGGGAGCGAGAGAGAGAGCGAGAGCAAGAGAGAGAGAGAGAGAGGTGTAATGTCATTTTCTATCCAAAAGACAGCTGTTTTGCTCTCCTCCAGAAAGATGAGTGTCTCTTCCCCACTTACAATCCCTAAAAGTGACTTCCATCTTTAACTTCTCTTTTCAACATTTACAAGATCCATCCACTACATTTTCTTTTTCAAAGGTTGCTGAAACCTCCTACTGAAAATAAAATACAATAAAAAGACAAACGTCTTTCTTTCCACGGCTAAACACTTGCCACGCATAAGAGTGTCCAAGTCTCAGCTCAACTCTCTCACACCAATGGTAAACTATGAACAGTCGGTGGGAGAAACATGCACAAGAATCATTTCCTAAAATCACATCCATATTGCGACCAACTAAAAAACCCAAAAAGAAAAAACCCTGCGCCCCTCCCCCAAACCAAAAATAAAAAAACCTACTGTCATGGATGTGCACCAAACTGAAAGGCTTCAGGAAGACAATTGCCCAAGTCTTTCACATCTATGTAAAGGTTACAGAGCTAAAAATTCAGTTAAAAAAACACACAAAAACCCAACATTACCTACCAAAATCTCCCTTACTTGTTCAAACATTATGGTGGTGAAACATAAATCAGCCAGAGCCTGTGAATGTATATCAGCCATTTACATCCTGATTCAATGATCATTTTCAAACCACTCATTTCTTTTGGGTTTCTTTTGATAGCCCAGTGAGGGGTGAAGGAAAAACAATGTACTTACTAAGTGTCTTTCCAAGCACTTGTTGCTTTTGAGGTATTTGAGGCAGTATTCACAGAGGTACAAAATGGGGTTGCTGGTCAGTTCCTGAAAATCAGATCACAGATGACTGAAGTCTTCACACGCTTCATCCTTGATGACACTCACACCCAAAACCCATACAAATGTGCACTCATAACCAGAATAAAAAATTCAGTTCACAAAAAAAAAAACCACAATAATTATCTTCCACCCCCATACACACTCACTCCAATAATATCCAATATTAACACTGATGCTTCACACAAGTAATCATCACTTTGACTTTCTGGTTTTTATATTCTTTCTTACAACAATCAAATAATCAAATCAATACTCCTTCTTCACTTAACGTGAAGACAGCAACTATTGTTGTCTTGTCATATGAGCAAAACTGCATTGCGCTTCCATAAAGCGCCTGGTTAAGTCAGGCCCAGCGTATCCAACTCTGACATGTGAGAGCGCTGTTTTCAATGAACACTTTCCATACTTTTCAATTAAAAAAAAACAAAAACAAAAACATTTCTTAGGCATAAGCAATATTCGTGACTAAAGCTTGTAACAGCTGTTCTCCCAGCATCAACACAACTGCTGCATGCATGACGGGTAAGTGTCTACTACAAACATTAACACCACTACAACCAAGAACCAACCTGAGGATAAGGGGAGAAATACCAAGGTTTGATCCGCCACCGGCCAATCTCGATCAGCTCGATGTTCTTCATGCGAGTGACGACATCATCATGATGGGCCACCATGCTCCCGGTCTGTCTCGGCATCAACTGGCCATCCTGGGAGTCTGCCTGCTCACACACACACAACAGCAAAACACAGGTGTTAGAAGATCTTCTCATCAACGCTCCCACCCTATCCGCCAAAACTAATGCTATGAAAACACACACATACGGCTTTGAGGGAACAAAAGGGACGAGACGACCCAGGATCAAATGGAAAGATTACCAGGTAGAAGATAGGAGAGCATGAGGTGTCCAGCCTAGAGGTGCAGAGAAGAGATCAGAGTGGAGGAGAAAGATTGGCACCAGCAACCCTCAATAGTTCAGGAAGGAACCCAATACCAGGAGAAGTATAGCTTTGAAATTAGAGTCCACGCTATAATCTTAAAACATACTTGTACAGATTTTGTATATCATTTAAGTATTGCGTCTGTGTGACTGTAAAAAGACAAATGTGTTAAAATGCTGTGTGACTGTAAAAAGACAAATGTGTTAAAATGCTGTGTTTGTGTAATACTATAAACACACACAACTATAGGCTAGCTCTGAAATGTTGCATATGTTGTGGTTGTGTCAATCATGATAAAGAAGCTAATGATGAAAATGCCATGGTTGATCAACATGATGCCGACTCCAGTAGTAGTGATGAAAATTACACACATACAAGAACATCGACAGGTAAGTTGTACTGATAAAAATTACACACAGGAACATCGACAAGTAAGTTGCCCTGATGAAAATTACACCTTTACAGGTACATTACAGGTAAGTTGTCCTAATGAAAATTACACATTTACAAGTACATTAACAGTTGCCCTGATAAAAATTACACCTGTCAATGAAAAGATAAACAAGTAACTTACAAAAGAAGAGAGAGGAGAGAGAGAGAGAGAGAGAGATGCGTTTGTAAGCAGAATTTGGTTAGTTTCTTCAGTTCATGTTGCAAAACCAGTGCTGACAAAAACTGCAAAGCAACACAGAGATGAATGTTCTGATTATCCAAGCGGCAAATCAGTGACCAGTCTTCTATTCTCATTTTCTTCTAGATGGTGAAATTTGACCACTTCTTGCACAGACATAACCTTGTATGGGAAAGTGAATGCTGACTGTATATGTATGCATTACACAAAGAATATAGTATTTAATGTTTTCGACAGATCTAGGAAGAAATATGCAATGTACAGAATGTGCATTGTACACAAATGCGTTCACACAGCAAAATGAGTATAAAAATAAGCACACACACACGAAATACACACACACACACTCACACACACACAATCTAAATGGGCAATCATCTCTTTCATGACTGATGAAAATTTCTCTCCGTTCACTTAATAAAATAGAGACATATATCAATATTCCCATTTTTGCAAAATGCAGTCTGTTCAAGAAAATATGGAATGTATTTCATTACACCATACTGCTGAAATCATTCCAAGTTCAATCTCATTTCCAGACAAGAAAGCAATCATGATTGACATTGCTATCAACACAAACATAAGTAACACCACTCTGACAAATAGGACACTCACTTATACACAATGGCAAAAGATCACTGTCATACCTACATTTTTCTACCTGTATGAAAATAATTATGACTGCATCTCAGCAAAATTTGTACTCTCTCTATCCCCCCCTCGCATTCTCTATTACAGATTCAGATTTACAAAAGAATACAGGTGCACTCTCAGACATGTAAAAATCACAGTGAAATTAAAAGCCTGCACAGCACCCCAACATTTTTATTTAAAAGACAAAGAATTCCAAGCTGCACACAGGACAGGACAGATCATCCTCAAGTAGTGGCAAGTTACACGACGATCTGCAAGCCTACCGGCAACTTTGTCTTTTTCTGCGGAGGACGTGCAGGCTTTGGCGCAGGTTCGCTAGACTGGCTGACAGGCTACAGGCACAGACAACCAGAACAGGCATTCAGAAGACACAGAGAACAATACACACATGCACAGACCTTGACCGGTCAGAGAGTATACCAACTCCAAAGCATAAAATAAAAATAATGCTACACACAAAACAACAGAAAATAATTAGCTGTTTTGACAACAACAACAACAAAAAGCGAATGTTGATGAGACACAAAAATAAATACACACGAGGGAAGACATGGGGAATAAAACTGAACAAAACTACCAACTCTTGAATGCAGCTGGGAAGAAAATTGTTCTCACGTAAAAGCAATGTTCTTATGCAGATCCAAATCATTCAACAGGTGAACTTTCCCCTTCTAGACAGCCAACTTCCTTATTGTTCACAGCAACTTTAGAACTAAGGAACAAAGTTTAATGACACAAACCTCCAGAAGAAGAAACAATGCAGTTCGCAGCTTAATGTTAGCATACTAGAATTATTTTAGCGACTGCAAAAATGGTATCTACCCTGGTGACCCCAAAATCATTCTCAAAATTAATGAAGCCCACCAAAAAGCATGACAACAGATAAAATATCTGACTAGAACTGTACCATCTGCATGACAAGTGCCTGGCCAACGCTGTCCCACAAATGTTAAGATTGCAGGAATCACACACTGAGCTCAGAAAGTGCCAACAGCTATCTTGTTATCTATCTATCTATCTATCCATCTGTCCCGTAGTCTGACGACCGTGGGGGCACCCTCAAAGACTCAACAACCAGTTCCCTCCATTCCTCTCTCTGTTCTGCCTTTCTCAGGGTTTTGTTGAGTTCTAGGCCTGTCCATTCGCTGATGTATAACCACATCTTGTTATAACCACTGTAATATGAATAATAGAAGTATCTATGTTTCTCAACGATACACATGCTTAATCCACCCACATCTACCCAGACTGGAGCTCCTGTCGAATTCTTTACCTATTTTCTGGTGCAGTGGAACCAACTGTCTTGCATTCAGCCGTGATGCTGAAAAACTGACGCGGACGACATTCCTGACCAACTGTAGTGCTCAATGACAGTGAATACAACTGCCTCAAAGATCTGCACGATCTCCACCAACTTTTCCCTTTTTTTCATTGTTTTCCGTTTTAAAGCATGGGGAAAAGGGGTGATATTTGTACAGCAGCAAAAGTGTAAAGAGCAATCATGTGGAACAAAGTCCCTCAATATAGCGAGGGTGGCAGCTCTAAATGGACAAGACATGAACAAATACATAAAACTGGATGAAATATGATAAATCAATAGGATAACTTCCAAAAAGATTAAAGCTAACAAAAAAACCAAAGGACTTAGGAATCAAACATGTACAAAAGGGGTGATTAAAAAAGGCAGACAGAATCAGACAAACAAAAACCAGGGAAAAAAAATATCATCTTCACCAACAAAGCTCTTAAGAGGTGTTAATAGGACAAAGACAATTAACCTCCATAGCAGTTTTGCTGTACAGTTCTACACACACATGCCACAAGTAAAGACCAGTGCAAACCAGCCTCCATGGCGCAGTGGTTAGCATCTTGGGTTACAGACTGGAAGGCCATGGGTTCAAATCCCATAAGAGTCACAGGGATTTTTGGGACTCCAGCCACCTCCTACCCAGAGTGAGTTTGCTTTCAGCTCATTGGGAAGACTGGGACCACACATTTGAGCTTCATCCACTTTACGAATGCGATGTTGAGAGTGTTGCTCAAATTATCTGACAAACACTGCAAGTGTCTGTATCTCTCTGGCCCAATTGACACCAGGATATATGATGACAGGAAGTGTCAAGTAGTCTCAAAGCAGGTGCACTTCCATAACAGCAGCTTTACATTATCGTCATCCTCACTGATCGATAACAGCAGCTTTACATTATCGTCATCCTCACTGATCATCATGCAATATTAAAAAATAATTACTCCGATTCTGAAGTCCTGTTGCTCTAGTCTCATGGTGACCTCACTTTTAGTTTCCCCATGCACTTTTGTGCCTGTACTGAGTCTGTGTCAGAGCCTTCGAGGATGGACGTTCACAAGAGAAGGTCCTAGGAGGGACATTGTGGTGGTAGCCACCCTGGGTGGGTGTCTCACTCGGTATGGCTCCATGACTGAATTAATACTATCATCAGTAGGGGGCTTATTAAGTGGTGTCCTGCATATTAGAACAGGCACCACTGAACACCACCAAAGTGACCCAGCAGCAGTGCAGGGCTCCTCTGGCTGGTGGCCCGACAGTGATGGGCTCCCTGAGGACTTCTGACCTCGGGAGTGTGACATGACAAATCTGGGTTGGCTGGGGCGGAGACATTGAAATGAGTGGCGGAGTGGGAACAGAAGAACCAGAACATCACACAAGATAAGACAGCCAAAAAACAACAACAACAACAAAAGAGGAGTACAGCAGAAAGCACAGCCAAGTTACTTACATCTTCTTCCAATTTTCGTTTCCGGCTCATCGAGTTGTTCTTTCGGCTCAACCCCCCTCCCATGCCACCCCCTCCAGGAGGAAGAGGGGAGGGGGCGGGGGAAATTCCGCCCAATGGTAAAAGATTACTTCCACTGGCACCATTTTGTAACTGCACAGACAGAAAGGAGGTGTTGTTGTTTTTCCAAATCCCTGTGTAGCTAGACATGCCATATGGGGATGGGATAGCCTAGTGGTTAGATCATTCCACTCGCAATCTGACCCGGGTTCGATTCCCTTTCAAGGGGATCTTTTCCCCTGGAGTTAATATCAATGCAGAATCCACTCTCCCCAAAAGTCCTTCAGATGAGACTAGTAAGTGAATGGACGCAGAACATCTTACGCACACGTAAAAATCCTGTTCCGCTTTTCGTGAGAGTAGGACATTGTGTGCCAGTGGGAACGGATGACAGAATTTACAAAACCTTATACACACAGGGACTGGATGTAAAAAAGCAAATAAGTGCTTATTCCATTATCCTTGGTAATAAAGAAGGAAAAATAAATAAAGACTTGACTTATGCAATATACCGGCTCACTGCCGCCCCGATAGGCAAAACTTCATACCCTTTTGAGATGCGATTTATCCACGTCACAAATTTAAATCACAATAATGTCAAGGTGGGTAAAAACAGTCGCATATACAAAATCTCACAATGGTGAACCTCAAGAACTCTAGCCCAGAAAGAAGAAGAAAAAAATCACAATAAAACATCTCTGCATGCATGACTTGTTTATTTTCCTTATAAAGGTATACACCTTTTATCCAATTTACATCAGCTTTTAATCCAGAATAGAACATACATGCGCATGTTTGTCTCTTTATGTGGGTGGCTATTTCTCTCTGACAAAATTTTGCCAGAAACAACTCTCTTCATGCTGTGGGTTCTTTCTGGTGGGCTTAATCTTTATGTGTGTGGCACATGGGACTTCAGTAAACCACCTTACCTAAAAGACTAGCAACCAGACTACAACTTAGGGTCTGGAGGACAGGAAAAAAATGAAGGTTCAGACTGGGATCAAGCCCACATTTCACTTTCCAGATAGGTCTGTTACCACTCAACCACAGATTTATACACTGTTTCATGCGATAATCCAACAAAATGACTCATGTGTTCATACAACTGAGCCTTACTTCAGGACTTGCTGGACGTGAGCCATTGGTCATCTTTGTGGCCAAAGGTTCTTTCTTAGGAGTCTTGGCGTCTTTCTTCGGCAGTTCTGCCTTCGTGACGTCCATACGCTCCTCCGGCACCCATTCGTCCAGACGTTTGTTAACTGAAAACAAGTATTCAGAATAATACATTTTAAGTCCTGAATACAATAATCTGCATGGGATCTACTGATTATCTTGGTCAAAACTTAAGTTAGTCACATACAGTAAACTGATAAACACACAAAAAATATATTCCACCAAAGACTTTATCACAAAAACTGACAAAGATCAAATTTGTACCAAATAGACCTCATAAAGCCAAAAGTAAAAATTCATAATAAAATATATAGAACACAATATTTAATTGTTAATTTATTCATTAAAAAAAAATGTCCGTAGCATCCATTTACACAATGCACATTTTAACATGGCATGCACTTTCTTTGCTTTTATTTTCTGAATGAATATCTCGTTGAGTGTAAGTGAACAATAAATCCTACAATCTTTTAATGACATTTTTAATGCCATTGAAAACAAGATTTTCCCTGCACATTACAACTTTCAATACTTGTAATCATACTTCACAGGGACAGAGGCCATAACTGATACTTACAGTCATCAAAATGGATGTAGTACAGCGGTTTTCCATTGACCTCCTTCTTGCTGAGAATCTCTGCCCAATCTGGAAGAAGAGAACAGGGACCCGTACAGAATTATAAATGTGCTTCATGGAATACATCCCAAAAGTGTACACTGTTTTTGCATGGTTTGTTTTTTTTAATTTGAAAAAGTCTGACTATACAGCATATCAAAACTATTTTTAAATGATCAACTGAGTGAGAAAATGGGTTGAAGTGAAGGTTTTCTCTTCTGGTTAAGGACAATTCCTTCATTTTCTGATTTTGTCAACCAACTATGCAACCCTCTCCCCCCCCCCCCCCCCCCTCCCACCCTTCTCCACCACCACCCTTTATTTGGTGCCTAAAAATAAAATGATAAAATGTCATTTATAAATCAATTTATCAATGTGCAGCACTCATATCCTGGCACCTTCCAAATGAAATGGAGACAGTTTTTAAATGTTATTGCATTGCCAGTTTTTAAATGTTATTGCATTGCCAGTTTTTCAATGTTATTGCATTCCAGTTTTTCAATGTTATTGCATTGCCAGTTTTTCAATGTTATTGCATTGCCAGAGCTTTTGAAATCAGTAAATGCTCATCCCCACACTGACAATGAAAAAAAAAAAGGACATTTTGGTACAAAAGTACATTAGTGGACAAAAAGTTCCAATCATTCAGCTTCAGTCACCCCCCCCCCCCCTCCCCCCCCCCCCCCTCCAAATAAAAGTGTGCTTCTGTGATAGTTTGTGCAAATGGTTGTTTATATGCAAACCCTTGTTCAAAATGTTCAACTCAACAACTGTAGTACTTACTAATAAGCATCATGAATACTAGTAAGTACTACTACTAGTGCTAGTGAAGAATCTTATTCCAGTCCTCACTAAATCAGCAATGTTCAAGATTAGAAGTACAAACTTCAAGTTCTAACTGTTTACCTTTTGTTGTAACCAATTCATACAGGCTAGCTTTCTTTACCACCACCTGCCCCCCCTCCCCTTTTGATAGAAACTGAAAAGTAAGTAATAATAATAATAATATAAATAATTCATGGAATTTATACAGCGCTATATCTTGCTAAAAACAAATCAAAGCGCATTCATTCATCCTAGTCTTTCACATGCAGCCAGTTACAACTAACAGATTTTTACAAATTCAAATATAAACACACACATGCGCAAAATTAATAGTTTTTACAAATTGAAATGTAAACACACACACACACAAAGGTTGTACACTCGGCAGGGTGATTTGGGGGGGGGGGGGGGGGGGGGGGGGTGGAGTTGGTTGTTGAGGGCAGGGACAGAAATGAGATGAAACAAGAGGAGAGGATCTTAGGTTTGAAATAAATGTGTCTTTAGGCTGGATTTAAAAGCATCATAAGAAGACTTTGGGCGGAGAGAAAGAGGGAGGTCATTCCAGATCGATGGACCAGAAACAGAGAAAGGGCGATGGCCGACAGTGGACTGGTTGAATCTAGGTATTCTTAAAGCACAAGGTATCTGCAGCAGAGCGGAGGGAACAAGAAGGAGTGTACAAGTGAAGACATTCACAGACGTGACAGAGGTAGGAAAGTGCTGTTTTGTGGAGACGTTTGTAACAGAGGGTACAGATCTTATAGTTTACTCTCTGTGGAACAGGCAGCCAGTGGAGAGATCGCAAGAGAGGAGTAATGTGCTCAGATTGTTTCTTTCTGAGGATTAGTCAAGGTAGTTGAGCTGCAGAGTTTTGTATACGTTGAAGAGGGTGGATAGCTGATGCTGGCAGACCAGCCAGAAGAGAATTGCAATAGTCCTGACAACGTGTGTGCGAATTTAAACGATACCAAAACTATAGTACAAGTAGGGAAACAACCTAATGTATTTTATATACCTTGGATGAGCAATTTATCATACTTTACATAGTTCTTCCTATATGGGAACCATACCAGTACACTCTTAGTCTTACATTCAACAACTGGTCTTGCAAGAGAAATAAAGGAGGTAGATAAGCACTATGACAATGTCACTTTTTCTGAAATGTTATATTCCAGCAAATTTATTGGAATATGATTTACAAAAATAAAGAATCACTTAACTAAAATCCTGCAAATGTTGGACTACATCATGTTCTAGGTTATCACAAGTTAAAATCAAGTAGAGAACTTTTTTTGTACAAATCATAAAAAAGTGTGTCATGCAATAAGTACAGTGATATTTCTTTTCCTAACAAAACAGAATAAAAATTTCATGATTAGTATGCACTCTTTCCCCATCAAGTGAAAAATCTTACATCTAAGCACTTGATATGTTTACTAATTAAAGAGTGACACAGTTGAGTAGTTAGTACATCAATAGACAATACATTACATGTGTACAGGTATATATATGTATGAACTCTACATTGTTGAGCAAGCAGTATCATGACATATCATTTTCAGTGGATGGAAAAATGTGGATATTGCCAGTTTATGAAGCCAAGTTTTTTAAGCCTTGGACAGGAATAAATGCTAATCAATTTATACTGCTAGTATACATTCAGTAACATGACACAACCAAAGGATAAATAATACTCATGCCATCTGTAGTATAGTGCACTGTGTAAAGGTGTGTGTGTGAGAGAGATCTCTGGTGTGTGTGTGTGTGTGTGTGTGTGTGTGTGTTTGAGACAGTGTGTGTGAGTGTGAGTGTGAATTTAAGAACACAAGCATGCACGCATGGAGCCAGGAAAGATAACTCACGCCAGCCATCTCCATTGCCAAGCAAAACTGGAACTCTACACCCTTCTGTGAGTTCAAACTGCACAAAGAATGACACATCGTGTATTCATTTTATACAATTCACTTCATAAGAGCATTTCGAATAAAAATCAAGTTAACAATAACCCTAAGAGCTCAGAAATTAGAGTAAAATATGCGGGGAAAATCACGAACGTACTTGCGACTCCGCCATAACAGTCATGATTAATCCCGCACTGAATTTTACAATTGAATTTATGGTACTCAAACAGGTTTTTATCCCGCTTAAAGTAATAGTCGTATGTGGAATAAAAATTTAACAATGTTAAAAGTAATTCTTAAAGTTGTTTTTGCTTATCTAATGATGAAAAGAAAAAGTTTTAAAAGTTGTCAGCATGTGTGTCTCACACTTACGTCCGTTCCTTTTCCTCCCTCCATTGCGGTCTAACCAAACACGTGCTTGACTTACACTCATGTTTTAGCCTACTCGATTTAAAAAAAAATGTTTTCTTTGCCGATGACCATTAAATGTTCAATGCAGGAGTTCAATTGTCACGATTTTTTAGAAAAACTTTCAGCCAGTAGCTGGAGGGAAGAAATGAAGGTCACGTTGGACAATGTCCTTCGGATGAGATGATAAACCAAGGTGTTGTGCACACGTTAAAACCCGTTCCGCTTTTCGGAAGAGTAGGCCATTGTGCATCGGTGGGAACGGATAACAAAATGCACAAAACTGCATACACACTGGGGCTGGATGTAAAAAAAATAAAAAGCACATGAGTGCTTATTCCATTAGCCTCAAAATAAAAGAATAAACTGATAAACAATTTTTAAAAATCGAAAATCGTGTTTCAGAAAATCATTGATAACGGTATAAGAATGAGAGTCTGTTAGAGGAAATAATTTAGAAAAAAATTTAAACTGCACGGCAATAATTAAAAAAAAATTCACATGTGAAAATAAATCAGTGCTAAGATTTAAGAATAAATAAATGAATCAATCAATAAACAAAATCTCTCTCTCTCTCTCTCTCTCTCTCTCTCTCTCTCTCTCTCTCTCTCTCTCTGATGCGAGGTTCAGATTGACAATATGAATATTGGGTTGTTGTTGTTTTTCTATCAGATTTCTATCAACAGTTTATGTATTTACTTGCACCTTACACATTTTGCTTCCGTTTATACGGTAGTATATTTTGTACTGCTTTGATATTTAAGTTAGGCCTGTCGAAAATTATAACTCCTCTACCCATGCACTCTGGGAACCATCATCACCAGACAACGGTGGAAGTGGATTGGGCACATCCTCCGAACAGACCCACAGTCAATCACAAGAACAGCATTGCACTGGACCCCAGAAGGAAGGAGAAAGAAAGGAAGACCAAAAGCAACGTGGAGGAGGACTGTAGAAAGTGAGATGAAGGCCATGCAGCACTCTTGGGGATCAGTGACTAGGTTAGCCCAGGATAGGCAGGAGTGGAAGCGCTTTGTTGCTGCCCTACACACCACTGGTTGATGATGATGACCCATGCACTCATCCAAAACACTCCACTTTAGCTTTTTTCAGGCTCATACGTAGGCCTAGCTATGTGCTTACCAATACCTACATTCAACAAATTCACCGTCGGTCGTCGCTCTTTCTCTTTTTTGTGGTCCATCGATCTGGAATAAACTCCCCCTCTCCCTTCGCGAAAAGCCTACTTAAGGACACTTTTAAATCCAGCCTCAAGACGTACCTATTTCAAACCTAAGACTTTTCTCTTCTGTTTCATCTCATATCTGTCCCTGCCTTGAACGGCCAAAATTATCATTATCATTATCATACAATACAATGTGTTACATGGTTCCGCACATGTGCGTGCATAGGGCCTACATAGCTGCTTGCTCTGATCGTGTTTGCAAGAGTCTCAGTGTCCGTAACAATCATTTGCATATATATTACGTGTGGAGGTGTTCTTGTGTGAGATGGTTCACAGGGGATAGCCACAGGGTGACAAGCTCTGTTTATGTTGTAATCCACATACATTTCTCGTGGGGGTTTTTTTTATACGTGCTTGTATTCGTACTCGTATAGACAAATTAATTTTAAACAAGTCCTTACAAAGCGATGGCTGGTTGATGGTACAGCCCCTAAATGGAATAGCTCCGCTGGGAATCTAATACAATCAAACCAAACCCAAATCTGCTCTTGTGGCGACGCCCTCTCTCTGGTGAAAGCAGACCGAATTTCATGCAGAGAAATCTGCAGCGACTCTAGTGGTATACGAAAAAAAAGAAGAGGAAGAAAAAGAAAGAAAAAATAGAAGAAGAAAAAGGAAAAAAAGAAAGAAAAAAATATATATATATTCTACAAACCAAAATGAGTCATTATGGGGCTTTCTGTGCTCGTGGTCTCTCGCATGGTGGTTAGAGCGTTGAGCTTGCGATCTGACAGCCCGGGTTCGAACCATCATCGAGGCGAATGTTCAAGGAGATTTTACCCTGTAGTTAACAGCAGTGCCCACTCCACTCCCCTGAAAACCCTTCGGATGAGACTATTAACCGAGGTCCCGTGTGCGAACGCACGCAGAACATCTTGCACACACGTTGAACCCTGTTCAGCATTTTGGAAGAGTAGCTACAGTGTGCCTTTGGGAACGGATGATAAAATTTACAAAAGTGCATGCACAAGGGGACTTGAGCAAAGAAAAGGCATATGTGTGCTTCTTCATTATCCCCGAAATAAAATCATTTCAAACAAATGTATAAATAAATAAGTAAATAAATATCTGTAAAACATGTATTCTGCTTGCTGACTCAGTGTTAGAGAGAATAGTTCATGATTTGTTCTGCCATATGGTCCCAATTTGGCGTGGGGAGCAGTCTAAACATTTGGACAGTGTAGATACAACAATTAAAGTAGGTTGTAGCAATATCAAAGGTAAAACTTTGACATGAAAGGTCTTGAAATGTGAAAAACAATATCAAATCTGAATAACAAAATTCTCGTCCATATTACAATTAACACCTTTTTGCTTTATCTTGGTATTGTTGTCCCTGTGATGGAGACAATGAAGCTATTTTTCATTCCATTTTCAAGATTCGTGTCATCATTTAGCCTAGTTTGTTCATTACGAGCATTTAGCATTGCTTCATTGATAGTTTGTATAGCGCTAGACCGACAGACTTTAAAGTTGAGTGGAAAAGAGCATTTGGCAACTTCGCGTCTATGGGCCCATGAGGCAGAGGGTTCGAATCTTGGCAGTGGCATCTGGTGAAGTTTTTTTATCATCTCCTGGGTCAGCTTCAAATATAGACCTACTGGTACCTTCATTCCTTTCCGTATTACACGTATATAGAAGATCAAATATGCAAGTTAATGATCCCCTAATTCATGTCAGAGTTTGCTGTGAGTTTCGAAAACACGAATATACCCAGCATGCACCCTGTACCTGATGGAAAGGGATGGGCTCCATCATGTTCAACTTGTAAAAGACACGGCCTGAAAACACTCAGTACAGCGCCCACAACGACTTTTCTGTGAGCTACAGAAGAAAAGAGATGGTACGAGATTGCAGTGTATAAGTGATTATTGTTTAGATTGTGTTGTATTATGTCGGATAAGTCGTAAGATTTAAGCTGCATTGACTTCAGCTCTGTGGTTGATCAGCCCATATTCGTCCAACAACAACTCTGTGTCCTTTAGATTAGATTGATTTTCTGGACTGCATGTCTGGCTGGGCTGTGCCTTTAACAATTGCGTTACTAGTTGCTTGGTTGGTTGGTTGGTTGATAAGTTGGCTGGTTGATTAATAGTTGGTTGGTTGGTAGGTCGGTTGGTTGGTTGATAAGTTGGCTGGTTGATTAATAGTTGGTTGTTTCGGTTGGTTGGTCGATCGGCTGGTTGGTTGGTTGGTTGATAAGTTGGCTGGGTGGTTGATTAGTTGGCTGGGTGGCTGGTTGATTAATAGTTGATTGGTTGGTTGGTTGGCTGGCTGGCTGGCTGGCTGGCTGGTTGGTTGGTTGGTTGGTTGGTCGTTGGCGTGCTTGGTTTTTTGGTCCAATCGTTGGTTGGTTGGTTGGTTGGATGGATGGATGGATGGCTGGTTGGTTGGTTGGTTGGTTAGTCGTTGGCTGCTTGGTTTTTTGGTCCAATCGTTGGTTGGTTGGTTGTTTACTTGCTTCCTCGTTTGGTTGTCTGATCCAAGTATTGCATACTTTTTTGATTGGCTTGATGGCTCGTTGGATCGCGCACGGGTGCGTGCGTGCGTGTGTGTGTGTGTGTGTGTGTGGTGTGTGTGTGTGGCGCGCGCGCGCGCGTGTGTGTAATATTGATATATTTTTGTTTTATTCAGGAATGATTGCATATGATTGAAAATGCAAATGATTTGAATGTAAGCCCTTTGATTTGTTCCTTTGCAAGATTCAGCGCTATATAAATTCCATACATTATTATTATTATTTTGTTATTATTATTATTATTATTATCATTACTCTGTGGGTGATCAGTTGTTTGGTTGATTGGTACGTCATCCAGTAGACTGGTAATTGGTAAGATGGTAAACAAATGTAAGCTGGTTTATTAGCTGATCAGTCATTCATTGCAAAGGGCTGACTGGCTGTTCGATTGTTTGGCAGGATGGCCGTTTGATGAATATTATATTCATGCATCACGCATGCATTCTTCCACAGGAAGGGGGGCAGAGTGGAATGGGATGAAGTTGAGCTCGCAATATGACGGCACAGGTCGAGCCACCACCGAGAACCCTTCAGAGGAGTTTTCCTCTGGAGTTAGTATCAGAACTGACTCCACTACCCCGAAAGTCTTTCGAATTACATTATACTCTGAGGTCCTGTGTGTGAAGACACGCAGAACATCTTGTGCACACGTTAGTTAAAGTCCAATCGGAAGAGTAGGCCGTGGTGTGCCGGTAGGAACAGATGACAAGCATTTGATTTAAAAAACAAATTTTTTAACCGGCATGCACACTTGTGTTGTGCTTATCCATCATTCAACGGACGTCATAACTGAGTGGTTATGACCGTTCGACTTCAACTCCATGGGTCTAAGAAGTCGTGGGTTCGAATCTCAGTGGCGTCTGGTGAATCAAGGGTGGGGATATTTATGATCTCCCAGGCCAACTCAAGTGCAGACCTGCCAGTGCCTTAATTCCTTTCGTGTATTTACAAATGCAGAAGATCAAATACGCACGTTAAAGATCTCGTGATTTATGTCAGTGGTCGGTGGGTTACGGAAACACCAACATACCCGGCAAACACCAGCGAAGTCGGTATACGGCTGCCTTCAAGGTTGATAAAAACGGTCGCACACGCAAAATCTCACCAAGAGTTCCAGCCGAGGAATAAAAAAAAATAATAATAATAAAAAGACATCATCCAAGACGATGGAATACGGCTGCCTTAACTGTGGCCAAAGGGTCGCATAATTATGCAAGATCTCACCATTGGTGAACCTGGGAGCTCTAGCTGATGAACGAAAGGCAAGAAAAGAATCATTCACAGGTGGTGTTGATTGACTGCATATTGGAGCACAACAGTTGTAGGAAATCATCACACCACACTTAACGCAAGCTAGGCAACAACAGACAAATCTTGAAGTCTAAGGCTAGCTTTTCTTTTTGTCAACGGTACACGTTACAGCATGTAAAACCTTGCCACAAGATATTGCACTTCAAAAGAAAGACAAACAAAATATGTAAACATCTTGCCAGAAAACAGACAGACAGACATAAATAAAAAACATGTCAAGATTTTAAGTGCCAGAGAAACAATCAAATTGAATGCAGACAGACGTGTTGAAAATTCTACTTCTAAAATGATCAAATTATAGAATCAAAAGATTCATGCGGTGTTATAGATATTTTCATGCATCATGTTATACATTATTTTTAAAAGAAGAAAAAGAGAAGGAGAATAAGCTCATGAATGTTTTGCCAGTTTTTAAAAATTATTATTTTGAGTTCCCTGGCGCTTTTACCAGTCAATAAGTTGCTGTCATTCAATTTATTTTTAAGTCTATAAGTTAAAATGTTAAACTCTTTATGTCCTCGCAATATCCATCTTTATTACTATGTTGACATAAGTAAAAGTACTAAAGTAGCAATCCATGCAGTGTACACATACATGCAATTACATCAAACATTGAAGGAGCTGCCCCTTTGCACACTGACTAGTCAGCATTTTGGCCATTACTGAATTATTGCCCCTGGGTTGTGGTAGAGGGCGCTCTGAGTCGACACAAAAAGCATTTTGGCTACATGAAACATGTAGTTGGATAAATTCTACAGAGAAGGACTAAGAAAAATACGGTCACATATTTTGAGTTGAAGATGATATCTTTGTGGGGTCAGGGATGCATTATTCATTCGGAAAGAGGGGGAGGGGGGGGGATTGAGGTGAGATGCTCGCAAAAAAATTATTGTTGTAATTTAATAATTTATCTTCCTGTCGATTTTGTCAGTCACAAATGGTCTTAGTACCTCTAGATTTTGTTGTAGGCAAACTAAATGGTTCAGATTTATAACCTGTAAGAATATTGTTGTCAGCCTTTCCAGATATCAAGGCCAGCAGCTTACATTTTATCACTGGCCCTGGGGGAGGGGGGGAATGATCACGTCAGAGTTGTCGTTCATGATGATGCTTATTCCCTTTCGTTGTTGTGTGTTGTTGTTTTCAAAATCCTATTAACTTTCTGCTGTGTTGATAACGTTATGTTGTCACCAGGCTAATTATTCAAATGTTAATTATTTGAGTTCTATAAGCAACAATTTCATAGTTCCTGAGAGAACTACAAACTAAACCATTCCAGCAGATACTGTGCGATGCAATTGCACTTGCCGCTTCCACTTCAACAGTCTAGATACATTCTTTCCCAATCTTGGTGAGAGTGACAGCAGCCATTCTGTTAACAACGCATTTCAGTGTTCAATCGTGCATGTGTACACGCGCGACAGAGCACGTGTGTACCAAAGTTACGCCAGATTTAGTTATGTGCGTGCCCTATCCTATTAAGGTAAAACCAAAATGTTCAGTTTTTATTTCATATAAAATGATAACCATCATTAGTTGCAGAATCATCCCCAGTAACGGGTAGTTTGAAATGATATTTAACAAAGCTTTTGAACGCAAGCACACCTACATCTTTGGCTCTAAAAAAAAACAAAAAAAAACCAGCAGGCTTTATTTAAAACACAGGCACAAAGCCAAGAGCACTGTCATCATGAACTCATAACTGGTAAGTGAGAAGAGACGTGTACTTGGTGTCATCATCAGGAGGATAGTTGGCAGTAAGGACGGCCTTCTCCGCTTTGCCCTTGAACTTGAGAAGGTCGCTGAGGTTGGCAGACCAGGGCAGAGGTGCATCTTTGTCGTCATCCTTTTCGCGCCCGCGCTGCTGCAAGGGAAACCACTCGTCCCCGATAGTCAGCGCCACCGCGTTGGCCCCGGGCACGATGGCTTTGATGACTGTGGAGTCCACGCCTTTGAGGACGAAGGGTTTGAACAGGTAGCAGCCTTGCTTCCACTGCGCGAACTGGGTGGGGAAGAGGGTGACCGAGGAGGCGGGGTCCTTGGTGCACTGGATGAGATAGTTGTAGACGTTGGGCAGCTGGGTACCCGAGTCGGCGGCGGCCAGAGCGTAGATCTGCAGCTTGTAGAAGCCGGCGTGCGGGAAGAGGATGTGCAGGCTGACCAGCTCGTTCAGGGTCTGCACGAACACGTTGGGCTTCAGGTCTTTCTTCTCGTCTTTGCAGTCCAGCAGCATGGCCGACACCTGCAAGAACAGACAGACAGACAATTGACAAATTGACAATTATTGAAAAATGTATTGCTATTTAGCAATCAAGCCATATAGCGCTGCGGCGCGGTAACAAACGATATCGAACGCGACGCGATTACAATGACATGGAAACCATGGCAGTAGTGGTGTGTACATCAAGATTCGATACATTATTGTCCGTGTCTCAATTTTCAAAACAGCCTTTCCTTTTCCAGTCTGCAGCCAGCGAAATCAGCCCATGTAAAACTGGATCAGATCCCGAAGATGATGTAATTCCCGCTCAGCATGCCCCACTGTCTCTGCGTGTTGTGTGTTAGGACGCTGCTTCCCTTTACGAAGTCTGGCAAGCCTGACACGTTCTTCTGGCAACATGTTTTTCTCTTCTTGCTTGATGTACCAGAACACACACTTAGATTCCTCACAGACAGACAGAGAGACAGACAGACAGACAGAGAGAAAAGAAAGGGATGGTTAGCTTCTCTGTAGATTTGTGTTGTTTTTTTTCTCTTGGTCGGTCTGTCTGTCTGGTTGGTTGGCTCTCTCTCTCTCTGTATGTCTCTCTCTCTCTCTCTCTCTCTCTCTCTCTCCCTCCCTCCCTCCCTCTCTCGTTAGGGCAAGGGTCGAGTGAAAAAAATATGCAAAAAGGTTCAGCAATGGTAAGGTTTTTGCGTATGCAACCGCTGTTGATCAAC
>CM054138.1:72368330-72380830 GCA_028751875.1 Rapana venosa
CACAGTGCTTGGTTGCTGTGGGTTCTTTAATTCACGCTGACGATACGCAAGCAGTGCATGGACCTTATTACTTCATCCAAAACGCTGTAAGTGTATCCTAAACCACCGCTCAAGGTCTGACAGAATGAGGCCTTGGAGTTTCCTAGCTTGGGGTCAAAATCGAAACTTAAGCAAATCTCTCGCATCCTGGACTACGTGTGCATTAACTCTAGAGAAAGGCAGTATTGTTGGGACGATGGGTCTGATCAACTTTTGTGTCGATGTTTCAAGCTATATTAGTGCGTGCGTGCGTGCGTGTGTGTGTCTGTGTGTAAAAAGTGTGTTTCTCATGTCTAGAAAGGAAAAGGGTCCACATAATGCCAGAAAGCCAAAATATCTCTCATGCCATACATAACCCAACCAAAGGCTGACAAAAGACATCACCACTGCCTGAACACAGAAGCAAACTGGACATACCAGTTGTTGTGCACTCCCCAGCTTAACATCCTTGGGGTCACCTAAAATGTACTGTCACTCATCACACCTGGGAATCAATATGAGACCATAAGTACATACTGGCTGAGAAGTTTGAGTGTATGGCTTTTCTTCAAGTACCTCATCACACAGGCAAACATAGTCCAACTTTCGAAGATGTTTTTCTGCTTAAATAAAAGAAGAGTGTAAGCTGATATGCTGATAGCTTGTCATGGCTGAAGACAATCTCAACATAACATTTTAAAATATAACAATATTGGGGTGTAAGGCCTTGGTACATTGATAACTGACACAGGTTTTGACCAAAGTCATGGACACACCAGGGCAGAGGGTCCAGCACCCCCACACTGCATGCTGTAGACTGGAACCCCAGGTTCCCCAAACAGACCAAGACTAGGCCAGCAGCAGCTCTTAGGGGCTTGATAGGAAGTCCAAAACCCAACCATGAACGGAAATAACCAGTATAATATCTGAAGGATAAGAGGCTTGGGCAGTTGCACGTCTTTAGATGATGAGGTAAAAATTCAAAGGTGCGAAGTCATTGGCCGGGTAAATGTGACGTAGCACGTCAGCAAAGTTGAGGGACTTGACTAGGTTTGGTCAGCTTTGTTGACCAGCGCGTCATACTTACCAGGCCTACGACGTCACACCTTTGAAGTTTTACGTCATCATCTATTTTTATTTATTTATCTATTTATTCTTTAATATCGAGGATAATGGAATAAGCACTTATGTGCTTTTTTTACATCCAGTCCCCGTGTGTATGCGGTTTTGTAAAATTTTTGTCATCCGTTCCCACCGGCACACAATGGCCTACTCTTACGAAAAGCAGAACAGGATTTAACGTGTGTGCAAGATGTTCTGCGTGCTTTCGCACATGGTGCCTCGGTTTATAGTCTCATCCGAAAGACTTTTGAGGAGAGTGGAGTCTGCACTGATGTTAACTCCAGGGGAAATTATCCCCTTGAAAACATCCCCTAAAGAGGACGTGCGATATATTACGCACAAGGTTTTGTTGATGTGGCTCTTATCCTTAAGATAATTATACTGGTTACTTCCATTCGTGGTTGGGCTTTGGACTTACTTTCAACTCCCAGACCCGCACCTCGTGTATTATTTGTACATATGAAAGAAGTTTCGATATAAACCATGCATGGCATGCTACCTGAACCATTCCTCACCTGGGAATGATGTTTTCGCTTGACTTGGTGGTGGGTAAAGTTGTGTGGAAAGGGGTGATGGTGTGTGTGGTGTGTCTGTTAGCGTGTGTGTATGTGCGCTCGGTCTGTGTGTGTGTGTGTGTGAGGGAGGGGGGGGAGGAGGGGGGGGGGGTCATTGGCATGATGACGTGGTGGTAATTGATGCAGGGTGGCATTCTATGAAATCAGTTCTATCTATCTATCTATCTGTCCCGTAGTCTGACGACCGTGGGGGCACCCTCAAAGACTCAACAACCAGTTCCCTCTATTCCTCTCTCTGTTCTGCCTTTCTCAGGGTTTTGTTGAGTTCTAGGCCTGTCCATTCGCTGATGTTATCCTCCCAGCTCTTCCTGGGTCTGCCTCTTCTTCTTCCTCCTTGGACAGTGCCTTGTAAAACTGTCTTTGCAAGTCCTTTGGATCTTGTGACATGCCCATACCATTTAAGTTTACGCTTTTTCACGATCGTTAGAAGGTTCTCATAGGGTCCAATGGTTTGCTGGATTCTGTTATGCACGCTTTCGTTGCTTATGTGGTCTTTGTAGGAGATGCCAAGGAGTCTCCGAAAGCATCTCATCTCCACCGCCTGTACTCTTCTCTCCAAATCTGCAGTCAGGGTCCATGATTCACAGGCATACAGAAATATAGATATGACAAGGGAGCGCATTAGTCTGATCTTGGAGATAAGTGAGATATTTTTATCTCTCCAGATGGTGTTTAGTTTTGACAAAGCTGTTATTGTCTGTGCAGTCCTGCATACTACTTCTGGCTTGGATCCCTGGTCTGATACAATGGCTCCCAGGTACTTGAAGCTTTGAACTGTTTCCAGCTTCTGGTCATTAACCCTGATATCAGTGCTATCAGTTACTTCTAAATAATAGCAAGTGATGCAATTATGACATCATACAAATGTGAACAGTATTTTATTATTGCATTGGGGTTCACAGTCTGTGTCATGCCTACATCAAATCATTTTTTTAAATAAGCAAATGTTGTGCAATACTGTAACCTATAAGCAAACAAACATTATACAAACAGTATGCGATTCAAGCCAATCAACAGACAAATTAATAGAACAGATAAACAAAGCAAACAAATTTGCACTTTGTGCAGCATTTGTTAACTCAAAACCAACCCAGCTAACGAATCAACCAATAAATGATTACATATACAAATCAAAAGAATAAATCAATAGGTGAGAAGTGGACAATAAGTGAATAGATAAATGAATAAACAAAACCAAAAAAATAATCCACAAAACAAAACAAAACAAAAAACGAGCAAGCTGCAGCACACAGCTTTTCCCCATACCTTGCCCGTTTTCTTTTTGTCGATCTTGAGGGTGATTTTCAGCTCGGCATCATGGCACCTCATGTCAGGGCTGTTGTGACTGACCGTGGCCATGCCCAGCTCCTCCCAGGGGCCATGGCTGCCCAGGTACCCGTGAGGCATTTCAGGCTTGGCCGCCATCTTCACTACCAGCTCAGCTCAGCTCAACAACCAAAACAACAACAACAACAAAACAACCCGGGTTTGGGAATAATAATGACTCCTGCCTCCTTCAACTTCTGGGCCCAGCCGGCTACCTGTAGCCTATACTGCCGCACCACACATGCACGTTGTACACACACCGAGCCCCTGAGCGAAACTGACTCAGTCTGTGAGGAATGATGACTAGCCTAGAAGAAACCTCTGCTCCAAGGCAAGGGCGTGAGGTGGTGGTGGTGGTGGTGAGGGCAAGTCTGTAAGAGAGAGAGAGAGAGAGAGAGGGGGGGGGGGGGAGTCAGGTATGTGTTTGTGGAACTGAAGGAGGATGGGGGAGAGGGAAGTGGGAAGGGAGGTACTTTTAGCTCAGAGTGTATTCAGCAGAAGTGGTGCAGGGGCTGGTAGGCCTACTTGATGCTGAGCGTGCGGAATGAAAGAGTTAACTCACGCCTCCTCCCAATATAGCCTAAGTATATATTATAGCCAGCCCCTACTCAACACCGTAGAGTACGGCCTGCCGCACGCTTGCTTTGCTGGGAAGGGAGGGAGTAGCGAGTGTGGGTAGCGTAGGGCAGGTAGGAAGGTAAGGCAGGCGGGTAGATAGGGTGGCTGGCAGAAAGGCAAGTGAGGAAGGGTGGTGTGGGTTCGGGAGGGTAGGAGGGGAAGGGGGAGGCAGGTAAGAAAATGTGGCACCACCTTCTAGTGGGGTATACATGTGTGCAGGCAGACAGGCAGGGAGGCAGGGAGGGAGGCATCCCTGGTTACTGCCAGAGAAACGTGCGCCAAAAGAGAGAGGCTGCTTCTGCAGTCTGAGGGTGGGGGGATGATGGTGGGGTTGGGGGGGGGGGGGGGGGTGTTGAGGGGGGAGGGGTTGGGGGGATGGGAGGGGGGTAGGAGAGGTAGGAAGGACGAAGACAAAGCGTTTTCACTTGCTGGCTTGCTGCCAGTTTCGCTTCTTAGTTCCACTCTTGTTTGCTTCTTGGCTTTGCTTGTTTCAGTGTCGGTTTGTTTGTGTATCTGTCTGTCTTTCTATCTGTCTGTCTATCTGTCTGTTTGTTTGCCTTCCTCTCTCTCTCTCTCTCTCTCTCTCTCTCTCTCTCTCTCTCTCTCTCTCTCTCTCTCTCTCTCTCTCTCTCTCTCTCTCTCTCTCTCTTTTATAGTTATATGCTTAATGTATTATGTGTGTGTGTGTGTGTGTGTGTGTGTGTGCTCTTTTGCCCAGAGGGCTGGTTGTAAAAAAAAAGCATGTTTGCTTATGCTATAACCCTCTTTAAATAAAATGTATTCAATTCACTTCTCTCTCTCATGTATCAATTATATGCAACGTTTTACACGACAAATGCATGGGCTCAGTGTGGCTGTTTAATCCAAATTGATGCACACTGATTCTTGAGGTGTTCGTTGCATGTGCGTGCACTGCCACCCTACACTTTCATATACACGCGCGTGCGCCCCGCATGCGTGCACACACACACACACACACACACACACACACACACACACATTGTGTAAGCCATTGTGTGCTGGTGAGAAGGGTGACAAAATTTACAAAACCGCATACACACAGAGACTGGCTGTGAAAAAAAAAGCACATGAGTGCTTATTCCATGATCCCTTGTAATAAAAGAATAAGATAAAATAAATAAATAAAAAAATAAAAATAACACACACAGAGATTTTTTTCCCTTAAGTTAATGAGCATAAGCATCCACCCGTTACTCATACAGCATTCTTCTGTGCATACAGATAGGAAGCGGCCAGGCTGGTATGGTGTTATGTCAGACTGAGTGAGTCAAAACTTGGATTCCTCACATTCCTGGCCTTCACATCACAGTGGCCTGTGCAGGCTGAATTTATTTCTGGCACTCTTTCCAATACAGTGAATTTCTCGAGTCAAAATCACTTGAATTAATGCTTGACTTAAGGAGGCACCGTGGTCGAGTGGTTTAGGCGGTCAACTCGTGATCCAGAGGTCGCGGGTTACGATCCCCGCTCGGCTCGGTGTTGTGCCCTTGGGAAAGACACTTTACTCCTATTTTCCTCACTCCACCCAGGTGTACAAGTGGGTACCAGCTCTGCTGGGGAAGTATCTGGCAACAGACTAGCGTCCTGTCACAGGGGTGGTGAAAAACCATCAGTTCGCTTAACGGTACAGAAACCGGGATAAGCTCCGGCTCTATGGGCCTTCTGGCTCGAAAGAACATACTTTTTTAATGCTTGACTTGACTTGACTTGATTTGACGTGACTTGACGTGACGTGACTTGACTTGATTTGACTTGACTCGACTCGGCTTGACGTGACGTGATATGACGTGAGATTATTACGTATGATATGGCATCTTGTTTGTGAAGATTGGGGGTTGTGCAGAGGGGGGGGGGGGGGGGGGGGGGGGGGTTTTCTCTTCTTTTCTCTTCCATGTATCTTCCAGTGAACTGTAGTTGTGCTACATTTACTTTTCCTTTTATCTAACATGATATATAGTTCTTCTATTGACATATTGAAAAATCCATACCATACAGACTTAAATAGCAGGTGCAATTTCCATTTAGACCTATCAAATCTACATGCGAAAGTGTCTAGTTAATTAAGACAACCCCCCCCCCCACCCCCCCCCACCCCACCCCTCCTCCTCCTCCTCCTCCGCCCCCTTTCTTGGTCGTTTTAAACCATGCGTAATTGGCTTGATAGCCGAATACAAAAGAGCCTTTGTGTTGCTTTTAAAACATTTTGTTTTTACTGCCCATGCAAACAGATGGTAAAAGAGAGATGTAGAGGATACAGAAGGAATTGGATAGATGGATGGAATAATGCCAAAACGGAAAAAAGAAACAAACAAAACAACAAGACAGCAGACAACAACAACAACAGGAAAAAAACAGCAGACAACAACAACAGGAACAAAACAGCAGACAACAACAACAAAAACAAAACAGCAGACAACAACAACAGGAACAAAACAGCAGACAACAACAAGAACAACAACAACAACAAAACAGCAGACAACAACAACAACAGGAACAAAACAGCAGACAACAGCAACAACATAACAAAACAGCAGACAACAACAACAGCAATAACTAAACAGCAGACAACAACAACAATAACAAAACAGCAGACAAGAACAACAACAGGAACAAAACAGCAGACAACAACAACAACAGGAGCAAAACAGCAGACAAGAACAACAACAACACAGGAACAGAACAGCAGACAACAACAACAACAGGAACAAAACAGAAGGCAACAACAACAGGAACAAAACAGCAGACAACAACACAACAAAACAACAGACAAAACAACAAAACAAAACAGGAAACAAAACAGCAGACAACACAACACAAACAACACAGGAACAAAACAGCAGCAACAACAACAACAACAGCAACAACAACAACAACAGAAAAAACAACAGCAAACAACAACAACAGGAACAAAACAGCAGACAACACAACAACAGGAACAAAACAGCAGAAACAACAACAACAGACAACAACAACAACAACAGCAAAACAAAACAGAACAAAACAGAGCACAACAACAGGAACAAAACAGCAGACAACAACAACAACAACAACAGAAACAAAACAGCAGACAACAACAACAACAGACAAAAACAGCAGACAAACAACAAGAACAAAACAGCAGACAACAACAACAACAAACAACAACAACAGAACAACAAAAACAAAACAGCAGACAAAACAACAACAGGAACAAAACAGCAGACAACAACAACAACAGGAACAAAACAGCAGACAAGAACAACAATAACAAACAGAGACAACAACACAGACAGATAACAAAAACGACGAATCAACAACAACAACAGCAACAACAACAACAGGAACAAAACAGCAGACAAACAACAACAACAAGGAACAAAACAGCAGACAACAACAACATAACAAAACAGCAGACAACAACAACAAACAACAATAACAAAAAAGCAGACAAGAACCAAAACAGGAACAAAACAGCAGACAACAACAACAACAGGAACAAAACAGCAGACACAACACAACAACAACAGGAACAAAACAGCAGACAACGAAACAACATGAACAAAACAGCAGACAACAACAACAACAACAACAACATAACAAAACAGCAGACAAAACAACAACAGGAACAAAACAGCAGACGACAACAACAACAGGAAACAAAACAGCAGACAAAACAACAACAGGAACAAAACAGCAGACAACGACAAAAAAAGGAACAAAACAGCAGACAAACAACAAAAAACAAAACAACAACAACAGGAACAAAACAGCAGACAACAACAACAACCAACAAAACAGCAGACAAAGAACAACAGAAACAAAACAGCAGACAACGAACAAACCCAAAAAAGGAAACAAAACAGCAGACAACAACAACAACGAACAAAACAGCAGACAAGAACAACAACAACAGGAACAAAACAGCAGACAACAACAACAGGAACAAAACAGCAGACAAACAACACAACAACAGCAGAAAGAACAACAAACAAACACAACAACAACAACAGAAACAAACTAGCAGACAAACAACCAAATAGCAGGGCGAGGAAGACAACAACCAGGAACATACCAGCGCAAGACACAAAACAGGATCATAATGCAGACAAGCAAGGACTATAACAAAACAGCAGCAACAGAACAGCAAACAGGAACAACGTGGCACATAACACAACACAACAACAACACAGGAACAACACAGCAGACATGAAGCAACCAAAAGAGGGGGGGGGGGGGGTGGGGGAGGGGGAGAATAGATTTTTGCAGATTGCTGCGTCATGACCTCCGCAATCGTTTATAGGACGTAAACATTGCGTGTTAATGTACCCAAAGCAAGTATATGGGCGTGAGTTACCTTTGTGTTGTGGGAGATCTTAGATACATGTTGCCTGAAAGGAAAGGGTGTGGTCTAGCAACACATATACACACACGGGCGCGCGCACGCACTCATACACGAACACATACACACACACACCACACACACACACACACACACATATACAGAGGCGCGTGGGCGCGAAGATGACGACGAAGAAGAAGAAAATAAATGCCATCTATGAAGATGAATATCTCAAGAACAGCATCAACAGCAAAGTTTCTACGATCTATGACGGCAACTTTTCTACAACTACAACAACAACCGACAGCTTTCGGCATCTTATAGAGTTGAGTTCATAATTTTCCTAAACTTCAAGTGTTGATTAAATCACGTGAAGAATAGAACAGGGACTAACTTAAAGAAGTAACAAAACGCATATGATTTTGTATGTTATTTTCTCCCCCTTTTTATTCCGTATTTCCTGTGATAAATGCGATGTTTAATCTGTGCATTTTGGACCAATTTTTCTAACAAAAGGAATATATATTTTCCTTTTGGGTTTAGTTGTCTGTTGTGTCGTGTGTGTTCTGCCAAATATCTGTGGAAAGCTCCAATACATTGATTTTTTGGAAAACTAGTTTCCCAACAGGAACAATTATTTGTAAGGAATAAAGCTTTAATTTCGTTTCTCGGTTAGAGCTCCAAGGTTCAACAATGGTGAATTTTTTTTTACATATATGACTGTTTTTGCCCACCATTGAAGTAGCCGCAGCTTTTATATATGAAATAGACGATTTGTCTTTCTGAAAGAAGCCCAAATTTGGCCATTCCTACAAACGAACTGCTGTACCCTTTACTAATTAGTTAACGGCGACAGAAAGCCATTTTGATAACCCTAACAAATCCTGTACAAACACTCTCCTTCCCTTTTCTTCCTTCATTTTTAACGTGGCAGGAAAACAAAACTCTGGCACTTTTCCAAGATGTTTCCTGGCTTTCTCAGAGGAAGCTGATTTCGCCTTGATACTACACGTTCCATTTCCTCCCCCACTTCGCCTGGTAAGCAGCCAAGCGTTTGGCACTGTGGGCCTACACTTCCACCGTCTGACACTGATTTAAACTGGACTGCATGCAGTTTATACACGTTTGCCCTATTCACACCTGGATGTAAGAATTTTATTTTTATTTTATTTATTTATTCTTTTATATCAAGGATAATGGAATAAGCACTCGTGTGCTTTTTTACATCCAGTCCCCGTGTGTATGCGGTTTTGTAAATTTTGTCATCTGTTTCCACCGACACACAATGGCCTACTCTTCCGAAAAGCGGAACAGGATTTAACGTGTGCGCAAGATGTTCTGCATGCGTTCGAACACGGGGCCTCGGTTTATAGTCTCATCCGAAGGATTTGACAGACTGTGTACAATAAGTTAAAATTGTCTTGAGTTTTGATGAAGCTTGATGGTTTAGCTCTCTAGTCAGTCTCTTGTTGGTGGGAAGGTGTTCAGCACAGCCAGAACGCGGTGCCTCTTTTGCTATGGCATTCGGATAAAGCTTGTTAGTTGGCGGCTTTCTGTCGCCTCTGCCTGGGTGTTAATGACATACAGGGAGATGTTTGGAGGTAATGACCAACGCATTACCAAATGAAGGCAATTCTTCAGGTCCAGTGTCACTAACAGATTTGTGCAAATGACAATCATTATTGCAGAAACTACACCACGCCCAAGTCGGAGGGGCTGGGCCTGACATCAGGCGCGTAACGGCAGTGCAACGTACTTTCACTCCTGTGACGACAAAAATTGCTGCCTGAGCGTTTGACCACGATGAAAAAGAAACTAAAATTTTGACAAAAGGGAATTAGGAAGAGAAGGGGGCAACCCTTAGAGGGAGAGGGAACTGGACAGCAGATCTTCGGAGAAGAATTCCTATTCTAGCAAAGTTAATGCTTAGGCCCTTTGCGTCTAACACTTGGAGAAAGCACCAGGCAGTGCACGCATCCAGATCATGACTTCAGGACGTTCCTCTTCCTCTGCTGCCTGCTATCCGTGGGTAACACAGAGCTGACAGGATCAAAAGCACAGTCTTAAGAAACGCCTTTCTTGAGAAAGCTTGGGGATATATAATATAATTATATTGACTGAACAAGTTCTGCAGTACATTTTCGGAAAGAAAATGAACTAGGAAAATGATAGCTTTTGACTTCTATAACTACAGTGAAAAAAAATCAGGAAGCTTGTAATAAAACAATCAATCAAGGTCGATACCATTTTTCTCCAAGACAGGAGTGTGACAACAGCTTGGTGGAGGGAGGTTGGTTGGTACTTAGAACTTTGCCAGCAGACAGGAACATGTTGCTGATCCTTAACAGAGTTGGCACAGCATCCTCATGGCTCAAGGCGTTGTTTCAGCACTCATTACAGTTGGCACAGCATCCTCCAGGCGTTGTTTCAGCACTCACAGAAATGGCACAACATCCTCAAGGCGTTGTTTGAGCACTCATTACAGTTGGCACAACATCCTCAAGGCGTTGTTTGAGCACTCATTACAGTTGGCACAACATCCTCAAGGCGTTGTTTGAGCACTCATTAATGTTGGCACAGAATCCTCATAGTTCAAGGCGTTGTTTCAGCACTCTTCATTGTTGGCACAGTATCTCCAGGTTTTGTTTCAGCACTCTTCATTGTTGGCACAGTATCTCCAGGTGTTGTTTCAGCACTCTTCATTGTTGGCACAGTATCTCCAGGTGTTGTTTCAGCACTCATTATAGTTGGCACAGTATCTCCAGGCGTTGTTTCAGCACTTATTACAGTTGGCACAGCATCTCCAGGCGTTGTTTCAGCACTAATTACAGTTGGCACAGCATCTCCAGGTGTTGTTTCAGCACTCATTACAGTTGGCACAGCATCTCTAGGCGTTGTTTCAGCACTCATTAATGTTGCTGGCACAGCATTCTCATAGTTCAAGGCGTTGTTTCAGCACTCACATAAATGACACAACAGCCTCAAACAGCACTCACAGAAATGGCACAACATCTCCAAGGCGTTGTTTCAGCACTCATCATTGTTGGCATAGCATTCTCCGGGCGTTGTTTTAGCACTCATCACAGAAATGGCACAGCGTTCTCCAAGCGTTGTTTCAGCACTCATCATTCTTGGCACAGCATTCTCCAGGCGTTGTTTCAGAACTCATCACAGAAATGACGGGGGGCACCGTGGTCAAGTGGTTTAGGCGGTCACTCGTGATCCAGAGGTCGCGGGGTTCTCCCCGCGGCTCGGTGTTTTTGTCCCTTTGGGGAAAAACACTTTACCTATTTTCCTCACTCCCCCCAGGTGTACGTGGGTACCAGCTTGTGGGGGGTATTGGCGAAGACTAGCGTCCTGTACAGGGGTGGTGAAAACCTCAGTTCGTTTAACGTACGAAATGGGGTAAGCTCGGGTTATGGCCTTCTGGTCGAAAGAACTCTTTTTACAGAAATGACACAAAAGCCTCGAAGAGCACCGCAGAAATGGGAAAAAATCATCAAAACGTTGTTTCAGAATCTTTATTGTTGGGACGCATCTCCCGGGTTGTTTCACCACTCACAAAAATGGCCCGCATCCCCCAGGCGTTGTTTTAGCACTCACAGAACAGGGAATGGTCCAAAACTGTACAAAATTTTTAAGAAAAAATCCAAAAATTGGGCATGCCGGCGTTTCAAGAATGTGTTCGGGCAACTGAATCTGCGGGGCCAACCTTTTGCAAGGGCAAAGTGCATGCGGGTACGTTGCCAAGTCATCCATGCCACCAGCGTTAGCTGGCCTACTCTTCTTCCGAAGATGGTTATGGTTAAGGAGTTTAGGTTGGGGGGTTTTCGTTCCTCGGCTAGAAGAACTCTGAGGTTCACCAATAGTGAGATTTTGCGTATGCGACTGTTTTTACCCGCCATAAAGTTAGCCGCATTCCAACTTCGGGAATGGGTGGGTTTTTAATGTTGGCAGAAGATACAATGCGTGCATTCCATAGCTTAACTAACGCTTTGGAGATCCCCCAGAATATGCACTGTCTAACTCATCCCACATGGGAATCACCGAGAGATTGTTAAGTACACGCTGTGTGTGAAGTTTGTGTGTATGATTGGTGTCAAGTGCCTCGCCAGACAGGCAGCCATATTCCGACTTCAGATGATTTTTTTAAAAACTCATTTACTAGAGAATTACGTTGTCACGCTTAGAGACTTGTTTTGGATGAAGATAATCCCAACACAACATTTTACAACAAAACAACATTTTAATGTAGGCTTTGGCACTTAGCTGACATCACAATAACTGACACGGCTTTTGCTCTGGGCCAAGTTTGAATCTGACTGCAGGAAACTGGTAGCGTCTTTCACATACGTTACGGATGGGGGGAAGGGGGAGGGAGATGAGGGGAATAGGGAAGGACTTGTTGCCAAGTGGTACGAACGTCAAACTCATCATCAGATCTGGACAGTAACGGAGGATACAGATTCGATTCTTTGCTTACGTGGCTGTCCGAAGGGATT
>CM054138.1:72383330-72393330 GCA_028751875.1 Rapana venosa
ATACATCAGTGAGGAAGTGAATGTCTGGTGTACCATCACGCGTGTGCATTATGCAATTTGTCTGTGTGCATTATGCACCTTTACCCATAAACATTATGCACCTTTACCCTTAAACATTATTCGTCTATACCCATGTGCATTTTGCCTCTTTACCCATGTGCATTATGCTTCTTTACTCCTGTTCATTATACTTCTTTACTCGTGTGCATTATGCATCTTGAATCATGTGCATTATGCATCTTTAATAATGTGCACTATGCATCTTTACTCATACGCATTATGCATCATTACCCATGTGCAGTATGCTTCTTTACTCCTGTTCATTATACTTCTTTACTCGTGTGCATTATGCATCTTTACTCATGTGCATTATGCATCATTACCCATGCTCATTATGCATCTTTACCCTTATGCATCATGCGTTTTACCCCTGTGCATTGTGCATTTTACCCATGCGTATCATACATCCTTACTCCTGTGCATTATGCATCTTTACCTCTACGCAGCGTGTATCTTTACCCCCTGCGCTTTATGCATCTTTACCTATTTGCATCTTTACTCCCGTACATTATGCATTTCTATCCTTATGCATTATGCAGCTTTACCCCCTGTACATTACGTATCTTTATACCTGTATACATTATGCACATTTACGTGTATGCATCATGCATCTTTACCCATGTGCTTTATGCATCTTTACCCGTGTGCATTATGCATCTTTTACCTGTGTGTATCATACCTCTTTGCCCGTTCGTCTGTACGTGGCGTGGCAGTGTACCATTTTTGTTGGTGGCGTTTTTACAAAATCAGCAAAATCCCACATGGTTTGTTTCCTTTGGCTCCAGCAGCGCTTTGTGGTTTGTTGTTTTTTAGCTGGGGTTTTGTGGGGAGGATTTTTCTCCAGGCAGCCTTGACTGACAAGTTTAAGAAGGCTTTGAGAGAGAGAGACAGATAGACAGACAGACAGACAGAGACAGACAGAGAGTGACAGAGACAGAGAACAACAGAGATAGACAAAGAGACAGACAGACGAGATAGTCAGACAGACAGGCAGACAGAAAGATAGTCAGATAGACAGAGACAGACAGACAGACAGACAGAGAGATAGTGTGTGTGTGTGTGTGTGTGTGTGTGTGTGTGTGTGTGTGCGCGCGCGTGCGCGTGTGCGTGTGTGTGTGTGTGTGTCTGTGCACGGTCACAAACACACTTTAAGATAATAAGAGAGCGTGTGTGAGTGCGTGTGTGTATGTGCGTGAGTTCGTGCTTGCGTGTCTGTGTCTGTGTGTCTGTGCCTGTGTGTGTCTGTCTGTGTCTATCTGTCTTGTCATTCGGTCGCTCTCTCTGCCAGCCTGCCTGCCTGCCTGTATGCCTGCATGCACGCCTGTTTATTTTGGGGGTAACCAAACCAAAAGACTGGCACTGATGACCTTTCACTTCCTGCCTGTGTCTTGTGTAGTATAGTACGTGCACTTGTGTATACAGTCACAAGTACTACACACTGGCTGCACTCAAACCTACACCTGCACATTCTGATATCTTCACTGCAGATTCGATTTGTTTCTTCTTTGAGGATGGTGGGGATGGGGGGAGAGGGGAGGAGGGAGAGAGAGAGGGGGGGTGATCAAATCAGTTCAAACTGACTTTATCCTTTGGGAAAGAAATAAACATACAACATACATACAAGCTTTTTTTCTTTTTTATTCAGTCTTCAGGGAGTAAACCAATACTAACAACAAAGAAAAACCATCTAAATCACGCAGTAGGAAGAAGATGAGAACTGAAAGATGTGCAAGGAACAGGATCATATTCACTACTGAGAGAATAAGGGTGTCCCACAACCTGTAAGGTCGTAGGGGAGCGAGGTGTCAGAGACCTCACTTCTCTAGGGGCCAGCATATTGAGGGTGGTGCCCATCTCCTCTCCCTAACTGCTTTCCCTTCCCTGACCCTAAAGAGGCAGGTACCAACTTACAGCTGAGGGGAACTGTACCGAAGCCAAGGCGCGCAAACGGTCACCCATCCAACTGGTAACCAAGCTCGACGCTGCTTAACTTGGCTGGGGGAAAGCGAGTGTTCTGATCACTGAGCTATCCCGTCCCCGTACTGAGAGAATGCGGCTACCTAAATAGTGGGTAAAAAATATTTTTAAAAAACCGTCCAAGTCGCAAACATCTCAATACTGGGGAACATCGGATTTCCAGCCGAAGAACGAAAAAATATTTCAAAGTATTCAGGAAAACAGGTCAAATTGAGTACTGTATGAAATGTATTAATATTTTTTACAAGATTGAAGAGTAAAACACCAATGCTCAGAACAGCGAAAACATTACTCCTATAAATACCAGTTGTGACCACTTTAACAGTCTTTTTTTTTACACATTTTTTTTTTACTGCATTCTTCTTCTTTCGAACGCAGACAGCAACTATTATTCTCTCCCATGTGGACGAAAATGCGTTGCGCTGCCTTTAAGCGCCTGACAAGTTAGGCCTAGCATATCCGACTTCAGCGTGTCTTGTATTCAAATGTATTCAAATATTCCATATTCAAATGTAGTCATATCGAGGTGATGTCGAAATAACTCGGCAGAAGCAATTTTCGATGTTCTTTTATCATGGAATATAGACAATTAAACAACTCATAAAAGTTCCCCAGCTTAATATCGTGGGGGGGAGGGGGGGGGGGGGTCACCCCACCCAGGGGGGTCACCCAGAGTATGCATGCACTCTGTCTCACTCATCCCACACTGGGAACTACTGTGACACAGTAACTACACACCTGGTGAACAGTTTGCCTCATTAGTATGTGACTTTTTTCCCCCATGTACTTCGTCACATAAGCAACCATACCTTGATTTCAGAGGATTTTCTGTACTCCTTGCATAGACAGTGTATGCTGTTATGTTAAAGAATATGTCATGGCCGGAGACATAACATTACAAAGCAATACAACATGTTCATGAAGGCCTTGATGGTTTGCTTACTACATCGGTATCTGACAAAGCTTTTGGCCTCCGCAAAGAGGTGGGGACGGGATAGCTCAGTGGTCAGAGCACTCGCTTTCCCCCAGCCAAGGTTAAGCAGCATAGAGCGTGGTTACCCACTTGGATGGGTGACCATTTGTTCGCCTTGGCTTCAGTAAAGTCCCCCAGTTCACCCAGCTGTTAATGGGTACCTGCCCTCTTTAGGGTCAGGGAAGGTAAAGCAGCGAGGGAGACGAGATGGGCGCCGCCCTCAATATGCTGGCCCTAGAGAAGTGAGGTCTCTGATGCCTCGCTTCCCACGACCACATAGGTTATGGGACGCCTTTACCTTTGCCTTTAAGAGGAGGTAATGAACGTGTCTGTGAGTGTAATATTCAACAAATCCCTTTTTCCCACTGGATTCCCTGGGAAGAAACACACACACACTTGACTTCACACACACACACACACACACACACACACACACACACACACACACACACACACGCACGCACGCACGCACGCACGCACGCACGCACACACACACACACACACCGCCTCCGCACGGCACCGGGCCAAATCTTTCATTTAAAGAAGGTTAATTAAACCCAAATGAAATGGAATGGAGGAAGCTTGTTGCAAAATCTTCAGCGGTGCGCCAACGGTCTACAAGACTTGGGCATATGTGAAGGTGAAACCTTAATGTAATGAATAAATAACCGCTGAGATACCACAGAGGTTATGATAGCATAATTACTGGATAATGAGTGCCATATAATATCCTCTGCTGCTTTCTTGTTCATGGCTGGCAGGTTCCTGATCAACTGTGCACTATGGCTGTTGCGTCATAGAAACTCACGCTTCACGTCTCGTGCCTCATGTTTCATGTCTCACATTTCATGTTGGGGGTCACAGGAACTCACGCCTCGCGTGCTGCCCATGGGAATCACAGACTACTGGAGAGATGCAGGTGGAGAAGTTCATTAAGTGAAGGGCTTGAAGTGCTATGACCTGGGTAATGGGCATGTTCCTACAGCAAAGTAAAGGCCAAGAAGGAAATAAGGTAACAGGACACACCAATTCAAAATGCCTGCAATCTTATACACATACAATAACAGACAAAAAATGTTTGCCCCACACTTGATTTGGTAAAAAAAAAAAAAGGGGGGGGGGGTGAGGATGCCTTTTCTGATATAAGGTTGTTAAGTAAGATGTGCAGGGAATTTTCTAAAATTGCAATACCGTACTTTCTTTTAAATGTGACATTCAATACACTTCACCCCCATCGTTTCCAAAATCATGGTGATTTTTTTTTCTAAATCAATGTCGGTTACGACTGCAAATCCAGCAATTCATTTTTTCTTTAATCTATTCACGCGTGAGGCAAGAAGCTTGAGGCGTGAGACGTGAAGCATGAGTCTCTATGGCCCAGCAGCATACATGAAACACCTGTGGCTGGTTAGCTACACCTGATTTCCGCATACAGTGTTCAGTGAGGGAAGGAGGAAAAGTGTGAGGAAGAGGGGGCAGTGGGGGGGATGGTGCCCCCCCCCCCCCCTTCCCCTGAGAGAGTTGAGGGTGATTGGGGTGGTGGTGGTGGTGGTTATGTAATATCACATTATTTTTTTTATATATCATGGGTGTTTTTTACCCCTTGCTGCAGTTGTTTTTGTGTGATTAAGTGTGTGGTGTGTGTGTGTGTGTGTGTATGTGTGTGTGTGTGTGTGTGTGTGTGTGTGTGTGTGTGTGTGTGTGTGTGTGTGTGTGTGTGTGTGTGTGTGTGTGAGTGGTGTGTGTGTGTGTTGTGTTGTGTTCTGGTGTATGTGTGTGCGTGCGTGCATGCGTTCGTGCGTGCGTGCGTGCGTGTGTGTGCATGTGTGTATGTATGTGTGTAAATTCAGTGCCCATGTTTTGCAGTGTTTTTCGTGAGATTTTTAGATAAGCAGTAACACGTACTTACACACACACACACACACACACACACACACACACACACACACACACACACACCTACGTCCTGTACCACAAAAAAAGACTTCAAAGGTCGTTGCTCCCAGAAGTTCTCAGGTGAGAACTTGATTCCATTTTCCAGGCGTACATAATTATGCCTTCAGCTCCTGTCAACACACCTGTTGAAGAAGAAAAAATATGACTTAATAAAAGCCATTGTGACTACCTAACCTTCGGAACGGATTGCTCATGTGTGGTGTGTTATTCTTTGTCTGCCTGCTTGCTTGCTTGCTTCATTGGTTGGTTGGGTACGTGGTTAGGTGGATGGGTGAGTGTGTGGTTGGGTGATTGGTAGGTTGGTAGGTTGGTTGGTATGTTTGGTTGGTTGATTGGTTGGTTGGTTTGTCGGAAAGTTCGATGGAAGGGTGGCTGGCTGAGTGGGTGGGTGGGTGGTATGTTTGGTGGTGGTGTGTTGTTGTTGTTGTTGTTGTTGTTGTTGTGTTGTTGTTGTTGTTGTTGTTGTTGTTGTTAGTCTTGTAGTTCATGTTGTTGTTATTGAGTTGTTTTCATCAGGTCATGAAAGCACCGATAACTTCTGTCTTTGAGTAGCTTTAAAAAAAACCTGTTTAGTTGTTTGCTTGCTTGTGTACTGTGGGTTTTGTGTTAGGCTATTTTTTCTACATAGTTATTCATTTATTTATGTATTCATCTCTCCACTCACGAATCCATTTATTTTCTTTATTCATTATCTATTCTATGCATAGCTGTTCTTTTTAAGCAAAAGTGTGCAACTGGATTATGAAAACATAAAGAAGAAGAAAAAGAAGTTTAAGGGAAGACATACTAAACCAAACCAAACTAAAACAAAACAAACAGAAACAAACAAACAAAAACAAGCAAAAGAAAGAGTAGGCCATTACGTTCCGGTGGGAAACTGATGACAAAATTTACAAAACTGCATACACACGGGGACTGGATGTCAATAAAAAGCGCCTGAGTGCTAATTCCATTATTCTCGATATAAATTTGTATAAATAAATAAATAGATAAATAAATAAATAAATAAATAAATGAAGCATGGAAGAGGCCCAATTCTACCCCAGCTTACTGCACGTAAAAGTCTGACAGTTGCTGTGGCTGTTGCAGATACAGAAGGCCGGGGCCTGTCAGTAATTGTACCTGACAGTCTGCCTGCAACGGTGCCCCCCCCCCCCCTCTCCCCTACACCCCACCTCCCCCCCCCCCCCCACCACCACCACCACCCCACCCACCCAATGCCAGGATTCATCTTTCTTTCTTTTTTTTTTTTTGGTCTATAGACTGCAATAGTCTTTAGCCGCTGCCGCCCATGTTTGCACACATATATTGTTATTATTTCAGACTACTCTTATAAGCACTTTAAAAAACAAAAATATTGTACTCATTCCGTGTATTGTTGGTATGTTCTTCTTAACGAAGAAAATGTTGTTTAAACCTAGTGTATGTCTGTGATATCTATTGATTATCTATTTTATTTTAAAGATGGAGAAGGGGGTAGGTGATAAATGTAGACATGCTGAGAGTCATATCCTGGGTTTATTTGTTCTCTCTCTCTCTCTCTCTCTCTCTCTCTCTCTCTCTCTCTCTCTCTCTCTCTCTCTCTCTCTCTCTCTCTCTCTCTCTCTCTCTCTCTCTCTCAACGTTCGGTGTCTTTTTCCCATTATTTTCATTGATTTTAATATTCTATTAATTGCTATAATGTATGTGTGTTTAAAGGACAGATTATAAGACTAGCTTTGGCATAAAATCTTCATCCTCGCCTGTTACAGATCGTTCGTTCATTCATTTAGTCTCTCTCTCTCTCTCTCTCTCTCTCTCTCTCTCTCTCTCTCTCTCTCTCTCTCTCTCTCTCTCCGTATTGTGCGCAGCCTTGCTTTATATTTGTGTAAAGCCTTTAGAATAAGAGATATCTTGGTTTCATAAGTCATACTTTGTTGGAACTTATTTTTATTGCGGTGGTTGTGGGTATACAATAACATTTTGGGGTTTTGGTGCTTCCTTATTTTTCTCACTAAAATACTAAGCAGTTCGGCAACCTCCCTTCATGTATGGGCCAATGGCCTTTTTGTGAATAAATCTTTCGAGTTCGAGTTCTCTCTCTCTCTCTCTCTCTCTCTCTCTCTCTCTCTCTCCTTCTCGCTCTCGCTCTCGCTCTCTCTCTCTGGTTATACCTAACCGGTTGGCAGTATTAGCAGGAGAGAGCCTGGTATTATCTTGGGTCTCAATCATCACAATGCTTTAGGGATTCGTCATCAACAATGCTGGAGTTTTGGTTTGACGTATCCTAAGCCTCTCCTCACAGCAGCCAACAGTGGTGCCCGTTTTCGTCCAGGCTATAAACAACATACTAGGGTGAATGACCCAGCCTATAAGCAAAATGCGACACTAGGCCTATTGGCTTAATGTTAAGGGGCGGATGGGTGGGTGTGTGGGTGGGAAAGAGGGGGATCATATCTGTTACCACTTAAAACCAAAACAAAAAGACTGCTGGCTCATATCAGGGGGGTGGGGGTGGGGAATGTCACATCTTTTACATGTTGGATAGAGGGGTTGGGGTTGGGGGAATAAATAGATAGATAGATAGATAGACAGACAGACAGACAGACAGATAGATAGATAGATAGATAGATAGATAGATAGATAGAAAGATAGATAGAAAGATAGATAGATAGATAGATAGATAGATAGATAGATAGATAGATAGACAGACAGACAGACAGATAGATAGATAGATAGATAGATAGATAGATAGATAGATAGATAGATAGATAGATAGACAGACAGATAGATAGATAGATAGATAGATAGATAGATAGATAGATAGATAGATAGATAGATAGATAGATAGATAGATAGATAGATAGATTAAAAATTCCATGATATTTTTACTTTTTTTCACTTTGTTGTTTGTATTTGGGGGGGGGGGGGGGGGGGTGAAGGGTTTTTTTTTCCGGTTCTTCCACTACATCTCTGAAGTTTGCCAATGGTCAAAACCAAGTCAAAGTCAAAGTCAAAAACACTTTAATCATCCCAAGAAGGGCAATTACAATACTGGCAGGCACACTGATACGTATAATTATCTCAAAAGACACAAGAAAAATACATTTCAAATTGTTATGAACATTTCAAGATAGCTTTAAAAAATATATATTACCCACACACAAACCCAGGCGTGCGCACACACACACGCACGGTTTATGCACGCACACACACATACACACACATACCCACACACACCAATGTAGGAATACAATGTTGTAAAAAAAAAAAAAACACCAACAACAACAAAACATTGATTGGAAAAGACATATGAACTTATTATTTACGCGTGCACGCACGCGCGTACTCACACACGCACGCACACATGCGTACACCCATACACACGCACCAATATATGAACACAATTATATAAAGACTATTGACTAGTAAACACACATACACACACGCGCGCGCGCGCGTACCATAATGACCATTGACTAGTAAAGACATAAACTTACACACACAGACACACACACACACACACACACACACACACACACACACACACACACACACACACACACACCTTAAAAATATTTAAGCCAAAAGTAAGATACAGGAGTACTTATTTTCATGACCACACACACACACACACACACACACACACACACACACACACACACACTTGACAATCAGGAAGGTATATCAGAGAATGTAAAACTGTTTGGTTAGTGCTGTTTTGAATTTAAAATTCGAATGACTACTGGAACAAAGGAATTTCTTTTTCTATTTGTTTTACTGTTGGAGCACCGAAAGCGGCGTCCTGAAGGCAAAAACTGAAATTCTGAAGACATGGCATGGGATGGATCAGCTAAGATGGCAGTCGCTTTGCGCACAAGCTGCTGATCGCAGTACGGCTTGAGATCTCTTTGTTCTTCTCCAATTATTTTTGAGCAGATTCTAACAATTCTCCGAAGACTATTCTTGTTTTTAACACTAAGTGTTGTACCAAAGGATGAAAGCAAAACTTAGAACACTCTCTATGTAGGACTGGAAGAGCAAAGAAAGAATCTTTTGTCAACAAAAAATGAGTTCAGCTTCCTTAGAAAGTACATACGTTGTTGTCCCTTTTTGACAATAGCGTCAGTGTTAGCATCCCAGTTTAATTTGCGATCAAAAATAGTTCCCAGATACTTGTACTTCGAAGCGTTTTCAACTTCTTGACTGTGGATGATAATATGCTCAGAAGTGTGACCCGATCTTCTGAAATCGATAGGAAGATCTTTAGTTTTAGAAACATTTAGCTCCAGATACGCCTCATCACACCAATTGACGAAATCGGTGAGGGCTGGACCATGGTTTTGGACAGATCCAGATAAGAAAGACAAAAGAGCACTGTCATCGGCAAATGTTACAATAAAGGAATTTTCATAGCTGCTTCTGCAATCATCTGTGTATAGAATGTACAGAAGTGGCGAGAGAACGCAACCCTGTGGAGAACCTGTACAGGTAAATCTAACCGATAAAGATATTTTATTGCCAAAAACACGCTGCCGTCTGTTAGTTAAAAATTCCATCAGCCAACGAACAAGTTGATAGTCTGCGTCAAATTTTGAAAGTAATTTGTGAATAAAAACATGAGGCTGCATTGTTTTGAAAGCTGAACTAAAGTCAGTAAACAATATTCTGGCATGAGAGTCAAGTGTTTCTAAGTGGTTGTACAACTTTTTCAAAATGAAGAGATATGGTGGGATATTTGTGTATGTGAGCGTGTTTGCTCACAATTAATGCAGCTGCATTCCGACTTCGGGGATTGCACACGGGACCTCGGTTTATAGCCTCATCAGAGGGACTTTCAGAGGAGTGGAGTCGGTACTGATGTTAACTCCAGGGGAAAAATCGCCTTGAACGGGCGCCTCGGTGGTGGCTCAAACCCGGGCCGTCAGATCACAGCACAGCACTCTAACCACGATGCAATCCCCCACTCTCACCCCCCACCCTCGGAATGCCAGTCAGTGCAAATTTGGTTTTGACGTCATCTTATGTCTGTTTGTTAGGGAAGGGGCAGGGGGG
>CM054138.1:72395830-72402000 GCA_028751875.1 Rapana venosa
TCATCCGAAGGACTTTCGGGATAGTGGAGTCAGTACTGGTGTAAATCCCAAGGGAAAAGTCCTATCGAACAGGTGATTGGTGGTGGCTCGAACCCCATACCTTCATGCCTTCATATTTATTTATTTATTTTATTTATTTTATCTATTCTGTTATATCGAGGATAATGGAATAAGCACTCGTGTGTTTTTTTTAATACAGTCCCCGTGTGTATGCGGCTTTGTAAATTTTGTCATCTGTTCCCACCGGCACACAATGGCCTACTCTTTCGAAAAGCGGAACAGGATTTAACGTGTGCGCAAGATATTCTGTGTGCGTTCGCACACGGGGCCTCGGTTTATAGTCTGAGCGCTCTAACCACAAAGCTATAGTTCCCGGCCCCCTCTATGGCTGATATGAATCATCCTGCAAAACCTTAGGCTTGTATATATACTTGTACTTTTCCTCATTCTCCTCCTCCTCCTCCTCTTCTTCCTCCTCCTCCTCTTTTTCCTCCTCCTCCTCTTCTTCTTCTTCCTCCTCCTCCTCTTCCACCTCCTCCTCCTCCTCCACCTCCTCCTCCTCTTCTATTCTTCCCTTCTCATCCGCATGCTTCTCATTTTTGCCCCCTTCTATTCTCATATTTCCCCACGAGTCTTCTTAATCCTCAGTCCTATTGTTTATTTTCTTTTTCTTTTTTATCAATATCAGTTCCCCCTCTTCTCTCTTCTCGATTTCCCACTCTAGAATTTTCGATTTCGCATATCGTGTGTGTGTGTGTGTGTGTGTGTGTGTGTGTGTGTGTGTGTGTGTGTGTGTGTGTTCTTCTTTAATTTAACGTCTTTTCACATTACGTGATATTAGACAAGTGGTGTGTGTGTGTGTGTGTGTGTGGTGTGTGTGTGTGTGTGTGTGTGTGTGTGTGTGTGTGTGTGTGTGTGTGTGTGTGTGTGTGTGTGTGTGTGTGTGTGTGTGAGCGCACATGTGTGTGAACGTGTGTGTATGTGAGTGTGTGTGTGTGTGTAAGTGTGTTCGTGTGTATGTGAAAGAGAGAGAGAACATACATGGGTGTAGATCTGTGTACATATTTGTGTATAGAGTGTGTGTGAGTGTGCGGGCGCGCATGTGTTTGAATGTGTGTGTGTGTGTGTGTGCGTGCGTGCACGTGTATGTATGCCTGTGTGTGATTGTGTGTGTGTGTGTGTGTGTGTTTATGTGTGTGTGTGTGTATTTGGGTGTATATGCATGTGTGTATAAGGTATGTGTGTGTTTGTGCGTGTGTGTGTGTGTGTGTGTCTGTCTGTCTGTCTGTCTGTCTGTCTGTCTGTCTGTGCTTGTGTCTATGTCTGTATCTATGTGTGTCTGTGTGTGGTGTCGCGAGTGTCTATGTGTCTGTGCGTATGTGTGCTCATGCGTGCGGTCGCGCTATGTGTGTGTGTATATCTATATCTGTGTTTGTGCGCGTATGTGTGCGTGTGCGTGCGCGTTATATGTTTGTTCGTGCGTGTGTACGTTCGTGAGTGTATTTGTGATTAGATAAAAGATGAACGGTAATGCGTGCCAAAGCTGTTCTTCAGATGGGAAGGCCTTCTCAGAAAATACCATATGCAGTACAGTACCCAGCCAATTCCATTGCGTATATTATATCATCAACACACTCCATCTACCTCCCCCCCCCCTCCCCCCTCCCCCACCTTGTACTCCATTTCGTCAACTCTCTGGTGTTATGTTGTCAAAACATCATTTTCGTATATCTTCACATTGCAATCATGTGTGTGTGTGTGTGTGTGTGTGAGTGTGTGTGTGTGTGTGTGTGTGTGTGTGTGTGTGTGTGTGTTTGTGTGTGTGTGTGTGTGTGTGTGTGTGTGTGTGTGTGTGTGTGTGTGTGTGTGTGTGTGTGTGTGTGTGTGTGTTGTCTTGTAAATCGCTCCATGTACCCATAATAGTCTTTTGCTGTCGTGTTTCTGCTGTTTCTGCTACTGTTTCTGTTGATACGTTGCTCTTTTTGTGGTATGCTTTTGCTGCTGTTACTTCTGCTTTTGTTGTTGTTGTTGTTGGTGTTGTTGCTACTGCTGCTGTTGCTATACTGCTACCGTATTATTGCGCGGTATGTTTCTCGGTGTTTTTGCTGATGTTCTAGCTGCTACCAATACTCGGGTGGCGCTGCTCTTGTGGCGACGTGCTCTCCCGGGGAAGAGCAGCCCGAATTTCACGTAGAGAAATCTGCTGTGACTTAAAGTGGTATACAAGGCATGACATGACAAGACAAGACAAGGCGAGACAAGACTGTTGTATATAATTCTACTGCTTTTGATGCTGATGCTGTATTTTTGTTGTTGCTGTTTCTGCTGTTGTTATGCTGCTGCTGTTGTTATGCTGCTGCTGTTGTTATGCTGCTGCTGTTGTTATGCTTCTACTGTTGTTATGCTATTACCGTTTTTTGTGCTGCTACTGTTGTTATGCTGCTATAGTTATGCTGCTGCTAATGTTATGCTGCTGTTGTTGTGCTGCTGTTTTATGCTGCTGCTGTTTTTGTGCTGCTGCTGCTGTTATGCTGCTACCGTTATGCTGCTGCTGTTGTTATGCTGCTATAGTTATGCTGCTGCTGCTGTTATGCTGCTACAGTTATGCTGCTGCTGTTGTTATGCTGCTGTTGTTATGCTGCTGCTACAGTTATGCTGCTGCTGTTGTTATGCTGCTGCTGTTATGCTGCTACAGTTATGCTGCTACTGTTGTTATGCTGCGTTTGTTATGCTGCTGCTACAGTTGACAAAAGATGACAAAATTTACAACACCGCATACACACGGGGACTGGATGTAAAAAAGCACATAAGTGCTTATTCCATTATCCTCGATATAAAAGAATAAAATGAAAAATAAAATGGAAAATGAAAATGCATCTACTGTTGTTATGCTGCTGCTGTTGTTATGCTGCTACTGTTGTTATGCTGCTGCTGTTGTTATGCTGTTGCTGTTGTTATGCTGCTGCTGTTGTTATGCTGCTACTGTCGTTGCTGCTGCAGCTGCTGTTATGCTGCTACTGTTGTTATGCTGCTGCTGTTGTTATGCTGCAGCTGTTGTTATGGTGCTACTGTCGTTGCTGCTACAGCTGTTGTTATGCTGCTACTGTCGTTGCTGCTGCAGCTGTTGTTATGCTGCTACTGTCGTTGCTGCTGCAGCTGCTGTATGCTGCTACTGTCGTTGCTGCTACAGCTGCTGTATGCTGCTACTGTCGTTGCTGCTACAGATTTTGTTATGCGGTACTGTGTTGTGTGCAGCTGTTTTGGGGTTCTTCAGATGCTGTGGTTGTTTCTTCTGCTGTTGGGGGGGGGTTTCCCCTCTTTTTGTTTGCGTCTTGTGTGAGACTATAAAGGGAAAAGCCCCGTGTGCAAAGCAGCATAACTCTTGCCCAACGTTAAAATACGTTCCGCTTTTCAAAGAGTACCCCATTGTGTCCCTTTGGGGAAGGGGGATGACAAAAATTTAAAAAGCTGCAACCTCGTGGCCCGGTTTTTTTAAAAAAAATTAAAGCTCACAGTGCTTATTCCATTACCCTCGAAAAAAAAAAATAAATTTAAAAAAAATGGAAAAAAACACACCACAAACCACACACACACACACCCCACAAACAACACCACACCCCCAACACACACACACACACTTGTTTGTGAGAAGGGGGCCAAAGGGGAAAACTGGCATGTTGGACACCCCAATAATGGCTTTATTTTTTCATCTTCGAAGATGGGGTTTTTTTTTCTTTTTGGGTAAAGTTTGTTGTTTTGGTTTGTGTGTTGTTTTCGGGGGGGGGGGGGGGGGAGGGGGGGTGCCGATAAAAAGTGCGGGGGTTTTTTTTTTGCTGGTTGTGGGGGGGGGGGGGGTGGGGGGGTTGGGTTCGTGTCTTTTGTTGTTTTGGTTTTTTGGGTGGGTGTTGTTTTGGGGGGTTTTGTGTTGTGGTTGTGTGTGGGTGTTGTTTTTGTGGGTGTGGGGGGGAGTGTTTTTTTTTTGTGGTGGGGGTGTGGGGGGTTTGGGGTGGGGTGTGGGTTGGGTGTTGTGTGTGTGTTTGTGGTTGGGGTTTTTGGGGGTTGGGTGGTGGGTGTGGGGTGGTGGTGGTGGTGGGGGGGGTTGGTTTTGTGTGTGTGTGTTTGTGTGTGTGTGTGTGTGTGGTGTGTGTGGTGTGTAAGTAAAGTAAAGTAAGTCAAGTAAAAATTTTTTTCCAGATGGTACTTTGAATAAGCAATGCTTTTGCTTTTTTTCCGCCATCTATCTAAAAACAATTTCTTAATGATTTACTGAAATTACATTTTACACCCTTTATTTTAAATTTAAACCAGAAAAAAAAGGGAAATCGTAACGTTTTAAATGAAAATACAAATTACCCCTTAATATTTCACGCCCAAAATATATAACACCTGCGCGCGTGCGCGCTCACGTCCCCAAAAAACACATTTAAATAAAGAATTTTTTAGTTAAAAAAAAAGAACATCATAAACGTTAGGACAAACAAATTATTACCCATGTTTATCCTTTTTCAGTTTTTACTTTAGATAATAAAAAATTACAGGAACAAAACGTTAGAAAAAAACTAGAATTTTTTGCGTCTTAGACAAAATTTTCTTCAAAGACCCCTCCTTCCCCTCCCCCAGCAAAAAGTAGTTTTTATGCGCTCATACCCTTAAAAAGCGCTTTTTAAAATAATATTTAAATAAACCAAAAACTAAAAGAAACAAGATAAGTCAAATAAGACAATAATAAAGATTTTATAAAAGAGATACAATTAGCATAATATCATCACCCTGAGACAACAATATAAAAATAAACCCATCACCCTGAGGGCAACAAAAACGTGTAAAGAAAAACATTGGAAAAGGATGGGGGGGGGGGGGGTGGAGGAGTATAGGGGGAAAGGGGAAAACACATTTAATCAAAAGAAAAAAATTATAATAAAAAAATTTTTTAAAAAAGTAAACCCCTATACATTAAAAATCAAAAGCCCAAAAACAACTGAATTTCAAAATAAAAAAATATCAAAATAAAACGTATCGCTTATAAAGTATATATTTAATGTGTGTTGTGGGTGTCTGTGTTGTGTTGTGTCTGTTTGAAATGAGTGAAAAAGGAGAGGGAGGAGAAAATAATGGGTTGGGGGGGGGGGGGGGGGGGGGGGGGGGGGGGGAGTACCAGACACGCATACAATGATCTCTCTCTCTCTCTCTCTCTCTCTCTCTCTCTCTCTTCTCTTCTCTCTCCTTTTCACACACACAAAACCCCAAAAAACACAAAACCCAAAAACCTAAACAAACCAGAGGAGGTTTTTTTTTCAACACAACCACACACACATACAACTCCACACACACCTAATACAAAAATTTCCAGAGGGGAGTTCTTTTTCAAACACCACCACACACAACAACACCACAGCGCACCGGTTTCCCCTTCTTAAAAAAACAAAAACCAAAGCGATGCCCGCAGGTAAAAGTCAAGGTTAAAGATTGGAAGGGGGGGGGGGGGGGGGGCCCAAAAAAAACAAAAAAATTGCAATGTGGCAAAAAAATATAACATATAAAAAACATTTATTATATTTATATATATTTATTATATTTATTTTTATTATTAATTTATTATCGCACACAACAGTCCTATGTTTGAAACCTATAGCCCGGTTTCAGCTTTTTTTTATTTTTGGAGTTTCACTATATGATAATTAGAATGTGCTTAGAAGATATGAACCCAAAACCCCGTGTGAAAAAAGTATGAGAAACCTTTCTTAAACATTCAAAATCATCTAGAAATTCCCTTTTTTCAAAAAATTCGACTTGGGTGCTGGTTGGATGTTTCAAAATTTTTCCAATGCAAATTGCAAAAATGGAGGGGAGGGTTCTGCGGTACGTTGCCAGACACAACTCACTGCCCGAAAAGTCGTGCAGAGCCCCCAACGACTCCTCAAAGGAGTTTTGGAGAATGCTTACTCCAATACGCAAACGAACCATTGTTTTCAAAGTTTTTAAGCCTTAAAAAACATTTTCTTTGTAAAAACCAAAGGCCCTTCCTCTTTTGGGAAATTTGGTGTCCTAGTGATGTTCCCCGACCCACCTTAAAGGGGGTTGGTCCCATAATCTACTTCGTTGGGGGTCCAGGTGTGGGACCTCAGTTCTTAAGGACCGGTCGGGAAAAAGCTTTTGGTGGGGGCTGGGAC
>CM054138.1:72402500-72511074 GCA_028751875.1 Rapana venosa
GCAATCGCCGTATAATGAAATGAGGTGCTCTGAAGTCGATATCTATCTCATGAGGCACTGCGACAGAATCTTGCACAATTATAAGAACGAGAGAAGGCTAAGCACTACTACCCCACCAAGAAGGGAATGCAGATTCAGAGACAGACAAAGACAGAGACAGACAGACAGACAGGACAGACAGAGACACGGACAGACAGACAGAAAGAGATACAGACATACAGACAGACAGACAGAGTATCTTTTATAGTGCATGGTGATTATTTGTGATGAGGTTGATGTGATGCTGCTGCTATGGAGTGTATGTGCTTTAAGACTACTGGACAGGGCTACACGCTTGCTATCATCCCGGTGTCAATCAACCCAGAGAAATTCAGACACCTACAGTGTAAGTCAGGTAATTTGAGCAACACTCTCAAACTCCCATCCATTAAGTGGATGAAACTCGACTGTGTGGTCCCAGTCTTTCCAATGAACCCACAGCACACTCACTCTGGCTAGAAGCCGGATGGGGTTCAAAAAACTCCCTATGACTCTTATGGGATTCGAACCTAAAATCTTCCAGTATGAAACCCCAGGCACTAACCTCTGCGCCATGTTGGCAGGTGATGTCTTATCTTTTGATACCTAATAACTTTATCATTGCGAAACGTGAAACATTGAAGAGTTGTGACAAAACGCCTCAATGGGCTATGTCAATCTAAAACTGAAGTCAAACACTTTGTCAAAACAGAAGCAGAGCATTTACATTTCTTAGTTTATGAAGCAACTTGCCTTTTGCCATCATACACAGCGCATCTTTAGTTACTAGATAGCTTTATCTTATCCACCAGCGCAGTGCTTTTCCAAGGCATAGTTGGAGAGTGGTTCCGTACCTCAGTGGGAGTTCTTCAAGGCTGTCTCCTATCGCCAACACTGTTTAATGTCTTCCTTGAGCGCATAATGAATGATGCCGTAGAAGATCACACTGGCACAGTCAGTATTGGAGGGCAGATAATCACCAACCTTAGGTTTGCTGATGACATCGATGGACTTGCAGGAAATGAACAGGAACTAGCCAACCTAGTGTACAAAAAAATATGGAACATTCTGGAGCTCACATATATATACAAACAACATTCTACCCAAGGCCCTACCCCTTCTCTGTTGGAAAAGTATTTACCATAAAGTTTGTTGCCGAACGTAACAATGTAGTGACGTTTTACATCAACGGCAAGAAACTGGTCTTCCGAAGACTGTCCATCCCATCCATGACTTTACCCTGATGGAGTTTTTAAATGATTTTAAAGCCCATGTGGTCAACTTGTGGGCCCAACCAGTGGGTTAGCCATGACGGGTTACACTTCAAAAAGAGAGAGAGAGAGAGGGGGGGGGGGGAAGGGGGTTGCTGGACTACATTCACATCATGGCTTCCAGATTTCAGTTTGCGTTTTGCTCACATCTGTAGCAGCTGTTTTTACTTGATCCAGTGTGAACTTTCTTGAATGAGTAGTTTGTATTGAGTTGTTTAAAATTCTTTAGTCAGTTAAGGTTGCTTATTATTATATTTTTTATTATTATTTTTTGTTTGGTAAAGTTGTTTTTTTCTGGGTTGGGTTTGTTTTGTTATTAACTCGTAAGTTTTTAACGTTGTACATTACTATGCCTTCTAAACAACAAAGCGCGTTTTCCATCATGCAGTGGAATGCTAGATCTATTTCCACTAATCTGCCATATTTAATACAGCATCTTGCTGAAAATCATTATCAAGTAGTGATGTTACAATCACTCAAAGTAACTAAAAGTAAGCTGCCCAAGCTGCCTGGCTATTATTATCCACCTGTCTATCAGCAAGTCGATACTGTAACAAAAATCAGTGCAGCCATATACATTCAGGAAGGGGTGGATTACTGCATGTGTCCCTCACCAGTGCCTAACCAGATCCCAGATATACATTCATGTGCAGCACGAGTAAGTTTTGGAAAGAATATAATAATAAACACTGTGTCTGTATATCTGCCCAAGGGACCAAATGATCTGAATACTGAGTGGATACACAACCTTAAAGATAATGAAAAGTGGTTCATTGCAGGAGATTTTAATGCACATGCACCCTTCTGGGATAAGGAATGTAGAAAAATATCTCATAATCGATTTGTAGAAAACATAGTCGACTCTTGTCTATGCTTGCTAAATGACGGCAGTGTCACAAGAATCCCAGACATTGTTAGTCACAAAGCATCAGCCTTAGATCTGTCATTTGTGTCTCCTGCATTAGCTCCAGAGTGTGAGTGGTCAACATATAATGACACCCTTGGCAGTGATCACTTGCCTATTATCACAACTTTTTGTGGAACAACAACTTTCTGTGACACTCAGAAAGACAAAATCCTCAAATTTAACTATAAAAAGCTGATTGGCAGAAAGTTTGAAGACATCCTTGCAGTTTACAACACTGACAGCTTTGACACTGACAACATTGACCACTTTTATTCCAGTTTTACTGAGACCATTCTTAATGCTGCCACTTTATCTATCCCCAAAATTAATACAGTAAAAATAAATAAACATCAGGGAAATGTCTGGTGGACACCAGCATGTGAGGAAGCAGTTAAAAATAAACCCTCAATGTATAAAATTTATCTAAAAGATAAAACATCAGAAAATAATGTAAAACAGAAACAAGCTAAAATTCATTGTAACCTTGTTGTAGCTCAGGCTAAGAGACAGTTTTTGACTTCTTTTTGTACCACCGAAATTTCAAATCATAAGGACCTTAAAAAGGTTTGGGAAAAATTTCATGAAATGAAAAAAGGCGTTAGTTTACCAACTTGTCCAGTGAGACTGGAAAACAAAGAATTCCCATCAAATTTAGAAAAGGCAGAGGCGTTTGCAGATATGTTTTCAAAATCGATGCGTCTTGAAGGATTGTCACTTAAGTGTAGGAACTATAGAACAGAAGAGGAAAATAAACAGAGTATAATGACCCAATCTCTGACAACAGTTCATGCATTAATGCTCCAATATCAGTGGATGAAGTTAGAGATGCTTTACTGTCTCTTTCTACTAAGAAAACATCTGTCGGGTTAGATGCAGTTTCTAATGACATGCTAAAACATCTACCAGCAAACTTTATTTTTCTACTGCATAAATTGTTCAATAAATGTTGGATTGAAGGTGTTGTGCCAGTGGATTGGAAACAATCTATTGTCATTCCTATTCATAAACAAGGAAAACCCAGAACAGACAAAACTAGCTACAGGCCAATTGCTTTGACCTCACACACTGGCAAGCTAATGGAGAGAATTATTCTTAAAAGGCTGATGTACTTCTGTGATAAAAATAAAATAATCCCGGTCAATCAAGCGGGTTTTCGAAAAGACAGATCTGCCATAGATAACTTGGTTAAGTTTTCAACGCATATAAAAATTAAGTTTGCAAGAAGAAAGAACGTTCTTGCAACATTTTTTTTATATAAAAAGAGCGTATGATCAAGTTTGGCATGCTAAGTTGCTACATAAACTTAAGAATCTGGGCTTTTCTGGGCATTTTTATAATTATATTAAAAGTTTTTTGACTAATAGAAGTATACAGGTTAGAGTAGCTAAATCATATTCTAGTTTTAGATCTCTTCATATGTGACTTCCCCAAGGTTCTGTAATATCGCCTCTCTTATTTAATGTTTTGCTGCATGATCTTCCTATGAAATTGTCGAAGGAAGTCGTCTTAGTACAATATGCAGATGATATATGTATGTGGATGAATGTTTCTATGAAACGAAACACACCAAAAAGAGCGTTAAACTACATTAAAAAGGTATACCAGAACCAGCTTACAACATCGATAATTATATGCTCGAAAATGGATTTACTTTATCCACAGAAAAAAACGTTACACTGTGCTTTTTAACAATGGAAGTAATCCAGATGACCTACCAGCATTTAGAATTGGGACCAACATGATTGAGTATAAAGACACCATAAAGTTCTTGGGTGTTATTCTCACTTCTAAGCTAACTTAGAATGCACATATCGAAGACAATTTAACTAAAGCAAAGAAAGGCTTAAACTTTTTGAAGATGGTAAGTAAACAGTTCTGGGGCCAAGACACATTAAATATAAAATATTTAGCTACATCCCTTATTCGTTCAAAATTATCGTATGGTCAAGAGGTCTTTTTCAGTGCGCCTAAGTATTTACTTAAAAAGTTACAAAGTATAGACTGCAAAGCATACAGACTGGCTCTTGGTGTGCCTTATCACGCCTCAGCCCTGGGAACATATAACGAAGTCGGCATATTGCCTTTAGATGATTACCGTCAACTGGCAATGTGCTAAATATTTGCTTAGAAACAAAACGACAGAAAACTTTATTTCAGAAGAAATAGAAGTGAAATCAGAGTTTAATTTTCCTAAAAGAGCGAAATATATATCCTCTTTAATGCCCATAAGTACATATGTGTCTGATCTGGTAGAAAACTCTGAAGTCAATCAACACAGCATGGACACACGAGAAGCAATCTTACCTTGCCCATCATGGGAGATGAATAAAGCACACTTTGATATAGAGGTGTCTAATGAAAACAAGAATGACAACCAGAATATAATGGTTGCTGATGTCCGATCCCACATCCATCATAAATATTTTGACCATTTACAAATTTATACAGATGGATCACGCCTAGATAATCAAGAAACAGGTTCTGCTTTTGTTATACCAGCGTTAAAAATTGAAAAATCATATTATATTGGTAAACATCACTCAATATTTACAGCAGAACTTGTAGCAATACTAATGGGTCTTACTTATATCTTTGATTTGCCGTTGGGTATATTTCAAATTCTTCTTTGTGTCGATTCTAAATCGGCATTGTATGCTTTAAAATCGCCATGTTACAAGAAAACTTCGAAAATCATATTAGAGATTAAGCATGTCATACATCTCTTAACCTTAAAGGGCATAAGTGTGAATTTTTGTTGGGTGCCTTCACACACTGGGTTCTTTCCAAATGAGTGGGCGGATAGAGCTGCCAAAAAGGGTGCAAAACATGGACAGGATGCAATAGAATTGCATGTGCCTTTATCCTTACAAGAAGGGTATAGCTTACTAGAACAAAAATCATGGAGAAAGGTCACTGATAGTAATCAGCAAAATGAGAGACTTTTAACTAGAACTGCAATCAATACCCATAATCTAACAGTGGGGAACCATTCAGAAGTTAGTACAAGTGTTTTTACGTCAAGGAGAATTAATACTTTATTCTATAGAATGAAACTAAATGCATTGATAACCAAATTCAGCAAAAATGGTAAATGCCTGTGTGGTGAGAATATCACTAATACTCATATACTTTTTGACTGCCAGAGTGTAAAACCTTTCATGCCCCATTTTTCTGAAAACTCCCTCACCAGCATATTCAGTAATTTAAAATTGGCATTTGAAATTGTGAAAGGTCTTTGTTACAGTCCCATAGGCCATTTGTTATAGTTACATTAACGTTAATGACTTGTTGGGGTTTTTTGTTGTTTTTAAAAATCCTGTCGCATTGCCAAGTTTTTCGAGATTATTATTATTTTTTTTTTAACACCACATCCACATCTCCCGGTTTTTTATGGTGTTTTTGTTTTTTTGTTTGTTTGTTTGTTTGTTTTTTTGGAGGGGATGGGGGGGGGGGGGGGGTGGCGTCTAATATCACTAAAAGTGAACAGACGTAAAATTGAAGTCAACAACATTTCAGTTTGCTGCTGCCTTTTCCTCAGTCTAAATCCAGAGTTGAACGTGTCACATCAGGATTTGGATGCCTGTAGACCTGGTTACCTTTTAAGAGCCACGCCTTCACCCCTATTGCACTAAGATATCTATTTTTAACCTGGAAATGCCAGCGTTATCTTCATGTTGGTCCTTGACTAGCTGTAACCGGAGCACCTTTCAGCCGCCTCTGTCATCGTTTTAAAAGTTTGGAATAGGAAACTCTGGTAAATCTTTTAACGGGATATATTCATTTCGACATTAACACGGAATGTTCACACAGAAGATTTAAATACTAAAGCTGGTGACAGTTTTGATTGCCTAAAACGTATAAGTAAATAGGGGAGGGGGGGGCATAGTGTTGCTGTTTTGAAACATCTGGCATTATCTCTAGTCTGTTCCACACCCATTTATAGCCAGGAAGCAATTTTCGTGTGCCAAAGTATTAATTTAAGAGAATGAATGTAAAGCGTTTCCATTAGCTTTGGCGATACCTTTTCATGCATAATCTATGGGTGCTTTATAAATGAACCTTTTATTTCAGGTCTTTATTCAAAAGGTGATTATAGATGGGATAGATTACAAAACTTAGAATGAAATCAACTGTAAATCATAATTTTAGCATACAGCTACCAAAGTCTACCAGCCAGTGATGCTATTTTTTCATAATAATCAACAAGATAAGTATCTTTCCTACTCAAAATGTTCTTAGCATCATTGGGTGTTTGGATGAGATCAACAACTACCCCCCCCCCCCCCCCCCCCCCCCCTCACCCCTACATAGCGTTTAATGTGGGACATACAAAAACTAAAATGTCAGATTATATTGCTGCAAAGTCCTTCCGGTGGGACTGTGGACCAGGCCTCGTGTGCGGACGCATGCAGAACATCTTGCGCACACGTTGAGTCCTGTTCCGCTGTTCGAAAGAGTGGGCCATTGTGTGCCGGTGGGAACAGATGACAGAATATAAAAAAACCGCATATACACGCATATTACATTTTTTTTAATCATCTGAGCGCTTTGATTTGTTGCTTTACAAGATTCAGCGCTATATAAATTCCATACATTATTATTATTATTATTATTATCATTGTTATTATTATTATTATTATTATTATTATTATTATTACTACTACCACCTGGACAAAACATCCTCCAGATATGGCATGGAGATCAGTGCCGAGAAAACAAAACTCATGACAAACAGTGCCCATCCAATCACTACCAAGATCAAATTCAGTGGAAAAGAACTTGAGGTTGGAGATCACTCCAAGTGCCTTGGAGCTATTATTAGTGGAGAAGGTTCAAAGATCGAAATCCTCGCAAGAGCTGCACAAACAATCGCAGCAATGGCAAAGCTCAAGACTATCTGGAAAGACCGAAACATCTCTCTCAGGACCAAGGTCAAGCTACTGCATGCACTAGTCATCTCTACATATCTGTATGCGTGCGAATCCTGGACATTGAATGCAGATCTACAAAGGAGGATCCAGGCTCTAGAGATGAGATGCCTCAGAAGACTTCTTGGCATTTCATACATGGACCACACTACCAACAATGAAGTCCTACAAACCATCACCCAACAAGTAAAGCACTACGAAAACCTGCTGACCACAGTCAAGAAAAGGAAGCTCAGATGGTACGGACATGTGACTAGATCAGATGGGCTGTCCCATAACCATACTGCAGGGAACAGTGCAGGGAAAAGAAGGCGAGGCAGACAGAGGAAGAAATGGGCAGACAACATCACTGAATGGACAGGGAAGAGCTTCTCCACAACCCAGGCACTTGCACACAACCGCCGCAAATGGAGCCAGCTGGTGCAATGTTCGTCAATGAAGTGCCCCTACGACCCCGGAGGGGGTTATGGGAGCAGATGAGATGAGATGAGATAATGATTTACAGAAGAGTTGTGACAAAGCGTGTCAAGGCATTTTTTCACAATCTGTAACTGAGGTCAAATACCCCAGCTGGAATAGAACCAGGGCCTTTAAAATTATCTTTCCTTTGTTCAAACAGTGAATTACCTGCTACCATCATAATCAGCGCATTTTGTTTTTATTTCATTAGCTTTTCTAATATCACTAAAAGTGAACAGACGTAAAATTGAATTGAAGTCATTAGCTTTTCCATGGCCAAATCTGAGGTTCTGTAGAGTTGTGACAAAGCTGTCAACATGCTTTGTTACATTCTTGACCTGAAGTCAAAAAAAGATTAGCATTCAAAGTTCTGTTTTTTTCATTTATAAATGAACTTACTGCTATAGCAATGAGAATATCTTTTAATGCAAAGTGGTTTTATCATTGCATAAGTGTGAGGTTCTAAAGAGTTTTGTGACCAAGAGAGCCAATGGGCTTTGTCACAGTCTGGACCTGAATTTTTTTTTAACTCTCAGAGGACGGCTGTCTGCTATAGCAAGCAGTGTAAAGCCACGGTTTTGGACGGCGGCTATAGGGGATTTGCTGTTTGCAGATTTTTCATGTGGCCGCTGCATGATACTATGACTCGTGCAGCTAAACATAGCTTTGTGAGCCTGTCCAAGGTCGAATGCAGTGAGTTGTTGGGTGCATCCGTGTGTTCGGAGCTCTTTGTTTGCGGTTGCAGAAAGTAGCCTACAGGCCCAACATTTTTGCATATATGTCAAAGATGTCGTCAAAAGCAAACTCAGTGCAAATTAGCAGGGATCAGATTAGGTCTCGACGACGGCGTTTCACTACAGTGAGAGCTTCAATGTTTTTATATGTACTATCCCAGCATGTTATGCACAAGTTCAGAAAATTTCATTTTCTTACTATGTGTTTTGTGTTTTTTATTTATTTTTTTTTTTACTAACCATTACAAATGGGCCATCTGTGGGGAAAAGCAAGGGAGAGAATTGGCCGTCCCCAGTGAGTTAAAAACTTGACAGAAATGTCAGGAAGGTTTTTAAATGATGGGGAAGTACATATCATTGAATTTCTATTGATGTAATCTGGTATTTGGTTTTTGACACAAGGGAGTAGTAACTCGCTATGTCACAATTTGTGACATAGTGTACTGAGCACTCAGAAGGACAGACTAATTTTTGTCATGATTGTCACTGCACAAGTTACGTTGTTAAAAAGCAGTCTATCAGAACACATGTGCATGGGCACATGCATGTGCTTACACACACACACACACACACACACACACACACACACATACATACATACATACATACACGCACGCACGCACGCACACACACACACACACACATACACACACACACACATGCAGATATTAAACACAAAAGCAGATCACAGATTACTGTCAGCTTGTTTTATTTTGGAGATCCAAGGCTGCACGCACAGAGCTACGCTGATCGCTTTCACTGAATAAATCCTGTCTTGCTTTCCACAATCTCTTTCACGCACGTATTCATGTTTATGTACAAGCAAGCACATCCCCTCCCCCCTCCCACACATAACCATACGCGCACACATTTTTTTACAGTGAAGAATATAATCAAAACAAAGATAATGGTGATAAATATGAAGGTATTTCAACTATTACTATGAAGATGTTTCAGCTTCCACTAGTTATAGTAATGAATAAAACCCCATGGAAGCCTCCTCATGTATAATCAGTGACATGCAACTCCACAGTTACAGATAAAGCTCCCACCTATATAAAACCGATTGGAAAGATAAAGTGAAAACCTCCAATTTAAAGTTTCACAAGTAAAACAAAATTACAATCAAAAGAATTTGTGGAGTTTAAGATTGATTTCGGTTTTCCTCTTAGTTTCTCTCTTTCCCTTTTTTACATTTTTTCTTTTGTCATTTGAAAAGGAGTTTCTGTCTACAGATAAAAACAATGCTTAAAAATTCAAGCCATCAAACTGAAAATGTTCTTCTTTTTTTCTGAATGATAGTTGTGGAAAGGCTTTTTCTCTTGACAAACTCCATCATACACACAAGCACATTAATATACTCTGTTGTCGGTTTACCGCAGTTGAGCAGGCTACAGTTACTGTCCGTTCTCTCTATTTTTGCCAAATTTATTGCCTTTGTATTGTATATATTGGATTCAGTTGTCTAAATTCATTTTATAGATTATTTAATTTATTGTATTTTTTTTTAATTTATTGCTTTCATCTCGTTTCGTTTTCTTCATTTTACATTGATCACTGGTAGAAAGGATTCATTTCCAAGTTTGGCGTTAAGGAAGATTCATTTTGACACCCACACCCACACCCACACACACAATATATATATATATTTATATATATATATATATATATATATATATATATATATATATATATTTTATATATATATATTTACAGAATTGTTTGACCGTTATGTATTAAAACAAATTGGGGGTGAAGCTCATTGCTGGCAGAAGAATGGTGTTGAGGATGCCCCATATGCAGTGCTGTGGATCTGACATGCTCTGTCAGCATCTGCACACACAGATACAATTAACCATCAAGAACAGAAATGCATGTTTTAATGTCCAAAGACTACACCTTGCATTTTGTACGTTTACTCTACTTACATACGTGCACATACATTCCACGCAAAGCATCAATACTCTTGAACACACATATGTATGTAAGTTGTACTTATACAAGCATGCATAGATGCATGCACGCACACATATGCCAAATAAGTAAAAACAAGAAAATAAGTAACCACAGAGGTTTTGAATCTGCAATGCATGGTTTACAAATAAACGGTAAAGGTATCCTGTAGCCTAAGCGGTCTTTGGAGAGCGTGATGTCAGAGACCTCAGCTTCTACTGGGCCAGCATAGAGAGGGCGGTGGCTATCTCCTCTCCCGCGCTGCTTTTCCTTCCCTGACCCTAAAGAGGCAGGAACCCATTGACAGATGGGTGGACTGGGGGACTGTGCTGAAGCCAAGGTGCGCAAACGGTCACCCCTCCACTTGGTAACCCCAGTCAATGCTGCTTAACCTTAGCTAGGGGAAAGCAAGTGCTGTTTGTTTGTTTATTCTTTTATATCGAGGATAATGGAATAAGCACTTACGTGCTATTTTACATCCAGTCCCCGTGTGTATGCAGTTTTGTATTTTCTGTCATCTGTTCCCATCGGCACACAATGGCCTACTCTTTCGAAAAGCGGAACTAGATTTAACGTATGCACAAGATGTTCTGCATGCGTTCGTACACGGGGCCTCTGTTTAGAGTCTTATCCGAAGGACTTTTGGGGAGAGTGGAGTCTGCACTGATGTTAACTCCAAGGAAAAATATTCCCTTGAACTTGCTGTGACCACTGAGCTACCCTGTCCCCCTAATGCATGGTTTAGAGCCTTTTAAAAGAAATCTTAAAATGCGTGATGACAATGCATGAAACATTTTTTAAACATTTTCTAGAAGGAGGAACAAAAAACTAAGAAAGCATTTTTCAGATTCTTTTCCTCTTTTTTGAAGTGCTGATCAAAGATATTGTCCTCAACTACGTACTGCATTAGTAGCATCGTTCTGAATGACCTCTCTCTCCTCTCTCTCTCTCCTCTCTCTCTTCTCTCTCTCTCTCTTCTCTCTCTCTCTCTCTTCTTCTCTCTTTTTCTCTCTCTCTCCCTTTGCCAAAAAGCTACTTATGCCACTTTTAAATCCAGCCTCAACGCACATTTATTTCAAACAGAAGATTTTCCCCTCTTGTTTCATCTCATTTCTTGCCCTGCCCCCAACAGCCGAAACCCCCCATCACCCGGCCAAAGTGTACAACCTTTATGTATGTGTGTGTGCGTGTGTGAGCGCGTGCGCACGCGCACATGTGTATGTGTACGTGCATGTGTGTGCATTTGAATTTGCAACAACTATTAATTGTACCTGGTTGCATGTGAAAGATCAAGTTGAATGCAATCACTTTGATTTGATTTATCGTCGTCATCATCATCATCATCAGCAGCAGCAGCAGGCAGCAGCAGCAGCAGCAGCAGCAGCAGCAGCAGCAGCAGCAGCAAATCGATATTGTCATTTCATCACAGTCATTAGCAATGAAAAGATATCGTCCATTCACCACATTAGCAACAAAAAGATATTGTCTTATCCACTACATTCTCAAGAAAAACATATTGTCCATTTCTCTCTATATCACCGACGAAACTGCTTTAAACTTCGCATTGTAGCACACAGCATCCCCATTAATTCCACCAAACAAGTCTACTACAAAGTTCTGTTGGCTTGTTTGCTTGCTTGCTTGTTTTGGGGGTTAGGAGTAGGGTCTTTCCACGACTTGTCGACTCAAATATAGGCTTTAAAGAAACACTGTCAGACTTGCCCCCCCTCCTTTTTCTCCTTCTTCTTTGAAATCAATGTGGGTCATCCCTTCCTTTGGGCATGGACACCAAGATTTTGAGGGCTCATTTCCCAAATACGATAAAAACAATATTTTAAAAAAAAATTTTTTCCTGCATTAACCAGCGTGAAGAACCAGCTCTGGGGTGTTCATCGCCAATTACACGGAATTATCTTCTTGTAGGCAATCAGGCAGGGAAATCCAGTAAATTCATTATTTCCTTTAGTCTTAAGGCATATGCTGCTGAGTATAATGAACAATCACACATGCAGTAGTTCATTGAAGGAATCGTGTTTATTTATGCATTGATCGATTATTGTTGATGAATTTGTACAGACATTGTGTGTGTGTAATTCAATATAGAATGTTTTGCACTGGATTATGTAGTCACATGAAAAAATGTCATGTAATGTTCAGCTGATTGTTATAGTTAGGGATACGGTCATGACACATTTGATGGTTTTGAAGAATGACACAATGCAGTCACAGGAACTTGATCGTTATGAAGATAACACAGTCACATTTTTGACAAATGTGAGAAATCAGTGACTCTGTACAGTAGTGGACATCTTCACAAACTGAGCTCTTTAGGATGATGTGTAGAACTCATACAGTCACATGTTTTGACAAATGTGAGAAATCAGTGGCTCTGTACAGTAGTGGACATCTTCACAAACTGAGCTCTTTAGGATGATGTGTAGAACTCATAACTGCTAAAGAAAACAAAAACCTATATGATGACTATCAACAGAAATTTATTTGATTTGATGTTTTTTTTTCTTTGTCACAATGTCATACAGTCTGTGTTGTCTGTATGCATGCAAGATAGTAATGTCGTAACCTACAGGTTGGAAGTACCAAAAGCTATTCATGTACAGCCTCAAAGATGTGGCCTAAGTTTCTTGTCAACTAAAATATCACACGCACACAGGGTTGATTCAAAAGTGTTATACCTCCACTCCTTGCTGACTTGTTCTGTGCACACAAAGCTATCTACGTTATCATATTTTACCTAGATGATAGCAAACACACATTCAACTTGGATGAAGAAGGGCAATAGAAAATCATATGATGCCAGACTTGTATCCACAAGGAATTCGCTTGTCCATTACCATTAATTTGATGAGGATTTGGCACCATGGTTTTGGGGATGGATAGTTACCATATTATTCTTAGCCTTTTCAGCTGGCTATGTGAGCCCTGCTCATGCATGAGTCATTTGTTATCCAGCTTTCGTTTATCATGCTTCTTTCTGAGTCATTCATCTAGCGTGATTCTTATTATTGTAATATCATTACCGATCAGTCGATCAGCCAGGTTTTGAAATTTGAAAATAAAGGAAAGATTTCACGAAAAATCTTGATTTGGCGTCTGTAACTGTAAAAGCTATTTTTGAAGCGATGCTTCACATCTGTATAGAAGACATGATTAAACTATGAGAGCAGCGGATCATTCGCATGGTTTCATGTGTTGTTTTGTGGCATCATCTAACTCCTCTTCAAGATGTTTAAAGTATTGCTCCATCTCTTTTTTCTTCTTCTCTCTTTCATTGTCTTCCTCATCCATTTCTCTTCTTCCTTTTCCTCCTCCTCCTCCCCATCAATTCTTCTTCCTTTTCTTCCACCTCCTCTTCCTCTTCTTCTTTTCCTCACTAGCCATCTCCTGTGTATCTCCTCATAGCTCCTCCTTCCTCCCATAACCGGCTCCTCCTCTTCTCTGGGCCTATTTCCATGGAGGAAGATGGTCCGAAGCTCCAGGTCTTTCCTGACTAGGTTCTGGTTCCTCCTTTGCTTTGTTCTGGACCCTGCTCTTCTATTCATAAAAAACTGGATTCCCTGCTAGATGGGGGAGTGTTGGTGGATGTGGACAATGATGGTTGTCCCATGATGTGTTGATTGTTGTGTGTTTGTGTTTTGTTGTTGATGTTGATGGCTTGTCCATAATTGGGCTGTTGTTGTAGAGGGATTGTCGTGGATGTTGACGGTTGTCCCATGATATGTTGATGTTGTTGTGGGAGTGCTTGTTGTGCCATTATTGTTGTTCCAAGATTTGTTGCAATAGTGATAGTTGTCGAGATGGTGTGGTTTGTCCATCATATAATGTGGTGGAGGTATCCAGTGGTCGTTGGAATAATAAGGATGGATTGTCCATGATAGCAGTTGTTCTAGCAATGACTGTATTTGTGATGCTGCCAATTGTTCCAACATCTGGTGTAAAACGTGATGGTTGTGGAATAATACTTGGTAGGGTGGGTGGCTCGTGGTGTGGTTGTTGTGGATGTGGATGTTGATAAGAGGTGGTACAGTCGTGGTGATTGCGATGTTTGGAGGTTGTTCCATACTCTTGTTGTTGTGATGGTGTAGGTGTTGCAAAGTATGTGGTTCTTCACCTGTCTCCTTTTGTTGTGGTGATTGCCGTTCTTCACCTCCTCAACTTGGGGCAGGGTGGCCTTTGTGAGGTGGACGGCTCTCTTCAGAGAGCTTCTGTCTTTTTCTCTCTGTTTTCCCTCATGACTGGGAATATCTTGCGTTCAAAACCTTTTGCAGACAAGTCTATACAATCTTGATATCTTTACAGTTTTGGTGTAAGGCTAAGATTAATATGCCCCTGAGATCTGTACAGTTCCAACATACACTGAAATCATCTCAGTCCAAATACACACTGAGATCTTCACTGTTTTGGGGCTTCAAGCGAAGACCAATACACACAGAGATCTTATTCGTGATTTGCCTTTAAAGAAGGCTAATACACACTGAGATCTTTACGATTCTTACCAAAGAGACGTCCACTGCTTAATGATACCTGTACAGTTCTGGATAAACAGCAGTCATGGGTTTTTTTCTAAGCAGGAATGAAACACAGCCCCTGTCATTCAGCTTTTATGTGAGGCAAAAGCAGATTCGACAAGTGCTCATCAGCGAACTCCTTGTTTTATTCGTGATTAGTGTACATAACGTGAGTATTTGTTCTCTGTCTGTTTTTCTGTGTCTTTGCGCGTTTTTGTTCTCTGTGGTCAGTGTCTGTTTCTGTATGTTTCTCTCTCCATCCCCCTCTGTCTCCTCTCTCCACATACACACACATACATACTTATCTATATTACCACTCCTTCTTAGATTTTATCTCTTCCTCCCCTCCTTTTTTGCACCCCCCCCCCCCTTTATTATTATTTTTTTGCCACCTTGATTCTGTGATGTTCCTGTTCTGCTGTTCTCACAGGGCTCATTTTAATATCTCTGGTCCAAAAAATGTCGTATCCTTAGGGTCAGAAGTCCACAAGGAGCTTATCAACATTTGGTTGCTATGGAGCCCCCAGCCAGAAGAGCCCTGCACCGCTACTGGGTCACTTTGGGGGTGTTGAGTGTGTGTAAGATAATAGATTAGTCTTGAGTAAGAGCTCCCACATTGGATAGTACCACCACAATTGTCCCTACAATGACTCCAGCTGTGAAACAGAAATTTATTGATTTTGAGAGAGATATTTTCTTTGTCACAATGTCATACAAGTTTTGTTGGTTGCATGCAAAGATATGTATTGTGTAAAACTACAGGTTGGAAAGTAGAAAAACCTGTTCATGTACCGCCTCAAAGATATGGCCTAATTTTCTTGTCAACTAAAATATCACAAGCACACAGGGTTGATTCAAAAGTGTTATACCTCCACTTCTTGCTGACTTGTTCTGTGCACACCAAAGCTATCAGTTATCATATTTTACCTAGGATGATAGCAAACACACATTTGACCGTGCATGAAGAAGGGCAATAGGGGAAAAAATATAATCACGCAGCCTTTTCTAACCCACCTAGGGAATACTTAGCTAGGCTCCATTAACATTAATTTTGCTGAGGGCTGGCACCATGGTTTGGGGTTGGATACGCCCCTTACCGATAGATATTCCTAAGCCTCTCGCTCAGCCTGGCTATGTGAGCCGTGGCATGCATTAGTCTTTTTGTTCTCAGCCTTTCGTTTATCATGCCTCTTTCTGAGTCATCTAAGCGTGATCCTTTTTTTTGTAATGTTCATACCGACTCAGTTGATCAGCCAGGTTTGAAAATAAAGGAAAGATTTCACGAGAAAAATCTATGATTTGGCGCCGTCTGTACTGTAAAAGTATTTGAAGCAATGCTTCACATCCATTAAGGATTGACATAATTAAACTATGAAGGAGCAGCGGATCATTCGCATGTTTTTTCGTTGTGTTGTTTTGTGGCATCATCTAAACCCTCCTCTTCAAGATGTTTTAAAGTATTGCTCAATCTCTTTTTTTTTTCTTCTCTCTTTCATTGTCTTCCTTCATCCATTTCTTCTTCTTCTTTTCCTCCTCCTCCTCCACATCCAATTCTCTTCTTTTTCTTCCAACTCCTCTTCCTCTTCTTCTTCCTCCTCCGATCAGCATTCATGGTGTATTCCTATAGCTCCTCTTCCTCCATTACGTCTCCTCCTCTTCTCTGTGCTAGTTCCATGGAGGAAGAGGTTTGAAGCTCCAGGTCTTTCCTGACTAGGTTTGGGTTCTTTATTGCTTTGTTCTGGGACCCTGCTCTTCTACTTCAGATAAAAACTGGATTCCTGTGGAATGTGGTAGTGATGGTGGATGTGACAATGATGGTTGTTCGATGATGTGTTTGATGTTGTGATTGGTTTGTTGTGATGCGTTGTGATGGCTGTCCCATAATGGGCTGTTGTTGTAGAGGGTGATTGTCGTGATTTTGACGGGTTGTCCCATGATATGTTGATGTTGTTGTGGGAGTGCTTGTTGTGAAATTGATTGTTGTTCCAAGATTTGTTGCAATAGTGATAGTTGTCGAGATGTTGTTGGTTGTCCCATCATATAATGTGGTGGTGGTATCAGTGGTCGTTGGAATGATGATGGATTGTCCATGATCAGCAGTTGTTCTAGCAATGACTGTATTTGTGATGCTGACAATTGATCAAACATCTGGTGTAAACGTGATGGTTGTCGAATAATACTTGGTAGAGGTGGTGGCTGTGGTTATGGTTGTTGTGGATGTGATGTTGATAGAGGTTGTTGGTACAAGCGTGGTGATAGCGAAGTGTGACGGGTGTTTCAGACTTCATGTTGTTGTTGTATGGATGGGGAAGGTGTATGCAATGTACTGTGAGTTCTTCATGCTTCTTTTGTTGTGGGTGATTGGCTGTTCTTCACCTCCTCAACTTGGGGCAGGGGGTGGCTTTGTGAGGTGGACGGCTCTTCAGAGAGCTTCTGTCTTTTTCTCTTGGTTCTCCCTCCTGACGGGAATACCTTGCGTTCAAACCTTTTGCAGACACAGTCTAATACCAGAATCTTGATATCTTTATCAGTTTTGGTTGTAAGATTAAGCTAAATATGGCCCTGAGATCTTTACAGTCCACATACACTGAAATCAATACAGTCAATACAACTGAGATCTTCACTGTTTTGGGCTTCAGCGAAGACCAATACACCACAGAGCTCTTATCGTTTTGCCTTTAAAAGATGGCAATATCACACTGAGATCTTTACGATTTCTTACAAGAGACGTCCACTGCTTAATGATACTGTACAGTTCTGGAAATAAACAGCAGTCATGGGTTTTTTTCTAGCAGGATGAAAACACAGCCCCTGTCATCAGCTTTTATGTGAGAGCAAAAAGCAAGATTCGACAAGTGATCATCAGCGAACTCCTTGGTTTTATTCGTGATTAGTGTACATAAACGTGAGTAGTTGTCTGCCTCTGTCTGTTTCTGTGTTCTTTTGTGTTTTGTTCTCTGAGTCTGTGTCAGTATCTGTATGTTTCTCTTCTCCATCCCCTCTGTCTTTCTCCACATTGCACCACACTTTACCACACATATTATATCCACTCCTCCTCACATTCTATCTCCTCCTCCCTCCTTTTTTGCACCCCCACCCCCCCTCTTTTATTATTATTTTGTGCCTCTTGGTTTTTTTTCTGTTGACGTTCCTGTCCTGCGATTTCACAGGGCTCATTTAAATATCTCTGGTCAGGCCATGCCAAGATAAAATGTCCATATCCATAGGGTCAGAAAGTCCACAAGGAGCTTATCAAACAGTTGGTTGCTGTCTGGGGCCCCAGCCAAGAAGAGCCCTGCACCCTGCTTGGTCACTTCGGGGGTGTTCAGTGTGTGTAGATAATAGAGTAGTCTTGAGTAAGAAGCACCACGTTGGATAGCACTCACACACCACATGTCCCTCCAATGACCTCACACGCGATGTGAACGTCTACTTCAGAAAAGGCGATTGACAAAAAAAAAACCTCACCACCCGCACATAAGTGTATATGGAGAAACTGAAACTGAGGTCATTATGCGAGATTAGAGCACTGATTCCACAACATCAGAGACAAGTTTCCGCGATCACTGCAGCCGCGCGGTTTAAGGTGTATTTTGTTGTTATTTGTTTGGTTTCTTTATTTGTTTGTTACTTTATTTGTTTGTTTGTTTCTTATTTGTTATGGTTTGTTTTGTTTTTTGTGTTTGTTTTTTGTTCCCTCAAGCTCGAGCTCATGGCTTCACAATTGTGAAATAGGTGTATGTGACATTTTTCGCCCACAATTAAGTCGCAACATTTGACTTTGGATGTGATGTTACCACCCCCAGTGGAGCTGCATGTTTTCACCTTAATTGTAATCTTATAACACTGGCCGCGGTTGATCAACTCTAACAAAGGATCACTTAAAAAACTTTAAACCATTCAATTCTATCTCTTACTCCCCCCAATCCAATTATACACTACCACCTTCATTACATACTAATAAATCCCTCTCACTTACTTTACCATCTACATTAAACCACATTTCACGCCCATTCTAGTAAATCATTATCATTCAAAACCCCTCTTACCCATTAAAACTACCCATAATCATCCATCCATATAATATTTCCCTTCATGTATATCACTCACCTCATAACAAAACATACTTAAAAAAACCCCAAAATACCTTAACAGTGTCTACAGGGTTACCGAATCAGAAACGACCCAGCACATCAACCAGTAATTGAAATTAGCTTCTCTTAAGTCAAAAATCTATCTCCTGATGCCAGCCGACATACAATGCCACAAATTATATCACGCTATAAGGCTAAGCATACTACCCCCACCAATGAAAGGACTGCCGATACAGGATAGAGAAAGACACGAGAATCAGAGACAGACCAGGAACAGAGAGATACACGACATACAGACAGACAGACAGACAGAGAATTTTTTTTTTATTTATAGGTGATTATTTTGTGATACACGGCTTGATCCGTCGATGTGCTGCTATGGAAAGTGCCATTTGCTTTAAGGACTACTGGTCAGGGCTACAGGCTTGCTATCATCCCGGTGTCAATCGAGCCAGAAACAATCGCACGCTACAACCTACCAGCTGCTGGTCAGGCTAATTGGAGCAAACACCTCTCAATCAGTCGCATTCCCGTTAAGTCGGATTGAAACTCGACTGTTTGGTCCCTGTCTCTCCAATGACCCCCAGCACCATAACTCTGGCTAGGAGGCAGGGTGGGGTCCAAAATATCTCCCTATGTATATTATGGCCGCAATTCCGAACTAGAATCTCTCTCTTCCAGTATGACAACCCCTGGCAATAACCACCTGCGCCATGACTGGCAGGTGATGTCTTATCTTTTTATACCAGAAATAAACGGCGCTCGCATCGTCGCACAAAAACGTGATATATGAAGAGTTGTGACAAAACGGCCTCTATTGGGCTTATGTTAATCTATAACTGAGTCAAACACTTTGTCAAACAGAGCAGAGCATTACCAGTTCTTGTTTATCAAGCAATTCGCCTTTGCCATCTTACACAGCGCTATTTAGTTACTAGGTAGCTTTTATCTTATCCACAGCGCAGAGCTATCCAAGGCATAGTTGGAGAGTGGTTCGTACCTAGTGGGGAGTTCGTTAAGGCTGTCTCCTATCGCCTAATGTTTAATGTCTTCCTTGAGCGCATAATGAATGATGCCGTAGAAGATCACACTGGCACAGCCAGTATTGGAGGGCAGATAATCACCAACCTTAGGTTTGTGATGACCTCGAATGGACTTGCAGGAAAAAAAAAATGAACAGGAAACTAGCAACTTAGTGTACAAGAAATATGGAACTTTCTAGAGCTCACATATATATACATACAACAATCTACCCAAGGCCCTACCCCTTTCTGTTGGAAAAGTAATTTACCATAAGTTTGTTGCGAACGTAAACAATGTAGTGACGTTTTACATCAACGGCCAAGAAAACTGGTCTCCGAGGACTGTCCATCCCTTCCATGACTTTACCTCTGATGGGTTTTTAAATATTTTAAGCCCATGTGGTTCAACTTGTGGGCCCACACCAGTGGGGTAGCCATGGACCGGGTTTACACTTCAAAAAGAGAGAGGGGGGGGGGGGAGGGGATTGCTGGACTACATTCACATCATGGCTTCCAGATTTCAGTTTGCTGCTGCCTTTTCCTCAGTCTAAATCCAGAGTTGAACGTGTCACATCAGGATTTGGATGGCTGTAGACCTGGTTCCGTTTTAAGAGCCACGCCTTCACCCCTATTGCACTAAGATATCTATTTTTAACCTGGAAATGCCAGCGTTATCTTTATGTTGGTCCTTGACTAGCTGTAACCGGAGCACCTTTCAGCCGCCTTTGTCATCGTTTTAAAAGTTTGGAATAGAAACTCTGGTAAATCTTTTAACGGGCTATATTCATTTCGACATTAACACGAATGTTCACACAGAAGATTTAAAAATACTAAAGCCTGGTGGTCAGTTTTGATTACCTAAAACGTATAAGTAAATTGGGGAGGGGGGGTCCATTAGTGTTGTGTTTTGAAACATCTGGCATTTTCTCTAGTCTGTTCCCACCCATTTATAGCCAGGAAGCACATTTTCGGTGTGCCAAAGTATTAATTTAAGAGAATGAATGTAAAGCATTTCCATTAGCTTTGGCAATACGCTTTTCATGCATAATCTATGGGTGCTGTATTAAATGAACCTTTTATTTCAGGTCTTTTTCAAAGGTGATTTTAGATGGGATAGGATTACCAAAACTTAGAATGAAATCAACTGTAAATCATAATTTTAGCATACAGCTACAAAAGTCTACCAGCCAGTGATGCGATTTTTTTTCATAATAATCAACAAGATAAGTATCTTTCCTACTCAAAATGTTCTTAGCATCATTGGGTGTTTGGATGAGATCAAAACTACCCCCCCCGCCCCTCACCCCCCTACATAGCGTTTAATGTAGGACATACAAAAACTAAAATGTCAGATTATATTGCTGCAAAGTCCTTGCACGCGCGCGGGACTGTGGACAGGCCTCGTGTGCGGACGCATGCAGAACATTTGCGAACGTTGAGTTCCTGTTCCGATGTTCGAAAGAGTGGGCCATTTGTGTGCCGGTGGGACAGAGGAAGAATATAAAAAACCGCATATACACACATAATATTACATTTTTTTTAATCATCTGAGCGCTCTTTGATTTGTTGCTTTACAAGATTCAGCGTATATAAATTCCTTACATTTTATTCTTATTATTATTATCATTATAATTAGTATCATTGTTATTATTATTAATATTTTACTACTACCACGTGGACAAAACTATCCTCCAGATATGGCATGGGAGATCAGTGCCGAGATAAACAAAAATCATTGACAAACTGGCCCATCCAAATACTACATGATCAAATTCAGTGGAAAAAGAAACTTGAGGTGGTGAGGGATCACTCCAAGTGCCTTGGAGCTATTATTAGTGACGGAAGGTTAAAATCGAAACCTCGCAAGAGCTGCACAAACAATCGCGCAATGGCAAAGCTCAAGACTATCTGGAAAGACCGAAACACTCTTCAAGGACAAGGTCAGCTACTGCATGCACTAGTCATTCTACATATCTGTATGCTGTGCGAATCCTGGACATTGATGCAGATTCTACAAAGGAGGATCCAGCTTCTCGAGATGAGATGCCTCAGACGTCTTCTTGGCATTCATTACATGGACACACTACCAACAATGAAGTCCCCCTTCATACAAACCATCCCCAACCAAGTAAAGCATACGCGAAAACCTGCTGACCGTGTAGTCAAGAAAAGGAAAGCTCGGATGGTACGGACATGTGACTAGATCAGATTGGGCTGTCCAAAACCATACTGCAGGGAAACAGTGCAGGGGAAGAGAAGGCGAGCAGACAGAGGAAGAAATGGGCCTCGCTCACTCACACATCACTGAATGGACAGGAAGAGTTCTCCACAAACCAGGCACTTGACACAACCACCGCAAATGGAGCAGTGGTGCTTGTTCGGTCAATGAAGTGCCCCTAAGACCCGGAGGGGTTATGGGAGCAGATGAGATGAGATGAGGATAATGGATTAAAGAAGAGTTGTGACAAAGCGTGTCAGGCATTTTTTCACAACTGTAACTGAGGTCAATTACCCCGCTGGAATAGAACCAGGGCCTTTAAAATTATCTTCCTTTGTCACTCACAGTGAATTAACTGCTACCATCATAATCAGCGCATTTTGTTTTATTTCATTAGCTTTTTAATATCACTAAAAGTGAACAGGAGTAAAATGAATTTGAAGTCATTAGCTTTTCTGCAAATTGAGGTTCTGTAGAGTTGTGCCCAAAGCTGTCAACATGCTTTGTTACATTCTTGACCTGAAGTCAAAAAAAAGCTTAGCATTCATAAAGTTCTGTTTTTTTCATTTATTTAAATGGAACTTTACTGCTATTAGCAATGAGAATATCTTTTAAGGCAACAAAGTGGTTTTAGCATTGCATAAGTGTGGAGGTTCTAAAGAGTTTTGTGACCAAGAGTGCCAATGGGTTTGGTCACAGTCTGGACCTGAATTTTTTTTTAACTCTCAGAGGACGGCTGTCTGCTATAGCCAATCAGTGTAAAGCCACGGTTTTTGGCAAGCCGCTATAGGGGATTTGCTGTTAGCAGATTTTTCATGTGGCCGCTGCATGATCTATGACTCGTGCAGCCTAAAACCTAGCTTCGTGGAGCCTGTCCAAGGTCTGTATGCAGTGAGTTGTTGGGTGCATCCGTGTAGTTCGGAGCTCTTTGTTTGGAGGTGCAGAAAGAGCCTACAGGCCCAACATTTTTGCATTTATGTCAAAGATGTTGTCAAAGCAAACTCAGTGCAAATTAGCAGGGATCAGATTAGGTCTCGGACGCGGCGTTTCCCTACAGATGAGAGCTTCAATATTTTTATATGTACTATCCCAGCTGTTATGCACAAGTTAGAAAAATTTCATTTGCTTACTATGTGTTTTGTGTTTTTTATGGGTTTTTTTTTTACTAACCATTAAAATGGGCCATCTGTGGGGAAAAGCAAGGGAGAGGAATTGGGCCGTCCCAGTGAGTTAAAACTTGACAGAAATGTCAGGCGAGGTTTTAAATGATGGCGTCAGTACATATCATTGAATTTCTATTGATGTAATCTGGTATTGGTTTTTGACACAAGGGAGTAGTAACTTTTTTCGGGCTATGTCACCATTTGTGACATAGTGTACTGAGCACTCAGAAGGACCAGACTAATTTTTGTCATGAATTGTCACTGCACAAGTTACGTTGTTAAAACGCAGTCTATCAGAAACATGTGCATGGGCACATTGCATGTGCTTACAACCACACACACATACATACATACATTACCACCACGCAAGCACGCACGCACACACACACATACACACACCACCATCGAGATACGGCCTCTAAACACAACAGCAGATCACAGTTTACTGTCAGCTCGTTTTATTTTGGGAGTTCCAAGGCTGCACGCACGAGCTACGCTGATCGCCTTTCACTGAATTAAATCCTGTCCTGATTTCCACAATCTCTTTCAGCACGTATTCATGTTTATGTACAAGCAAGCCACATTCCCCTCCCCCACCCACCACACATCCATACCGCGCACAACATTTTTTTACAGTTGAAGGAATTTAATCAAAACAATCTGCGCTGCCAATGGTGTAAATAGAAGGTATTTCAACTCTATTATATGAGATGTTTCCAGCTTCCACTAGTTATAGTAATGGAATAAAACCCTTGGAGCTCCTCATGTATAATCAGTGACATGCAAACTCCACAGTTACAGCTAAAGCTCCCCACCTATATGAATACCGATGATTCGGAAAGTTAAAGTGAAACCTCAATTTACAGTTTCACAAGTAAAACAAAATTACAATCAAAAGGAATTTGTGGAGTTTAGATTGATTTCGGTTTCTCTCTTAGTTTCTCTCTTCCTTTTTTACATTTTTTTCTTTTGTCATTTTGAAAGGAGTTTTGTCTACAGATAAACAATGCTCTTTAAAAATTCAATCCATTCAAACTGAAAATTTCTTCTTTTTCGCCCACTGAAGATAGTTGTGGAAAGGCTTTTTGCACGCCTTGACAAACTCATCATACACTCACACATCTCGCAACATTAATTATACTCTGTTGTCGGTTTACAGCAGTAGAACAGGCTAAGTTCCTGTCCGTTTCTTATTGCGCGCGGACGCAATTTATTGCCTTTGTATTGTATAAATTGGATTCAGTTGTCTTAATTATTTTATAGATATTTAATTTATTGTATTTTTATTTTTATTTATTGCTTTCATCTCGTTTTCGTTTTCTTCATTTTACATTGATCACTGGTAGAAAGGATTCATTTCAAGTTTTGGCGTTAAGGAAGATCATTTAGGAACCCACACCCACACACACACTACACACACCACACACACACACAAAAAAAAAACAGATATATATATATTATATATATTATATATATATATATATATATATATATATAATTATAACCCCCCTATATAATATATATATATTTACAGAATTGTTTGCCGTTATGTATTAAAACAAATTGGGGGTGAAGCTCATTGCGCAGAAGAAAATGGTGTTGAGGATGCACCATGTGCAGTGCTGTGGATCTGACATGCTCTGTCAGCATTCTGCACACACAGATAACAATTAAACCATCAAGGAACAGAAATGCATGTTTTTAATGTCCAAAGACTACACCTTGCATTTTGTATAGTTTTACTCTTACTTACATACGTGGCACATTACATTCACGCAAAGCATCAATATTCTTGAACCACACATATGATGTAAGTTGTAACTTTTATAAGCATGCATAGATGCATTGGCAGGCACACATATGCCAAAATAAAGTAAAACACAGAAAATAAGTAACCACCAGAGGTTTTGAATCCGCAATGCATGGTTTACAAATAAAAGTAAAAGGTATCCTGTCTGCCTAAGCGGTCTTTGGAGAGCGTGATGTCAGAGGGACCCTCAGCTTTAGCTTGGGGCACGCAGCATAGAGAGGGCGGTGGCTATTCCTCTCCTGCGATGTTTTTCTTCCCTGACCCTAAAGAGGCAGGACCCATTGACCGATGGGTGGACTGGGGGACTGTGCTGAGCCCAGGTGCGCAAACACGGTCACCCCTCACTTGGTAACCACAGTCAATGCTGCTTTAACTAGTAGGGGAGGAAAGCAAGTGATGTTTTGTTTGTTTAATCTGATATTATCGAGATAAGGTGGAAAAGCACTTACGTGCTTTTTACATCAAGTCCGTGTGTTTTGCAGTTTTGTATCTTCTGTCATCTGTTCCACGGCACTCAATGGCCTACTCTTTCGGAAAAAGCGGAACTAGATTTAACGTATGCACAAGATGTTCGCGTGCTTCGTAACGGGGCCCTCTGTTTAGAGTCTTATCCGAAGGACTTTTGGGGAGAGTGGCGTCTGCAATGATGTTAACTCCTAAGAAAAAATCTTCCTTGAATAGCTGTGACCCACTGAGCTACCCTGTTCCCCCTAATGCATGGGTTTAGAGCCTTCTTTAAAGAAAAGAAATCTTAAAATGCGTGATGGACAATGCATGAAAACATTTTTTTTTTAAACATTTTCTAGAAGGAGGACTAAAACTGAAGAGCATTTTTTCAGTTCTTTCCTCTATTTGAAAGTGCTGATCAAAGATATTGTCCTCATACTACGTACTGCATTAGTAGCATCGTTCTGGAATGACCCCCCCCCCCCTCCTCTCTCTTCCCTCTTCTCTCTCTTCCTTTGCCAAATAGCTACTTATGCCACTTTTAAATCCAGCCTCAACGCCCTTTATTTCAAACAGAAATTCTCCCTCTTGTGTTTCATCTATTTCTTGCCCTGCCCCAACAGCCGAAACCACCCCCACTCACCCGGCAAAAGTGTACATCATTTATGATGTGTGTGTGTGTGTGTGTGTGTGGAGTGTGTGTGTGTGTGTGTGTGTGTGTGTGTGTGGTGTGTGTGTGCGTGCGTGTGTGAGGCGTGCGCACGCGCCAATGTGTATGTGTACGTGCATGTGTGTGCATTTGAATTTTGCAACAACTATTAATGCGTACTGGTTGATTGTGAAAGATCAAGTTGAATGCAATCACTTTGATTTGATTTATCGTCGTCATCATCATCATCATCATCAGCAGCAGCAGCAGCAGCAGCAGCAGCAGCAGCAGCAGCAGCAGCAGCAGCAGCAGCAGCAGCAGCAAATCGATATTGTCATTTCACCACAGTCATTAGCAATGAAAGATTCGTCATCACCACATTAGCAATAAAAAGAATTGTTTAATCCACTACATTCTCAAGAAAAACATATTGTCCATTTCTCTCTATATCACCAACGAAAAATTGCTTTAAACTTGACATTGTAGCACACAGCATCCCAATTAATCCACAAAACAGAGATCCTACAAAGTTTGTTGGCTTGTTTGCTTGCCTTGCTTGTTTGGGGGGTTAGGCAGTAGGGTTTTCCCCCATGACTGTCGACTCAAATATAGGCTTTAAAAGAACACTGTCAGACTTGCAAACGTCCCTACTTTTTCTCGTTCTTCTTTTCAATAAAACACTGGTGTGTCACCCACTCTCCTTATGGGCCATGGACACCAAGAGTTTCTGAGGGCTCATATACCAATTACGACTAAGACAGATATTTAAGAAAATTTTTCTCCTGCAGTTAACCAGCGCCGGTTCTACTCTCCCGGAATTCCTTAGATGAGATGAAACATCAGGTCGTGTTGCTGACCAGCAGAACATCTGGCCCTGTTAAATCCTGTTCCGCCTTTTAAAGAGCAGACATTGTGGGTCTGTGGTCTTTTTAAGCTGGCATCCAAAGACGAGAAAAAAGAGAAAGAAAATATAAACATGCTGAAAATATATGTTGCTCAAATCATAAATAGAAGAAAAAAAAGGCACCCAAATGTGAATTTTATGCGCTTGCACTGGGGCATCCTATTGAAAGGATGCAGAGGAGTTCACAGGTTTGTCTCCAGCCATGTGGTCAGTCTTTGATAATATCACAACGTTGCCGGTCACTTACAGTACAAGCACAAACAAGAGAAGATGGGGAGAGAAAACAATAATTGGCCTCACTTGGGATCTACTTACAGACTCAATTCTCCACTCCACCACATGAAAGTTAGATGAAGGTAATAATGTTGAAGGAAAAATAAACAAGTGGAGGTAACCCCTTACAACTTCTCAATCATTTTGGAAAACGCTTTATCCAAGACTCCATCAGAAATGAACCCAAAACAAAAAAAAACATATCTCGAGAAAAAGAATACTTTCATATGACAATACTGATAATGATGATGATGATGTCAATGACAAAAACATAATGATAATAACACTAATAATAATAATGATAATAATGGTGATGATGATGATGATGATGGTGATGATGATACTTATACTAGTATAATAGTGATGATGATGACAAATTTGTTTAGTACTAATAATAACAACGACAATATTTAAAAAAACAAAAACACTACAATAAAATTACTCATGCATCTTTTTACCCCTATCCGACCCCCACCCCATCGGTTCCTCAGAGTATTTCACTATATCCACATCATGAAAGTGGATTCCATGATTATTTTTTTAAGCCCCATCTTTATTGAACTGCAGTCTTTTATCAACTAGACTTGCCCCTAGTATATCGTTACTGATTTATCATTATTTCATTATGCAGCTCACCTTTCAGCAATCCTCACCCTTAACCTTTCTCGTGATTTCACTCACCACAGTAAAAAAAACTATCACATGTAGAAATTCACTGTTACTTTTCTCTGCAAGAAGATTTCGTTAGTACATGGTTATTACTGACCATGACTAATGACTAAACTGCCATGGAGTAAAAAACACACCCAGGAACAGGACACAGCCTGATACCTGATGATGACGGGCTCTGCCTGCTTCAAGCTGCCCTGGACAACACGGTCTGAAAAATTCATGACAGTGTCTGAAGCCTTCATTGAGGAGTTCAGAGAGAAGTCAAGATTAGTTACAAACAGCTCTCTACAGAGAGCTGCAAAACATGATACCAGTGAGAAGGAGTGAGAGAACGAAATCCAGCCTGTGTGTACATTGACAACAGCACTTACCAGACTCCATCAGGTTGATGATGTAGTTTGCATGCCGACCTTGTATGAAAATGAGGTCTGCAGATTGATTGCGTGAAGAACCAGCTCTGGGGTGTTCATCGCCAATTACACGGAATTATCTTCTTGTAGGCAATCAGGCAGGGAAATCCAGTAAATTCATTATTTCCTTTAGTCTTAAGGCATATGCTGCTGAGTATAATGAACAATCACACATGCAGTAGTTCATTGAAGGAATCGTGTTTATTTATGCATTGATCGATTATTGTTGATGAATTTGTACAGACATTGTGTGTGTGTAATTCAATATAGAATGTTTTGCACTGGATTATGTAGTCACATGAAAAAATGTCATGTAATGTTCAGCTGATTGTTATAGTTAGGGATACGGTCATGACACATTTGATGGTTTTGAAGAATGACACAATGCAGTCACAGGAACTTGATCGTTATGAAGATAACACAGTCACATTTTTGACAAATGTGAGAAATCAGTGACTCTGTACAGTAGTGGACATCTTCACAAACTGAGCTCTTTAGGATGATGTGTAGAACTCATACAGTCACATGTTTTGACAAATGTGAGAAATCAGTGGCTCTGTACAGTAGTGGACATCTTCACAAACTGAGCTCTTTAGGATGATGTGTAGAACTCATAACTGCTAAAGAAACAAAACCTATATGATGACTATCAACAGAAATTTATTTGATTTGATGTTTTTTTTTCTTTGTCACAATGTCATACAGTCTGTGTTGTCTGTATGCATGCAAGATAGTAATGTCGTAACCTACAGGTTGGAAGTACCAAAAGCTATTCATGTACAGCCTCAAAGATGTGGCCTAAGTTTCTTGTCAACTAAAATATCACACGCACACAGGGTTGATTCAAAAGTGTTATACCTCCACTCCTTGCTGACTTGTTCTGTGCACACAAAGCTATCTACGTTATCATATTTTACCTAGATGATAGCAAACACACATTCAACTTGGATGAAGAAGGGCAATAGAAAATCATATGATGCCAGACTTGTATCCACAAGGAATTCGCTTGTCCATTACCATTAATTTGATGAGGATTTGGCACCATGGTTTTGGGGATGGATAGTTACCATATTATTCTTAGCCTTTTCAGCTGGCTATGTGAGCCCTGCTCATGCATGAGTCATTTGTTATCCAGCTTTCGTTTATCATGCTTCTTTCTGAGTCATTCATCTAGCGTGATTCTTATTATTGTAATATCATTACCGATCAGTCGATCAGCCAGGTTTTGAAATTTGAAAATAAAGGAAAGATTTCACGAAAAATCTTGATTTGGCGTCTGTAACTGTAAAAGCTATTTTTGAAGCGATGCTTCACATCTGTATAGAAGACATGATTAAACTATGAGAGCAGCGGATCATTCGCATGGTTTCATGTGTTGTTTTGTTGGCAGATCATCTAACTCCCTCTTCAAGATGTTTAAAGTATTGCTCCATCTCTTTTTTCTTCTTCTCTCTTTCATTGTCTTCCTCATCCATTTCTCTTCTTCCTTTTCCTCCTCCTCCTCCCCATCAATTCTTCTTCCTTTTCTTCCACCTCCTCTTCCTCTTCTTCTTTTCCTCACTAGCCATCTCCTGTGTATCTCCTCATAGCTCCTCCTTCCTCCCATAACCGGCTCCTCCTCTTCTCTGGGCCTATTTCCATGGAGGAAGATGGTCCGAAGCTCCAGGTCTTTCCTGACTAGGTTCTGGTTCCTCCTTTGCTTTGTTCTGGACCCTGCTCTTCTATTCATAAAAAACTGGATTCCCTGCTAGATGGGGGAGTGTTGGTGGATGTGGACAATGATGGTTGTCCCATGATGTGTTGATTGTTGTGTGTTTGTGTTTTGTTGTTGATGTTGATGGCTTGTCCATAATTGGGCTGTTGTTGTAGAGGGATTGTCGTGGATGTTGACGGTTGTCCCATGATATGTTGATGTTGTTGTGGGAGTGCTTGTTGTGACATTGATTGTTGTTCCAAGATTTGTTGCAATAGTGATAGTTGTCGAGATGTTGTTGGTTGTCCCATCATATAATGTGGTGGTGGTATCCAGTGGTCGTTGGAATAATAAGGATGGATTGTCCATGATAGCAGTTGTTCTAGCAATGACTGTATTTGTGATGCTGCCAATTGTTCCAACATCTGGTGTAAAACGTGATGGTTGTGGAATAATACTTGGTAGGGTGGGTGGCTCGTGGTGTGGTTGTTGTGGATGTGGATGTTGATAAGAGGTGGTACAGTCGTGGTGATTGCGATGTTTGGAGGTTGTTCCATACTCTTGTTGTTGTGATGGTGTAGGTGTTGCAAAGTATGTGGTTCTTCACCTGTCTCCTTTTGTTGTGGTGATTGCCGTTCTTCACCTCCTCAACTTGGGGCAGGGTGGCCTTTGTGAGGTGGACGGCTCTCTTCAGAGAGCTTCTGTCTTTTTCTCTCTGTTTTCCCTCATGACTGGGAATATCTTGCGTTCAAAACCTTTTGCAGACAAGTCTATACAATCTTGATATCTTTACAGTTTTGGTGTAAGGCTAAGATTAATATGCCCCTGAGATCTGTACAGTTCCAACATACACTGAAATCATCTCAGTCCAAATACACACTGAGATCTTCACTGTTTTGGGGCTTCAAGCGAAGACCAATACACACAGAGATCTTATTCGTGATTTGCCTTTAAAGAAGGCTAATACACACTGAGATTTTACGATTCTTACCAAAAAGAGGACGTCCACTGCTTAATGATACCTGTACAGTTCTGGATAAACAGCAGTCATGGGTTTTTTTCTAAGCAGGAATGAAACACAGCCCCTGTCATTCAGCTTTTATGTGAGGCAAAAGCAGATTCGACAAGTGCTCATCAGCGAACTCCTTGTTTTATTCGTGATTAGTGTACATAACGTGAGTATTTGTTCTCTGTCTGTTTTTCTGTGTCTTTGCGCGTTTTTGTTCTCTGTGGTCAGTGTCTGTTTCTGTATGTTTCTCTCTCCATCCCCCTCTGTCTCCTCTCTCCACATACACACACATACATACTTATCTATATTACCACTCCTTCTTTGATTTTATCTCTTCTCCCCTCCTTTTTTGCACCCCCCCCCCCCTTTATTATTATTTTTTTGCCACCTTGATTCTGTGATGTTCCTGTTCTGCTGTTCTCACAGGGCTCATTTTAATATCTCTGGTCCAAAAAATGTCGTATCCTTAGGGTCAGAAGTCCACAAGGAGCTTATCAACATTTGGTTGCTATGGAGCCCCCAGCCAGAAGAGCCCTGCACCGCTACTGGGTCACTTTGGGGGTGTTGAGTGTGTGTAAGATAATAGAGTAGTCTTGAGTAAGAGCACCCACATTGGATAGTACCACCACAATTGTCCCTACAATGACTCCAGCTGTGTACTACATTCCACGAAAGCAAATACTTTGAACACACACATGTATGTGATATGTACTTGTACAAGCATACATAGATGCATACACGCACACATTCCCAAAATAAGTAAACAAGAGAATAAGTAATCACAGAGGTTTTGAAAATCTGCAATGCATGGTTTAAAAATAAAAGGTAAAGGTATCCTGTAGTCCTAAGCGGTCTTTGGAGGCGATGATGTCAGAACCTCAGCTTCTCCTGGGCCAGCATACTGAGGGCGGTGGCTATCTCCTCTCCCGCTGCTGCTTTTCCTTCCCTTACCCTCAAGAGGCAGGAACCCATTGACAGATGGGTGACTGGGGACTGTGCTGAAGCCAAGGTCGCAAACGGTCACCCATCCACATGGTAACCACAGTCAATGCTGCTTAACTTTAGCAAGGGGAAAGCAAGTGCTGTTTGTTTGTTTATTCTTTTATATCGAGGATAATGGAATAAGCACTCACGTACTTTTTTTTACATCCAGTCCCCGTGTGTATGCATTTTTGTATTTTCTGTCATCTGTTGCCACCGGCAAACAATGGCCTACTCTTTCGAAAAGCGGAACAGGATTTAACGTGTGCGCAAGATGTTCTGCGTGCGTTCGCACATGGGGCCTCGGTTTAGAGTCTTATCCAAAGGACTTTTGGGGAGAGTGGAGTCTGCACTGATGTTAACTTCAGGGAAAAATATCCCCTTGAACGTGCTGTGACCACTGAGGTACCCTGTCCCCCTAATGCATGGTTTAGAGCCTTTTAAAAGAAATCTTAAAATGCATGACGACAGTGCATGAAACATTTTATAAACATTTTCTAAAAGGAGGAACTAAAACTAGAAAGCAATTTTCAGATCCTTCTACTCTATTTGAAAGTGCTGATCAAAGATATTGTCCTATCAACTACGTACTATATTAGTAGCATCGATCTGGAATGATTTCTCTCTCTCTCTCTCTCTCTCTCTCTCTCTCTCTCTCCATCTCTCATCTCTCTCTCTCTCTCTCCTCTCTCTCCTCATCCTCTCTCTCCCTTTGTCAAAAACTACTTATGATACTTTTAATCACTACACATCATCATCATCATCGATCACTACAGCCTCTCTTCCAAGAAGTTTATCATTCTCGGCGACTTTAACTTCCACTTCGATAATCAGTCTTCCCCTGATGTCAAGCGTCTTTCGCTTTCTCTGTCTAACCACTCTCTTTCCCAGCTGGTGAACGAACCAACTCACAGATCAGGTCATATCTTAGACTGGCTCATTACCGATGCTTCACAAGATCTTGTCACATCTGTATCTGTCACTAATCAACTGCTTTCTGACCATTCTGCCATTCTCTTCTTTCTCAATATAGCAAGGCCTATAAAAAAGAAAAAGCGTGTCATCCGTCGCAATCTCAAAGCCATTAACATTCAAAATGTCTCTTCACTAGCTGCTGAACGTCTGTCACAAATCCCTGACCACACTGACCCTTCTAAATACTATAATAATGTCCTCAGCCAACTTCTTGATGAACATGCACCGCCTACTGACCATCTCCTGCCTGATAGGCCATGTGCACCATGGTACACTCGTGATATCCTGGTCACAGAGCACAAACGCCGACAACTAGAGAGGCAGTGGCGAAAAAAACCCCTGAAATAAACAAAAAGCTCTTGCGAAAACAATTAAACAAAGTCAAAACCTTAATACATTCTGCAAAGACAAACTATTACTCTGCTCAAGTTCCCGATGCCACGACCATGAAATCTCTTTTTTTCTCTCACCTCAACTCTCCTCGGATCTAAAAAGACAAGCCCTCTGCCTACTGTTTACAGCCACTCTGAACTCCCTGTTATATTCTCTTCATTCTCTCTGACAAAGTCCGCAACATTCGCTCCAGACTGGATCAGACTCCGTTCCACCCTGCGCCTTCTGATCCCCAATTTACTGGCATATCCTCTCCTTTTTTTCCCCAACAAGCGAGAATGAATCAAGACAATCCTGAAAAATGACAATAAAATCATGTGATCTTGATCCTGTACTGCTTCTCTTTTCATTTAGTGCCTTCCACAGCTTATACCCACCATCACAAAAATAGTAAACAAATCACTTCTTTCAGGAACTTTCCCAACAATCTCAAAACGCAATAGTTACAACCCCTAACTAATAACACGACCTCGACCTAACACCTGAAGAATTATAGAATGTATCTAACTACGCGAATCAGTCATTCGAAAAAATGCCATAAAAACTACTGGGATTCTGGAGATGAACACCCAATCTGAATTTGTCAAGAGCAAATAACACGGTGGCAGGTCTACGACCCTTTCTCAACCATCTGCAAAAGGGAAAAAAGACATGGTTCGGCCTACTTCCTCGCCACACACTCTGCCCAAAACTATACTGCAGGAACACTCGAAGGTGGCAGAAGGGGGAAACGACACCTCATGGTAGGTCACATCGAGAATGGACCGATGAAATGCGCACTACTGTCAGAGCCGTGGACCGAGATGTGGAGTCCCCCAGGCATCTCTTTCATGTCTCCCCACGACCCCAAGTCACGTTGATATGATAATGTCAACCAACGATCATTTCAATAGTCCTTAAAGTTTCTAAAACTCAACAACTCTCTTAATTAATATTCCTCTCCTTTTTATAATTGGATATCGACAATACAGTACCAATAACACCCTAGTCCACCTTAACACGCTTCTACAAGCTTCGCTTCCGAAAATCTCCCTCCTCCTCTTCTCGACTTATCTCAGCCTTCGGAACTATAGACCATCTTTTCTCCCCCTCAAAACTTTGGTTTACGGACCCCTCACTTTAGTTCAATACCCCATGACCGATTCAAAGTCGTAAACGATTCAACATCCATTTTAAACGGATGTGATCCCACAGGGTCATTCTTGCCTTCTTTCTTCTCACTCTCTATTCCACTTTCACTATAATAAATCGTCATAGATCGCCATCATTTTTATGCAGAAGACTCTCATGTACTCTAGCAAGATACTCTCAAATCTGCCTTTCCTCTTGATTAAATATCAGACTTAGTAAATTAACTTGATGATACAGAACTAGTTACACTAAATGCGATAAAACCGAACCTCTTGTATCGAAACACAAATTTTCCATCACAACTGCTTCAATTCGAATTCGCAATACCCTGGCCGTGCCTCCTTTGAAAAATCGGGTTCTTCCCCCACCCTCCGCAAAAGCTACTGACCCCCAGTCATGCTACTATCAATTATGGCTTATTTATGCATTCAAATACTTCTCTGATTGCACATCCAATGCTAATAGCGTCCCATCTCCACGTCTGATTATTAATTCCTTCTGGCTGGTTGCCATCATGTTGTCTTTTTTATGTTAAACTCTGCCGCCCGGACTAGTCCTCAGAAGAAAAAATCTACACGTTAACTCCTTTTGATTCTCACTTCTGCCTTGTCACAGAGAGTAAACTAAAGATCAGTACCCTTTTGAAAAAGCTTACAACATAACCACCTTCCTACCTCTGTGAATGTTCTTCACCTGTACACTCCTTTTCGATCCCCCGCTTGCTGCAGATACCCTTTTTCTTACGAATACCTAATTCAACCATCCGCAGTCGGCCGCGCTTTTTCTCTATTTCGGTCCAGGGTCGGAATGACCTCCCCTCTCCCTCCGCCAAAAGCCTACTTTTGACACTTTTAAATCCAGTCTCAAAACGCATTTATTTCAAATCTAAGACTTTCCCCTCTTGTTTCATCTCATTTCTGTCCTTGCCCTCAACAGCCGAAACCCCCATCATCACCCTGCTAAAGTACACAACCTCTGTGTGTGTGTGCGCCTGCGTGTTTGTTTTGTGTGTGTGTGTGTGTGTGTGTGTGTGTGGGTGTGGTTTGTGGTGTGTGCGTGCGCGCGCGTATGCTTATATTTCAATTGCAAAAACTATTAATTATAACTTGTTGCAATTGTGAGAGTAGGATGAATGCAAGCGCTTTTATTTCTTTTTGCAAGATATAGCGCTATACAAATTCCATTTCTTCTTCTTCTTCTTCTCTCTTCTTCTTCCTTCTTCTTCTTCTTCTTCTTCTTCTTTTTTTTTTTTATTTTTTTATCCAGGCTCAACACACATTTATTTCAAACCAAAGATTCTCCCCTCTTGTTTCATCTCATTTCTAGCCCTGCCTTCAACAGCCGAAACCCCCATCACGACAAAAAGAAAAAGTAACTATAACATGCTTAAAATACATGCTGCTAGAAATCATAAATAGAAGAAAATAAACACCCAATGAATCTTTATGCCTTGTACTTGGGCATCCTATTGAAAGGATGCAAAGGAGTTCACAAGGTCTGTATCCAGCCAAGTGGTCAGTCTTCGATGATATCACAAACATTGCTGTACACTTACAGTACAAGCCCAAACAAGAGAAGATGGGGGAAACAATAACTGGCCTCACTTGGATCTACTACAGACTCAATTCTCCACTCCACCACATAAAAGTTAGATGAAGGTAATAATGGTGAAGGAAAAACAAGTGGAGGTAACCCCTTACAACTTCTCAATCATTTTGTAAACGCTTTATCCAAGACTCGATTCAGAAAAGAACACAAAACAAACAAAAGCATACCTCGAGAATAGAATACCTTTCAATGACGATACTGATAATGATGATGATAATGACAATGACAAAAGCATAATTATAATAACAATAACAATAATAATAATGGTGATGATGATGATGATGCTTATTCTAGTATAATAGTGATGATGATGACAAATTTATATAGTACTAATAAAAACAATGACAACATTTAAAAAAAATCAACACTACAATAAAATTACTCATGCATCTTTATATTTCCCCCCCCACCACCCACCCCCAACCCCACCCCATCGGTTCCTCAGAGTATTTCACTATATCGACATCATGAAAGTGGGTTCCATGATTATTTTTTAAGCTGCATCTTTATTGAAATGCAGTCTTGTATCAACTAGACTTGCCCCTAGTATATCGTTACTGATTTATCATTATTTCATATGAAGCTCACCTTTCAGCAATCCTCACCCTTAATTTTTCTCGTGATTTCACTCACCACAGTAAAAATGCTATAACATGTGGAAATTAACTGTTATTTTTTTCTGTAAGAAGATTTAAGTACATGGTTATTACTGACAATGACTAATGACTAAACTGACCTGGATGTAACAAATACACCCAGGATACAGGACACAGCCTGATACCTGAACATGACGGGCTCTGCCAGCTTCAAGCTGCCCTGGACACACTGTCTGAATAATTCATTACAGTGTCCGAAAGCCTTCTTGAGGAGTTAAGAGAGAAGTCAAGATTAGTTACAAACAGCTCTCTACAGATAGCCTGCAAAACATGATACAGCGAGGAGAAGGGTGAGAACAGAAATCCTGCCTGTGTGTACATTGACAACAGCACTTACCAGACTCCCATCATGTTGATGCTGTGGTTTGGCATGCCGACTTGTATGAAGACTGAGGTCTGCAGATTGCTTGCGTGAAGAACAGCTCTTGGGTGTCTCATACAGCGAATCATACACGGAGTTACTCTTCATGGTAACGTCAATCAGGCAGAAATCCAGTAACTTCATTATTTCTTCTGGTCTTAAGCATTTGCTACTGAATATAATGAACAATAACACCATGCAGTAGTTCAGTGAAAGGAATCGTACTATTCACCGATTTATTGTTGAATATTGTACATCATTGAGTGTGTAGTTCAATATTGAATTTTTGCACAGATTATGTAGTCACACCAAACAATGTCATGTAATGTTCACGATTGTTTATAGTTGTGACACATTTGACGTTTTTTGAAGAATAACACAATATAAGTCACATAGAATAGGCCTTCTGGTTTTCTGGTGGTCAAAGCGACTTGATCTTTATGAAGACAACAATATGGATCAAGAACATTGATCATTATATAAAATGTTTCAAATGTTATATTCTCTGACAGATGTGAGAAATGTGGCTCTGTACAGTAGTGGACATCTTCACAAACTGAGCTCTTTAGGATGATGTGTAGAACTCATCACTGCTAAAATAACCTATATGATAACTATCAACAGAAAATTATATAAATTTGAATTTTTTCTTTGGTCACAATATCATAAAGTTTTCTCTGTATGCATAACACTTGTTATCTTAAAGATGTGTAATGTATAACTACAGATTGGAAACTAGCAAACACTATTCATGTACAACCTCAAAGATATGGCCTAACTTTCTTGTCAACTAAAATATCACAAGCACACAGGGTTGATCAAAAGTGTTATACCTCATCTCCTTGCTGACTTGTCATGTGCACATGTCATATTTCACCTGGATGATAACAACACACATGGAACTTACATGAAGGAAGGGCAATACAAAATCATATGAAGCAAACTTTTATCCACAAGGAGTTCAGTAGTCACATACCTAATTTTGATGAGGATTGGCACCATGGTTTGGGGGTGGGTAGTTTCCATAAACGTCTCTAAGCCTTTTTAGCCTGGCTATGTGAGCCCTAGCATGCATTAGTCTTTTTGATATCATTTGTTGGTCTATCATGCTTCTTTCTGAGTCCCCTAAGCGCGATCTTATTATTGTAATACCATACTGACTCAGTCGATAAGCCATGTTTGAAAATATGGAAAGATTTCATGAAAATCTCTGATTTGGGCTGTAACTGTAAAAGCATATTTTGAACCAATGTTTCACATCCGTATAAGATTGACATAATGAAATTATGAGAGCACCGGATCCTTCGCATGTGTTTTGTTGTGTTGTTTTGTGGCATCATCTAGCTCCTTCCTCTTCAAGATATCAAAGTATCTCTCTCATCTCTTCGTTTTCTTCTTCCTCTCTTTCATTGTCTTCCTCATCCATTTCTTCTTCCTCTTCCTCCTCCACATCCATTCTTCTTCCTCTTCCTCCCCTCCTCTTCCTCTTCTTCTTCCTCATCCACCAGCATCTCCGGTGTACCTCCTCATAGCTCCTCCTTCCTCCCATTACCGTCTCCTCCTCTTCTCTGGGCCTATTTCCATGGAGGAAGATGTCCGAAGCTCCAGGTCTTTCCTGACTAGGTTCTGGTTCTTCATTGCTTTGTTCTGGACCCTGCTCTTCTACTTCATGCAAAACTGGATTCCCTGCTGGATGTGGTAGTGATGGTGGTTGTGACGACGATGGTTGTCCCATGATGTGTTGATGTTGTGGTTGTGGTGTTCGTTGTGATGTTGATGGCTGTCCCATTATGGGCTGTTGTTGTAGAGGTGATTGTCGTGATGTTGACGGTTGTCCCATGATATGTTGATGTTGTTGTGACGTTGATTGTTGTTCCAAGACCTGTTGCCGTAGTGGTGGTTGTCGCGATGTTGATGGTTGTCCCATCATATAATGTCGTAGTGGTGTCAGTGGTCGTTGGAATGATGATGGATTGTCCATGATCCGCTGTTGTTGTAGCGATGGCTGTACTTGTGATGCTGACATTTGTTCCAACATCTGGTGTAAATTGATGGTTTGTCGAATAATACTTGGTAGAGGTGGTGGCTGTGTTGTGGTTGTTGTGGCTGTGATGTTGATAGAGGTGTACCAGCCGGTGATTGCGATGTTGACGGTTGTTCCATGACTTCTTGTTTGTTGTGTGATGATAGGTGTTGCAATGTATGTGGTTCTTCACTGCTCTCCTCTTGTTGTGGTGATTGCTGTTCTTCACCCTCCTCAACTTGGGGCAGGGGTGGCCTTTGTGAGGTGGACGGGGCTTCAGAGAGCTTCCGTCTTTTTCTCTCTGGTTCTCCCTCCATGACTGGAAGATCTTGCGTTCAAACCTTTTGCAGACAAGTCGAATACAATCCTGAGATCTTTACAGCTTTGGCTTCAGAGAAGACCAATACACACAGAGATCTTATAGTTTTGGCTTTAGAGAAGGCTAATACACACTAAGATCTTAACGATGCTTACCAAAGAGACGTCCACTGCTTAATGATACCTGTGCAGTTCTGGCTTAACACCAGTCATGTTCTCTTTCTAAGCAGGAATGAGACACAGCCCCTGTTATTCGGCTTTTAGTGGAGCAGGGGCAGATTCGACAAGTGCTCATCAGCAACACCTTGTTTTTAATCGTGATTAGTGTACATAACGTGAGTATTTGTCTGCCTCTGTCCTGTTTCTGTGGTCTTTTGTCAGTTTTTTCTCTGTGGTCTGTCATCTGATCTTTTTTCTCTCTCCTCTCTCTCTCTCTCTCTCTCTATCTCTCTCCACCCCATCACAACACACACATACATACATATATATCCACCTCCTCCTCACATTCTATCTCCTCCCCCCATCCTTTTTGCACCTCCCCTCTCCCTTTATTATTTTTTTGCCCCTTGTTTCTGTGAGTTCCTGTCCTGCTGTCTCACAGGCTCATTTTAATATCTCTGGTCCAGCCATGCCAAGATTAAAATGTCCATATCCTTAGGGTCAGAAGTCACAAGAGTTATCAACATTTGGTTGCTGTGGGCCCCCAGCCAGAAGAGCCCTGCACGCTGCTGGGTCACTTTGGGGTGTTCAGTGTGTGTAAGATAATAGATAGTCTTGAGTAAGAGCACCCACGTTGGATAGCAACCACCACAATGTCCCTCCAATGACCTCCTGATGTGAACCTCTTACTTCAAAGGCTTTTGACCAGCAAATAAATCACCAGGGGCACAGAAGTGTATGGAGAAACTGAAACTGAGGTCATTATGAGATTAGAGCACCTGATGCCACTAAATCAGAGACAAGTTTCAGCGATCACTGCAGCCGAGCGGTTAAGGGTCGTATTTGTTGTCTAATTTGTTTCTTTCTTTCTTTTGTTTGTTTTTCTTTCTTTGTTTGTTGTCTTGTTTTTTTTCCTCAGCTAGAGCTCTAGGTTCACCAATGGTGAAATTGTGTTGATGTGACATTTTCGCCCACTATTAAGTTAGCAACATTCTGACTTTGGAGGTGATCTACACACAACACCAGTGAGCATGCATGTTTCAAAATTTTGTCATCCGTTTCCAAGCACACAGTGGTCTACTCTTACAAAAGGCTGAACAGGTTTTACGTGTATACAGGATGTTCCTGCAGCGTTAGCACACATGACCTTGGTTTATAGTCTCATAGAAGGACCTGTTAAGACTGTTTGACTTCAATGCTAAAGGCTCCATGACGTCATGTCTTGAATTCTGGGCAGCCCTGTCAAGTGAATTGAAGTTGGTGATTTACTTTTTTCCAGGTAAACTTAAGATGCAGACCTGCCAGTGTCTTAGTTCCTTCGTGTAATACACACACAGAAGATCAAATATGCACGTAAATGATCCTAACTAATAACCTTACAGTGTCCCGTGGCTTACAGAACAGAAACGGCACCCAGGACTCAACCTGTATAAAAATGAGAGCAGCTCAAGAAGTCGAGACTATCTCCTGAGGCCTGCAGACAGACATCTGCACAATTACAACACGAGAAAAGGCTAAGACTACAATCCTAACCAGGAAAGGGAGTGCAGTTCAAGAGAGACCGAAACAGAGACAAGACAGACAACCGAAAGACAGAATGTGAGACACAGACAGACAGACAGAAAGAGATGCAGACAGACAGATAGCAGAGTTTACTTTTTTTATATTGCATGGTGAATATTCTGTGATGAGTTGAGGTGATGCTGCTGCTATGGAAGTGTAGTGCTTTAAGACTACTTGACTAGGGCTACAGGTTTGCTATCATCCCTTGTCAATCAACCCAGAGAAATTCAGACACCTACAATGTTGTCAGGTAATTTGGAGCAAACACTCTCAAACGCGCATCCTTAAGTTAGGAGGAAGCTCGGACTGTGTGGTACCCATCTTCCAATGAACCCACAGCACACTCACTCTGGCTAGGAGTCCGGATGGGGTCCAAAATTCCTATGACTCTTAAAGGATTCGCACCTAAAATCTTCAGTATGAAACCTCAGCACTAACACACTACGCACTGGCGCGCCAGTGTGGCAGGTGATGTCTTAATCTTTTGATACCTAAATAACTTATATCACTGCAAAACGTGAGACAATTGAAGAGTTGTGAAAAACGCCAACAATGCCCTATGGCAATCTCAACTAAGTAAAACACTTTGTCAAACAGAGCAGAGCATTTACATTTTCTTAAGTTTTATCCAGCAACTTGCGTTCTGAGACCATACACAGGCAATCCTAGTTACTCAGGTAGCCATTATCTTGCAACATTGTATTACAGAAAGTTGGACAAAGTGTGGTCAAGCATTTTCACACAATCTGTAACTGAGGACAAATACCCCCACTGGAATAGAAACCAAGGGCCTTTGAAATTTGCTTTCCTTTGTTCAAACAGAGAATTAACCTGCACCACATAATCAGCGCATTTTGTTTTATTTTATAAGCGTTTTCCATGACATCTGAGGTTTCTGAAGAGTTTGACAAAGCTGTCAACATACTATTGTTACACTCTTGACCTGAATACAAACAAAAGCGAGCTTCCAAGTTCTGTTTTTCTTTTTATTAAGGAACTTACGTATCAGCTATAGCAATGAGAAAATTCTTTTTATGCAAAGTGGCTTATCATTGGCATAAGTGAGAATTCGAAAAGAGTTGTGTGACCAAAGAGCCCAATGGAAGTTGTCAAGTCTGGAACTGAAAATTTACAAAAACGTTTGATCCGAAAAGTTTACCTAAGGTGTTAAATGAAGGGGAATACATATCATTAAATTTCATTGATGTAATCTGCATTTGGTTTTGACACAAGGTATAGTAACTCGCTATTTCCCAATTTGTGGACATCGGTGCATTGACACTTCAGGGACAAGACTCATATTGTCTGATGGTCACAGGCACGTTGTTGAAATAGTCTATCATCAACACTTGTTAGGGCTCTTGCATGCCCTTACACACACAAGAACGCCCACACACACACACACACAGATGCCGAAAATCAAACAAAAAGCAATCTCACTTACTACCAGCTCGTTTTAATTTATGAAGAACCAAGGCTGCACAAGCTACTCTGATCGCTTTCATTGAATAAAACCTCTCTCATTACTTTCACAATCTCTCGCACATTCATATTCATATCAGTAAAAGCAAAGCTTCCCCTCCCTGCTCCCCCTGTACCACACACACATACGTACACACACTTTTTCCATAAATAATATAATCAAACCAAAGATAAGGGTTGATAGATATGAAGAGGTTGTTCAATCCATTCCTATGTAGGTCTTTCAACTGTCACTAGTTATAGTAAATGAAATAAAACCCCATGGAAAGCGTCCTCCTCATGTATAAGCATGACATGCAACTCCACAGTTACAGATGGAAATCCCCCATCATATAAAACCGATTGGAAAAATAAAGTGAAACTCCATTTTAAAAGTTTCACCGTAAAACACAATTACATTCAGAAGAATTTTGGTGCAGTTTTAAGATCGATTTCGTTTTTCCTCTCTCTTAGTTTTCCTCTCTTCCCTTTTTTTACAATTTTTTCTTTTTCATTTGAATGGAAGTTCTGTCTACCAATAAAGACAATCTTAAAATTCCCAAGCCATCAAACGAAAGTTATTCAGCTTTTTTTTTCTGAAAGATAGCTGTGAACGGCTTTCCTCTTGACAAACTCCATCAACACACAAGCACATTATATACTCTGGTTGTCGGTTTACAGCATTGAACAGGCTACAGTAGTTTACTGTCCGTTTCTCATCTATTTTTTGCCAAATTATTGCTTTGTAGTGGTATATATTGGATTCAGTGTCTTATTCTTTTATTTATAGATTATTTACTTTATTGTATTATTATTTGATTTAATTGCTTTTCATCTCGTTCGTTTTCTTCATTTTACATCGATCACTGGTAGAAAGGATTACATTTTCCAAGTTTGGCGTTTAAGGAAGATTCATTCTCTCAACACCCACACTCACACACACACACATATATATATGTTATATATATATATATATTTATAATACAGATATATATATATATATATATATTTTTTTTTTTTTTACAGATTTGTTTGACCGTTATGTTTAAAACTAATGGGGGTGAAGCTCATGCTGGCAGAAGAATGTGTTGAGGATGCCCCATATGCAGTGCTCTGATCAGACATGCTCTGTCAGCATCTGCACCACAGATACAATTAACCATCAAGAACAGAAATGCCTGATTTTTAATGTCCAAAGACCACACCTTGCATTTGTACGTTTACTCCTACTTTACATACGTGCACATACATTCCACGCAAAGCATCAATACTCTTGGAACACACATATGTATAATTTACCTTATACAAGCAAGCATAGAATGCATGCACGCACACATATTCCAAATAAGTAAAACAAGAAAATAAGATAATTCACAAGAGGTTTTGAATCTGCAATGCATGGTTGTATACAAATAATAGGTAAAGGTACCTGAAGCCTAAGCGGTCTTGGAGAGCGTGATGTCAAGACCTCAGCTCTTTCTACTGGCCACATAGTTGAGGGTGGAGGCTATCATCCTCATCCATTTAAATTCGATTCTCTCTACTTTCTTCTTCCTCTCCTCCGAAAACCTCCACCGCGCATGCATTTCCTTCCCATACCCTAAAGAGGCAGGAACCCATGACAGATGTGACTGGGGACTGTGCTGAAGCCAAGGGTGCTCAAACGGCACCCCTCCACTTGGTAACCCCAGTCAATGCTGCTTAAACCTAGCAAAGGGAAAAGCAAGTCTGTTTGTTTGTTTATTCTTTTATATCGAGGATAATGGAATATAGCACTTACGTGCTTTTTACATCCAGTCCCCCGTGTGTTTGCATTTTTGATTTTCTGTCATCTGGTTCCCCCACCGGCACACAACGGCCTACCTTTCGAAAAGCGGAACTAGATTTAACGTATGGGCAAGATTTCTGCGTGCGTTCGCACACGGGCCTCTGCTTAGATCTATCCGAAAGGGACTTTGGGAGAGATGGAGTCTGCACTGAGTTTAACTCCAAGGAAAAATATTCCTTGAACTTGCTGTGGCCCACTGAGCTAACCCTAGTCACCCTAATGCATGGTTAGACCTTTTACAAGGAAATCTAAAATGCGTGATACCATGCATGAAACATTTTTTTTAAAACATTTTCAGAAGGAGAACTAAAACTAGAAAGCATTTTTCAGATTCTTTTCTCTGTTTCAAAGGGCTGATCAAGATATTGTCCTCAACTACGTATTACATTAGTAGCAATCGTTCTGTGAATGACCCCCCTCTCTCTCCCTTTGCCAAAAGCTACTATGCACTTTTAAAATCCACCATCCAACGCACATTTCTTTCAAACAGAAGATTCTCCCCTCGTGTTTCGTCTCAGTCTTGCCTGCCCCAACGGCGAAAACCCCCATCACCCTGCCAAAGTGTACAACCTGTATGTCATGTGTGTGGTGCTGTGTGAGCGCGTGCGAACGCGCACAGTGTAGTGTACGTGCTTGTAGAGTGTGCATTTCATTTGCACACACGATCAATTGTACCTGGTTGCATGGAAAGATCAAGTGGAATGCAATCCGCTTTGATTGATTAATCGTCATCATCATCATCAGCAGCAGCAGCAGCAGGACAAGTCAGCAGCCCAGCAGCATCAGCAGCAGCTGCACGCAGCAGCAAAAATGATATTGTCATTTCACCACAGTCATTAGCAATGAAAAGAATATCGTCCATTCCCCACATTCAACAAAACGATATTGTCTTATCCACTACATTCTCAGAAAAACATATTGTCCATATCCTCTATATCAGCGACGGAAACTTGCCTTAAAACTTGCATTCGTGAAGCACACAGCATCCCAATTAATCCACCAAAACAGACTACTACAAATGTTCTGTTGGCATTGTTGCTTGCTTGCTTTTTTTGGGGGTTAATGAGGTCTTTCCATGACCTTGACTAAAAATATGGGCTTTAAGAAAAACTGTCGACTTGAAAACGCCCCCCCCTTTTTTCCCTTCTTCTTTTAAATAAACCAGTGTGTCCCCCACTCCCTTAGGGGCCATGGACACCAAAGTTTGAGGGGCTCTTTCCAACTACGACTGAGACAGTTTTTTCAAAAAAATTTTTTCTCCTGCAGTTAACATAGTGCTTTTTCTACGCCCCGGGAATTGAATTTGTAAAAACTATTAATTGGTGCGCGGGGTTTGTTTTTACTTTGATTTGTAAATGTCTATTAATTGAACTCGCTGCAGTGAACGATTAGGATGTGAAAGCGCTTCGTTTTGTTTTTTTGAAAGATATAGCGCTGTATAAACCCCCTGTTTTATTTTATTATTCCTTCAGATGGTTTAAACTAAAAGGGTTTCCGTGTGCTGACGCACGTACAAGTTCTTGCGCCCTCGTTAAAACCGTTCCGCATTTCTAAAGAGCAGACCATTGTGGGGGCGTGGTTTTTTTAAGCTGGCATCCAAAACGAAAAAAAAAAGAGGAAGAAATATAACTGCTGAAAAATATTTTGCTAAAAAACCCTACATAGAATAAAATAAAGCCCCCCAATGAATTTTTAGCTTTGTATTGGGCATCCTATTAAAAGGGATGCAGGGAGTTCACAGGGTTTGTATCCACCAAGTGGTCATTCCTAGAAATTCAAAAAATTGCCGTACACTTACAGTACAGCAAAACAAGGAAATGGGGGGTTTAAAAACAATAAGGGCCTCATTTGGTTTATACAGACTCAATTTCTCCACTCCCCACTAAAAGTTAGATAAAGGGAAGTAGGGGTGGGGAAAAAAAAAAGTGGGGGGGGAAACCCCCTTAAAAACTTCTCAATCATTTTGAAAAAGCTTTTTCCAAACCCATTCAGAAAAAAACCAAAACAAACAAAAAACATATCTCGGGGGAAAAAGAATACCTTTCAATGACAAAACTGATAATGATATGTTGAGACAATGACAAAACATAATGAAATAACAATAATAAATAAAAATGGTGGTGATAAATGATACTTTACTTAAATATGGTGTGATGACAATTTTGTAAAGTACTAATAAAAACAAAAAACTTTTAAAAAAATCAACCACAATAAAATTACTCTCATTTTTCCCCCAAAACCGCCCCCACCCCTCTTTTTCCTCAGGAATTTCACTATATCCACTTCAGGGGAAAAAGTGGGTTCCTGATTATTTTTAACCCCCTCTTTATTGAAATCTTTTTTTTGTATCAACAAAATTGCCCCAAGTAATCGTTACTGATTGATCATTATTTAAATGAAGCTCACCTTTCAGCAATCCCCACCCTTACCCTTTCTCTGATTTCACTCACCCCAGTAAAAATTCTTTAAACATGTAGAAATTTTCTGTTATTTTTTTCTGCAAGAAGATTTAAGTCATGGTTATTTTTGACCTGACAAATGACCCAAACTGCCAGGTGTAAAAAAAACCACCCGGATACAGGACCAGCCCTGAACGAAGAGAGGGCTTCCGCTTCAAGCTGCCCCCGGACACACTGTCGAATAATTCATTACTGTCCGAAAGCTTCTTGGGAGTTAAGAGAGAATTTAAGTTATTCAAAAAGTCTTACAGATAGTCTGCAAAAAATTTTATACAGTGAGGAGAAGGGTGAGAACAGAAATCCTGCCTGGTGTACGAAACAGCACTTACCACACTCCATCATGTTGAGCTGTAGTTTTGGGTGCCAATTGTTGAAGGGCTGAGGTTCGATTGCTTGCCTGAAGAACACTTGCGCTGTTATGCAGCCAAAACTCACGGATTACCTTCTTGTAAAAGGGCAAACAGGGAGAAAACCGTAACTTATTATTTCTTTTGGTTTAACATACTGGAAGAAAAAGAAAAAACCCAATCAACACCTGCAGTAGTTCATTGAAGGGGAAACGTAATATTTCTTGATTTTTTGTTGATGGATATTTTACAGGGGCATTGTGTGTGTGGTGTTCAAAATGGAATGTTTCACGGGGGTTAATTTGTCCCCAACAAACAATGTAGTAAATTTTAGCTGATTGTATAGTTAGGGATACAGTCATGACAAAATTTTTATTGTTTTGAAAAATGACAATGCGCACAGGGACTTATCTTTATGAAGATAACAAAAGGGGTCAAGAACATTTTTCTTTATATAAAAAGGTTTTATACAGTAATTTTTGCAAATTGGGAAATCGTGGCTTGTCGTAGTGGGCATCCACAAACTGACCTTTAGGATGATGGTAGAACTCATCACTGCTTAAAAAAAAAAAACTTAAAAATGCTATCAACAGAAAATTTATTTGATTTTTTAGTTTTTTCGTTTTCCCAAAAGTCTACAGTTTTTTTTTGTATGCATGCAAAGATATGTAATGTGTAACTTTCGTTAAAGGGAGTACAAACCTTTTTGTACACCTCAAAAAATGGCCAAACTTTTTTTTTCAACTAAAATACACAAGCAACAGGGTTTTATTTTAACAGTGTTTTACCCCACTCCCTTGCTGACTTTTCTGGCACACAAAGCTCATTTTTCATGTTTTACCTAGATATAGCAAACACACATTGAACTTCCATGAAGGAAGGGCAATAAAAAATCTTTGACGCAGACTTTTTTCCACAAGGAATTGGCATCACATCCCTTAGTTTGATGGGGGATTGGCACCAGGTTTGGGGGTGGATATTTTTCCCAAAAATATTCCTAAGCCTTTTCAGCGTGGCTTTTAAAACCCCCCTGGATGCATTAGTCTTTTGATATCAGCTTTTCGTTTTTTCATGCTTTTTTCTGGTCATCTAAGCGTGATTTTATTTTGTAATGTATACGACTCGGTCGATCACCCGGTTTAAAAAATAAGGAAAGATTTCACAAAAACTCTGATTTGGCTCTGAAACTGAAAAAAGCTTTTTGAAGGGATGCCCTTACATCCATATAGATTCCAAAAGATGAAACCTGAAGGGACCCGGATCATTCGCATGGTTTTGTTTGGTTGTTTTTTGGCATATCTGCTCCTCCCCTTTAAAATGTTTAAAGTATTGCTCCATCCTCGTTTTCCCCCCTTTTTCCCCCTTTCATTTGTCTTCCTCATCCCCTTTTTTTTCCCTTTTCCCCCTCCCCCTCCCCTCCACTCCAATTCTTCTTCCTCCTCCTCCTCTTCCCCCTTCTTCTTCCTCATCCCCAGCATCTCCTGGGAACTCCTTAGCTCCTCCCTTTCCCCCCATTTCCGTCTCCTCCCCTTTTTTGGGCTATTTCCATGGGGGAAGATGTCCGAAACTCCAGGTCTTTTTCCCGACTAGGTTGGTTTCATTGCTTTGTCTGGACCATGCTCTTTTAATCATACAAAACCCGGTTCCCTGCGGTTGGTAGTGTGGTGGTTGAATGAGATGGGTTTTTTCCCTGTGTGTTTAGTTGTGTTTGGTTTTTTGTGATGTTGATGGCGTCCATAATGGGTGTTGTTGTAGAGGGTTTTCGTGATGTTTACGGTTGTCCCATGTATTTATGTTGTGTAGCATGCTTGTTTGACGTTGATTGTTGTTCCAAGACGTTGCCGTATGTGGTTGTCGCATGTTGATGGTTTGTCCCACATTTTAAGTGGTGGTGGTTCAGGGGCGTTGGAAAGATAATGGGGTTGTCCATGATCCGCGTTTTGTGCAAGGCTGACTTGTGATCTGGCAATTTTTCCAAAAACTGGTGTAAACGTGATGGGGGTCAAAAATATTGGTGAGGTGATGGCTTTTTTGGGTTTTGGTTGTTGTGGCTGGATGGGATATGGGGGTACCAGCCATAGTGGCGAAAAACAAAAACTGATTATAAACAAACAGCTCTTGCAAAACAAATAACAAACTTCAAAACCGTAATTACATTTCTGCAAAAGACAAACTATTACTCTGCTCAAGTCTCTCGATGCCACGACCATGAAATCTCTTTTTCCCTCACCTCAACTCTTCAGTCGGCAAAGACAAGCCCTCTGACCTATGTTCTTCAGCCCACTCTGAACTTCCTGTTGATTTCTCTTCATTCTTCCTCTGACAAATCCGCAACACTTGACTCCAGACTGGATCAGACTCCGTTCCACCCTGCGCCTTTCTGATCCCAATTTTACTGGCATTCTCTCTCTTTCTTTCACCCAACAAGCGAGAATGAATCAAGATCAATCCTGAAAGAAAATGACAATAATAATCATCGTGATCGTGATCCTGTACCTGCTTCTCTTTTTCATTCAGTGCCTTTCACAGCTTATACCCACCATCAAAAAAATAGTTAAACTAATCACTTCTTTCAGGAACTTTCCAGACAGCTCTCAAAACGCAATAGTTACACCCTAATCAAAAGCACGACTTCGACCCTAACACTCTGAAAGAATTATAGACTGTGTCCTAACCTACGTTCATTTCTAAAGTCCTTGAAAAAGTTGTTCTGAAAACAAACGTAACAACCATCTTCCTTCCAATATCTCCTTCCCCCCGTTTCAATCTGGATCTCGTGCCCAACCCAGTACCGAAACCACCCTAGTCCACACGTTAAGCACGCTGATGCTACAAGCCTCTGACTCCGGAAAAATTCCTCTCAATCTTCTCGACTTATCTGCAGCTTGCGACACTATAGACATTCATATTCTTCTCTCCGTCTTCAAAAACGTTTGGTATTAATGCACAGCCCTCACTGGTTTAGTTCATACCTCACAGGACGAGGTCTGGTCAGGTTTCAGAAGTCGTCCTCTGCTACCGGGTAAACCATGTAACCGGTCACCTGTGCATGTCGCGGGGAGTCACCCACCCAAAAATCACCGCCTGGAAGAGAGATGGGGCGCCGCCATGCTACTTTTGCCAAGACACGCTATATGGAAATGACAAAAATAAAGAGATATACCGGATCGGTCCGCCCTCCCGGGTCAACAACGGACCGCGCATTCCGTCTTGCCCACAGGGCGGAGGCGGCCAAGGTGCAGCTTGGGATGGACCCCCTACCACTAAAATCAGAGGAATGGGGACTAACTATCCCATCGCAACTGGAAAGTCAAGAACGTCCTGGCCCAAACAGGCAAACTCCAAGAACCTGATATCGATCTGGGACAGGCACACCTGGCATTCAGGTAGCGTCTCTGTGACGGTCAGATGAAAAAGAGCACGGTGAAACCCCATACTGACGAGGGTCACATGGCTCTACTATTAGCGGGGAGCACGGACAAGCATATTAATGGCTAGGCATGCTTGTCAACCAAGACATTCAAGAACTGTTAATAGGATACTACCCAGTAAACGCCGGCTTATGGCATCCGCCCTCAGGGCAGGCCCCATTCAACATCACTCGTGTTCCAAGCTACGCACCCAACAACGGTCCACGATGGATAAAAGTCGTAGAGGATTTCTAACAACCAACTACAGGGCATCATCAGATAAGCTATAACGATTCTTTATTTATTATCTTCTCTCTATGAACCTAAAGAACAAGAAAAGAATGACGTCATGATCATCCAGGAGAGAATGGAACGGCCTACGGGATCGGCGGAGACGCACTGAATGACTGGCAGCAAATTCTGGGTTCCTCCTGTAATGCGACATCACCAATGAGCGACGGAACTCCACTACTGAATTTGCCAGTACAACGACACGGTGCTCGCCAATACCCCTTGGAGACCACTAGGCATCCCGACGCTCCGGACCTACCCATCTCCTCCGGCCCCTCTGCACGTAGCGTATCCAAATTTAATGGACTGTCGCCCTCATCATCACAACCGATTGACTGTACCTCTCATCCTGGGCAGAACGGTTTCGATTTCTGGCTATCAACAGAGCCAAGACGAGGACATTCAGGTGCATTTTTACTACAACACACCACCACCATGGCAGTTGCTGATCATGACCTCAAGCTCCTGAACTTTAGAGTCCCGATTGCGAAGAATCAATAAGACAAAGAACACCAGACCTCACGTTCTAACCTGGAAGCCTGAAGGACCCCCCATCGCCGAGTCCTTCCAAGCAACAATAGGAGGGAAATTCGCACCATGCTGGCACTTTGAAAGAAGATGCCGAAAAGACGACACCAGTTTTAACACCAGTGATGACTGAGAGCAGCAAGCATATCCTTGGCAAACATCGCCGAAAAAACACAACCATGGCGTCACAGATGAACTTGAATACTGTGTGACAAAAGACGAGACCTGAAGAGAGCAAATTGAACACTACAGGAGCAGTTGAGTACAAGAAAGTAAAATCAAGACGATCAGGGAGAGACATGAGGAAGGACCATGGAGCGAATGGACTAGACGAAACAATGTGCAAGAAATACGAAGAGACCCCTGACCAAAGTATTAATAGCAAAGAGCATACCAGTTTGTGAATGAGCTCACCCATACCAGAAACAGGCTAGTCTTGTAACATCCAGGACTAAAGAATCGGAATTGCCTAACAGAAAGACGGGATATCGGTGGCAGATGGACGGAAATACTGTTCCCGAACTTACAATCATCAGACGCCTAGCGACCCCAGCGTACTTGCAAGCCAAGCTCATAGGATTAAAGACAAGTTCCCAATTCTACGCGAGGAAAGTAGAAGAGTAGCCATTAGATCGGCTGAAAAAGGAAAATCAGCCTGGAACACGACAACATCCCAGCAGACGCTGATCCAACGGGGGAGAAGCAGACTAGTGACAGACATCCTTACAAGTATCTGCAACAAGATCTGGCAGACCGGAGAGTGGCCTACACCTTGGACCAATCACTTATCATCACTCTCCCCAAGAAAGGAATCTCTCCTAGCCAGTGCCAAAACTACAGGACAATCAGCCTCATAAGTCTATCGCCAGTAAAGTCATGCCTCGAAAGTGATCCTGAACAGGCTGAAATTAAAGGCAGAAAGGAGATCATCGCCCTAAGCGCACGGCGGTTTCCGCCCAAATAGAAAGCCACCACAGCAACAGATATTCAACCTGAGGGGTTCTGTCGTGCGAAAATACAGCCAGCATCTAACAAGACTCATCTTCACGTCTTTCATTGATTTTCAGAAGCCTTCGATAGAGTATGGCATGACGCCCTCGTGGGCCACAATGAACAAAATTCAACATGGGCAAGAAGCTGATCCACACCATCAAGGGAATTACTCAAGGCCACCAGTGCAGTTAATCGTACATGGCACGGTAGGGGAACTGGTTCCGCTACCTCAGTAGGGGTCCGACAGCGGATGTCTGCTGTCGCGACACTGTTAAATATTTTCCTCGAAACGCATCATGATGACGCCTTGGAGAAGACACACACGGCCACAGGTCCCAGCATTGGAGGCGAACAATCACCAACTCAGGTTTGCCGCTGACCATTGACCGGTTCTGGAGGAAATCGAAGAGGAACTGGGCCACCATAGTGAAGCAAATGGACGAAATATCCTCACGATACGGCATGGAACATCAGCCGCCGAGAAAACCCAAGCTCAGGTCAAACGCTGCCCAGCCAATCACCACCAGATCACTCTCAGCGGAAAAGATTGGTAGACAGTTGCATTTCAAGTACCTTGGAAAGCATCTAAGTGAGGCGGGATCGAAGACCGAATCCTAGCAAGAGCCGGCACAAACTGCAGCTGCAAATGGAAAGATGAAGACCTATGGAGAGACAGAAACATTCCTTCGGAAACCAAGGTAATAAAGTTACTAAAAACGCCGTCAGACACTCAACAAGCCTTTACGCATGTGAGGCAATGGACACTGAACGCACGACCTACAAAGGGGGGGGGGAGGTTTCCAAGCAGTAGAAAATGGAGATGCTCTGAGGCTTCCTTAGCATTCCATACAAGGACCTTGTCTCCAACAATGAAGTCCGCAGAATGATCAATCAAACAAGTGCGGGACTATGAAGTCCTACTGACCACGGCGAAAAGTGGTGAAAAACCCAGTTGGTATGGGCACGTACACGCTCAGAAGGACTTGTCAAAGACCATTCTGCAAGGAACAGTCCTGAGGAAGGAGAAGACGGGGCAGACAGAGGAGAACTGGGACCGACCTCTGTGATTGGACAGGGTGAGGACTTCAGTGTCACACCGGCACTTGCCCACGACTGCGGTAAATGGAGCCAGCTGGTCTACCGTTCGTCCACCATGCACGCCCCTACGCCCTAGCGGTAGGGACCAAGTGAAACAGTGAAACACGACCGATCTCCAAACAGTTGCAGTAAACAGATTCACATCATCACTGTCCAACTGGAATGGGAAGTCCCACAAGGATCAGTTCTTGGCCCTGTTCTCCTTTCACTCTCTACACTGCTCACTTTCACTTATAATAAATCTTTCATCAGATCCAGCCATCATTCTCATATGCAGATGACTCTTATATTATTAGCGTGATATCTGAAAATCTTCTTTCTCTTGATTAATATGTCCTATGCCCTCATGTATCCAAAATTGGATTATAACAGAACAAGGGTTCTGCTATAATGCAGATAAAACCGAACGCCCTATGCTTGTTAGGTACGAAACAAAAAAGGTTCTTTCCATGCGCAACTGACATTCAATAGAGAGTCCGGCTCATACGTCTGTCCCTCTAGCCACTGCTGTGAAATATCTAGAGGTCTTATCAGACAACCACACTCTCCGTGGAAAAGTCATCACCAGACCTGCCAGTCATGCTACTATCAAGTACGGCTCGTTATTAGTGCTGTTTGAAAGTACTGTCACTGATGCAACATCCAAACTAATATCGGTCCTGCTATTCTCTCACGTCTGGATTCATTGGCAAATCTCTTCTGGCTGGTCTGCCATCATCATCTATCCATCTCTTTAAACGTTATACAAAAACTCTGCCGCCAACTAGTCCTCTGGGAAAAAAATGCTGAGGAGCACGCGTTACTCCTCTCTTGCGATCTCTCCAATGGCTGCATGATGTCCGCAGAGAGTAAATATAACGATCAGTACCCTGTGTTACATATGTCTATACAATCCACAATCACCTTTCCTACCTCTGTGAATGTCTTCACCTGTCCCTCCTTCTCGATCCTCCGCTATGCTGCAGATACCTTGTGCTTACGGAATACATAGATTCAACAATCCACAGTCGGGCCGTCGTCTTTTCTATTTCTGGTCCAGTTGATCTGGAATGGTCCTCCTCTCTCCTCCGCAAAAGCCTACTTTGACACTTTTAAATCAGCCTCAAAACACATATATTTCAAATCTAAGACTTTCCCCTCTTGTTTCATCTCATTTCCTGTCCTTACCCTCAAAAGCTGATACCCCATCCCATGCCGAAGTACACAACCTCTGTGTGTTGTGTGTGGTGTGTGTGTGAGCGCGCGCGCGCGCGCGCGTGCTCTGTGTGGTGCGTGTGTGTGGGTGTGTGTGGTGTCGTGCCATGTGTGTCGTAGTGCGCGCGGCGCGGCGTGTGTGTGTTTGTGTTTATATTTAGTATTGTAAAAACTATTTATTGTAACTAGTTCCAATTGTGAGAGTAGGATGAATGCACAGCGCTTTGATTTGTTTTTGCTAAGATATAGCGCTAAATAAAATATTCCATTTATAATTCATTAGTATTTTTATCATTATTATTATTAAGTCCTGGCTAAACACACATTTATCTCAACCGAAGAAGATACTCCCTCTTGTTTCATCTCATTCTAGCCTGCCCTCATCACCCTGCCAAAGTGGACAAATTTATGTATGTTATGTGTGTGTTTCGATGTGTTGTGTGTGTGTGTGTGTGTGTGTGTGTGTGTATGAGAGAGAGAGGAGAGAATGACGAGAAGGTAGAGAGAGAGACTGTGTTTTGAGCCGCTCCTCGCGCGCGTGCACATGTTATATGTGCTACGTGCGTGTGTGACTGACATATTTTCCCCCCACCCCCCCCTGTACATTTATTGACTGGTATGCATGTAAAGATCAAGTTGAATGCAATTTGCTATTGATTTGATTTATCATTATCATCATCATCATCATCAACAGCAGCAGCAGCAAAACGATATCTGTCATTTCACACAGTCTTGAGCAATGAAAAGATATCGCTCCATTCCCCACATTAGCAACAAAAGAATTGTCTTATCATACATTTCAGAAAAAATATTGTATCCATTTCTCTCTCTATCAGCGACGAAAAACTGCTTTAAATTGGCATTGTAGCACAACAGCAAACCCCATTAATTCCACCAATCAAGATACTCCAAGTTATGTTGGCTTGTTTGCTTGATTGCCTTGTTTTGGGGGTTAGGAGTGTAGGGTCTTTCCTATGACCCCCCCTGGTCGACTTTCAAATAAGCTTTAACGAAACACAGTCAGATTGCAACCCCCCTCCTTTTTCTCGTTCTTCTTTGGAAATAAACATGTGTGTCACCCACTCTCCGTATGGGCATGAGACACCAAAAGTTTCTGAGGGCTTATGTTCCAATACGACTGAGACAGATATATAAGAAATTTTTTCCTGACAAGTTACCATCAGTGCCTGGTTCTACGCTCCGGATCGGAATTGAATTTGTAAAAATATAAATGTGTGCGAGTGTGTGTTTACATTTGACTTTGTAAATATCTCTTAAATGTAACTCGCTTACAGGTGTGAAAGACTAGATGAAGAAAGCGCTTCGACTTGTTTTTGCAAGATATAGCGCTGTATAATTTCCTTGTATTATTATTATTACTTATTAATTCTTCAGATGTGATTTAACTCAAGGTTCCGTGTGCTGACGCACGTACAATTCCCTTGCGCCCTCGTTAAACCAGTTCCGCCTTTCCTAAAGAGCAGACCATTGTGGGTCCTGTTGTCTTTTTAAGCGGGCATCAAATACGAGGCAAAAAAGGAAGAAAAAAGTATAACATGCTGAAAAATATATGTTGCTAAAAAATCATATATTAGTAGAAAATAGGCACCCACATGTATCTGTTTGCCTAGTGACTTGGGCATCCTATTGAAAGGATGCAGAGGAGTTCAAGGGTTTGTATCAGCCAAGTGGTCAGTCTTAGATAATGTCAAAAACATTTGCTATACACTTACAGTACAAGCATAAACAAGAGAAAAGATGGGGAGAGCGGAAAACTAATAACTGGCCTCACTTGGATCTACTAAGACTCAATTCTATACTCCACACATAAAAGATAGATGCAGAGGTTTAATAACGGTGAAGGAAAAAAAAACAAGTGATGGTAACCCCTTACAACTTCTCAATCATTTTGTAACGCTTTATCCTAGATTCCATTCAGAAAAGAACCCCGAAACAAACAAATAACCATATCTCGAGAAAAGAATACCTTTCTATGACAATACTGGCGAATGATGATAATGATGACAATGACAAAAACAAAATTGATAATAAACAATTATAATAATAATACTAATAATAATAATTATAATATAATAATAGTAATAATAATAATGGTGATGATGATGATGAACTTTATACTACCGTAAAATAGGTGATGATAAATGACAAATTTGTAAGTACTAATATAACGATCAACATTTTACATAACAAAAACCATACAATAAAATTCTCAAGCATCTTTTAACCCCCAACCGACCCCCACCCCATCGGTTCCTCAGCGTATATTTCACTATATCCACATATGAAAGTGAGGTTCATGATTATTTTTTTAAGCCATATCTTTATTGGAAATACAGTCTTGATCAACTAGACTTGCCCCTAGTACATCGTTACTGATTTATCATTATTTCATATGAAAGCTCTCCTCTGTTTCCAGCAATCTTACCATTACCCTTACTCTGATTTCACTCATTACAGTAAAAAATGCTATAACAATGTAGAAATTACGTTATTCTTTTTCTGCAAGGAAAGATTTAATATCCATGGTTATTACTGACCATGACTAATGACTATAAATCTGACCTGGAATGTAAAAAAACACACCCAGGAATTACAGGACAACAGCCTGATTATCTGAAAATGAACGGGCTCTGCCAGTTCAGCTTGCCCTTGGGGACACAACTGTCTGAATAATCATTACAGGTCCGAAAGCCTTCTTGAGGAGTTTAAGAGAGAAGTCAAGATTAGTTACAACACAGCTCTCTACAGATAGCTGCAAAAACATGATTACAGTGGGAGAGAAGGGGGTGAGAAACAGATATGCCTGCCCTGTGTGTACATTGACAACTGCACTTACCAGACTCCATTCTTGGTTGATGCTGTTGTTTGGCATGCCAACTGTGTGATGACTGAGGCTCTGCAGATTGCTTGCATGATGAACAGCTTCAGGGGTGTCTCATTACAGCCAATCATACACGGAGTTTATTTCTTAGTAAGGTTCAATCAGGCAGAAATCAGTAACTTCATTATTTTCTTCTGGTCGTTAAGCCCATAAGCTGCTGAAGATATGGAACAATCAAACGCATGCAGTAGTTCAATGTGAGGGAATGTAGTGTGGCAATTGATTTATTGTTGCATGAATATGTACAGACATATGTGTGTGTTGTAGTTCAATTATGGATGTTTTGCACTGGATTATGTAGTCACATGAAAAACAATGTCATGTAATGTACAGCTGATTGTTATAGTTAGGATACCAGTCATGGACACATTGATGGTTTTTTTGAAGAATGACTCATGCAGCTCACAGGGACTTGATTTTATGAAGATAGCAATATGGATCAAGAAGCATTGATCATATATAAAAGGGTTTATACAGTCACATTCTTTGACAATTAGTGAGAAATCGCTGGCTTTGTACAAGTAGTTGGACATTTCACAAAACTGAGCTTTAGGATGATGTGTTGAAACTCATCACTGCTAAAAAAAAATACTATATGATGACTATCAACAGAAATTTATTTTGATTTTGAGTTTTTTCTTTGTACAACGTCATACAGTTTTTTCTGCTATGCATGCAAGATATGTAATGTGTAACTACGGTTGGAGAGTAGCAAACTATCATGTACAGCCTCAAAGAGATATGGACTAACTGTCTTTTCAACTAAACTATCACAAGCCACACAGCGGTTGATCTCCAGTGTTATACCTCCATCCTTGCCTGACTTGTTCTGTGCACACAACGTATCACGGTTTCATATTTGACCTAGGATGATAGACAAAACACATTGAACTAGCCGAAGGAAGGGAAAATGAAAATCATTATGACCGCAGACTTTTATCCTTAAGGAAATGATAGTCACATACCATTAAGTTTGATGAGATTGGCACCTGGTTTGTGGTGTTGATAGTACACATAAATAATTCCTAAGCTTTTCAGCCTGGCTATGTGAGCATGGCATGCATAGTTTTTTGATATAGCCTTTCGTTTATCATGCTTCTTTCTGAGTCATCTAAGCATGATCTTATTATTGTAATGTCATACCGACTCAGTCGATCAGCCAGGTTTGAAAATAATGGAAAGATTTCACGAAAATCTCTGATTTGGCGTCTGTAACTGTAAAAGCTATTTTGAAGCGATGCTTCACATCCGTATAAGATTGACATGATGAAACTATGAGAGCACCGGATCATTCGCATGGTTTTGTTGTGTTGTTTTGTGGCATCATCTAGCTCCTCCTCTTCAAGATGTTCAAAGTATTGCTCCATCTCTTCGTTTTCTTCTTCCTCTCTTTCATTGTCTTCCTCATCCATTTCTTCCTCTTCCTCCTCCTCCTCCACATCCAATTCTTCTTCCTTCCTCCACCTCCTCTTCCTCTTCTTCTTCCTTCTCCACCAGCATCTCCTGGTGTATCTCCTCATAGCTCCTCCTTCCTCCCATTACCGTCTCCTCCTCTTCTCTGGGCCTATTTCCATGGAGGAAGATGTCCGAAGCTCCAGGTCTTTCCTGACTAGGTTCTGGTTCTTCATTGCTTTGTCCTGGACCCTGCTCTTCTACATCATACAAAACTGGATACCCTGCTGGATGTGGTAGTGATGGTGGTTGTGATGATGATGGTTGTCCCATGATGTGTTGATGTTGTGGTTGTGGTGTTGTTGTGATGTTGATGGCTGTCCATAATGGGCTGTTGTTGTAGAGGTGATTGTCGTGATGTTGACGGTTGTCCCATGTATTTGATGTTGTTGTGGGAGTGCTTGTTGTGACGTTGATTGTTGTTCCAAGATTTGTTGCAATAGTGATGGTTGTCGCAATGTTGATGGTTGTCCCATCATATAATGTGGTGGTGGTGTCAGTGGTCGTTGGAATAAGGATGGATTGTCCATGATCCGCTGTTGTTGTAGCAATGGCTGTATTTGTGATGCTGACAATTGTTCCAACATCTGGTGGAAACGTGATGGTTGTCGATTAATACTTGGTAGAGGTGGTGGCTGTGGTTGTGGTTGTTGTGGCTGTGATGTTGATAGAGGTGGTACCAGCCATGGCGATTGCGATGTTGACGGTTGTTCCATGACTTCTTGCTGTTGTTGTGATGGATGTAGGTGTTGCAATGTATGTGGTTCTTCACTGCTCTCCTCTTGTTGTGGTGATTGCTGTTCTTCACCCTCCTCAACTTGGGGCAGGGGTGGCCTATGTGAGGTGGACGGGGCTTCAGAGAGCTTCCGTCTTTTTCTCTCTGGTTCTCCCTCCATGACAAGGAAGATCTTGGGTTCAAACCTTTTGCAGACAAGTCGAATACAATCCTGAGATCTTTACAGCTTTGGCTTCAGAGAAGACCAATTCACACCGAGATCTTTACAGCTTTGCTTCAGAGAACCATCACACAGTATCTTATTGTTTTGGCTTTAGAGAAGGCTAATACACACTAAGATCTTTACGATGCTTACCAAAGTGACTTCCACTGCTTAATGATAGCTGTGCAGTTCTGGCTTAACACCAGTCATGTTTTTTTCTAAGCAGGAATGAGACACAGCCCCTGTCATTCAGCTTCTATGTGATGCAGGGGCAGATTCGACAAGTGCTCATCCGCCAACACCTTGTTTTAATCGTGATTAATGTACATAACGTGAGTATTTGTTTACCTCTGTCTGTTTCTGTGTCTTTTGCGTTTTTTTGTGTCTGTGTCTGTATCTGTATGTTTCTCTCTCCCTCCGTCTCTCTCTCTCTCTCCACATACACACACATACATACATATCGATATATCCACCTCCTCCTCACATTTTATCTCTTCCTTCCCTCCTTTTTTGCACCCCTCCCCCAACCACTTTATTATTATTTTTTTGCATGCCTTCTTTCTGGGACGTTTCTGTCCTGCTGTTCTCACAGGGCTCATTTTAATATCTCTGGTCCAGCCATGCCAAGATTCAAAATGTCCATATCCTTAGGGTCAGAAGTCCACAAGGAGCTTATCAACAGTTGGTTGCTGTGGGGCCTCCTGCCAGAAAAGCCCTGCACGTCTGCTGGGTCACTTTGGGGGTGTTCAGTATGTGTAAGATAATAGAGTAGTCTTGAGTAAGAGCACCCACGTTGGATAGCAACCACAACAATGTCCCTCCAATGATCTCCAGCTGTGAACTCTTACTTCAAAAGTTTTGACCCAAAAATAACTCACCATAGGCACAGAAGTGTATGGAGAAACTGAAACTGAGGTCATTATGAGATTAGAAAACCTGATCCCACAAAACAAAACAAGTTTCACCCAAATTCCCTGAAATTTTAGGGGTTTAAAGATCGAAATTTTGTTTTTTTTATTTGTTTCTTTTTTTGTTTGTTTCTTTCTTTGTTTTTTTTTTTTTCCCTCATTAAGCCTCAAAAGGGTTCACCAATGGTGAAATTTTTGAGTATTTTACATTTTTTTCCCCCACTTTTTAAGTTAGCAACTTTCCCTGACTTTGGAGGTAAATTCTACACACAACAAAAGTGAGAAAGCATTTTCAAAAATTTTGCCCATCCTTTCCCAACGCACACAGTGCTCCCTCTTACAAAACTGAACGGGTTTAACGGTATCCCGGATTTTTCTCAGCGTTAGCACCTTTACCTTGGTTTATATTCCCCTGTAGCACACATAAACCTTGGTTTATACCCTAAAGGGGGGGGACCTGTTAAGACTTTTTTGGACTTCAGTCTAGAGCCCATGACCCCCGGGGCTTAATCTGGGAACCCTGCCCTATTAAAATTGAAGTTGGGGGGTTTTTAAACCCTTTTCTAGGTAAATTTAAGATCCAGACCTCCAGTTTTGGGTTCCCTTCGGTATATACACGCACATAAGATCAAAAAAGCACTTTAAAAGGGAACCAAAAAAATTTCCCTTACAGTGCCCTGAGGGGTTACAGAAACAAAAAACCCCCCAGAAATCAACCCTTAAAAAATTTAAATGACTGCCGGGAAAGGTCGAAATCTATCTCATGTGGCCTGCGAAGCCCATCCTGCAAAATTTAAAACCCCAAAACCCGAAAAAAAAAACACTACTACCCAAACCCGGGAAAGGGAGTGCAGTTTCCCCAGAAGAAAACAAAGAAAAGAGACAGACAAATACAGAAAGAGACCCCGGCAGACAGAAGAAAGAGACACGACAAAACAGACAAAACAGACAGAAAGAGTTATCTTTTTTTTTTGCAGGGTTTATTATTTGTGATGGGGTTTTAAGTGTTCCCCCGGCTTTTTAAGTGCGTGTGTTTTAAAAAGACTACTGGAGGGGGGGCTAAAACACGCTTGCTACATCCCCGGTTCAATCGACCCAGAAAAATTCAGACATCCCCCGTTTTTGGTCAGGAAATTTTTGAGCAAAAAACTCCAAACCCCTCATCTTTTAAATAATAAACTCGACTCTTTTGGCCCCAGTCTTCCCCAAATAAACCCCAAAGTTACCCTCCTCGGGCTAGGAGCCGGAGGGGGTTTCCAAAAAAACCCCTTTTTACTTTTAGGGTTTTCAAACCAAAAAACTTCCCAAAATTAAAACCTCGGAAAACTAACCATTTGCGCCATCCGGGCATTTTATGTCTTATCTTTTTGATCCCAAAAATAACTTTTCACTGCAAAACGGTGACATTGAAGAGTTTTTAAAAACGCCTAAAATGCCCTATGGCAAAAAAAACCGAAGTCAAACATTTTTGTAAAAAACAAAAAGCAGACTTTTTCGGGTTCTTAGTTTACCAGCAACCTGCCTTCTGACACCATACACAGGGCATCTTTAGTTACTAGGTGTTTTTCCCTTTTGAAAAAGGGATTTACAGAAGAGTTTTTGACAAAGTGTGTCAAGGCATTTTCTCCAAACCCTGTAACTAAAGGTCAAAACCCAAGCGGGAAAAACCAGGGCCTTTAAAATTTTGTTTTTCCTTTGTTCAAAAGTGAATTACCTGCAACCATAAAACCCCCAGCGCTTTTTTGGTTTTTTTTATTAGCTTTCCATGGAAAAAAATCTGAGTTCTTTTAGTTGTGCCCAAAAGCTGTCAACAGGTTTTTGTTACACCTTCCCTTTGAAGTCAAAAAAAAGCTTAACATTCAAAGTTCTGTTTTTTTTTTTAAAAAAGGGAACTTACTACAGCGGAAGGCCCCGTGGTCGAGTTTTTTTAGGGGGTTCAATTTCGTACCAGAGGCGCGGGTTTTCGATCCCCCGCTCGCTCGGTGTTTTTCCCTTTGGGGAAAAAAACTTTACTCCTAATTCCTCACTCCACCCGGGTGTCAAGTGGGTCCCAAACTCGCTGGGAAGTAATCGGGCGACAGACTAGCTCCTGTCACGGGGGTGGGAAAAACCATCATTTTCGTTTTAACGCTCAAAAACCCCGGGAAAAGCCCCGGCTCTTGGGCTTCTGGCTCAAAAAAACAACTTTTTATTTTTACGTACAGTTTATAGAAAAGAGAAAATTTTTTATTACAAAGGGGCTTTATCATTTGCAAAATGTGAAGTTCTAAAGGGGTTGTTTTAAACCAAGAGACCAATCGAATTTGTCACGGGTGGAACTAAATTTAAAAAAAAACAGTTACAAAAATTTGTTACAAAGGTTTTTAAATAGGGGGAAGTAAAAATTTTAATTAAAATTTTTAATTTGATGTAATCTTTTTTTTGGGTTTTTTTGAAAACAAGGTAAAAGTAACTCGCTTTTCCCCCAAAATTTTGGTGACATAGTGCATTGAGCACCCCAAAGGGGACAGCATAAATTTTTGTCAGATGGTCACGGGTCACGTTTTAAAACCTAGCCCTACAAAAACGTTTGGGCCCATGGGCTCATGCTGCCCTTACAACACCCAAAACACACACACACGATGCAAAAATTTCAAACAAAAATGCAATCACAGTTTACAACCAGCTCGTTTTATTTTTGGGAGACCCAAGGCTGCACAAAACCCTACTCGATCGCTTTAAATTGAATAAATCCACTCTCTTACTTTCCACAATCTCTCTCCATACATATTCAAAATAAAATGTAAAAGAAAGGCATCCCCCCCCGGGCTCCCCCCTTTTTAAAACACACAACGTACAAAACACTTTTTCCAGTGAAAATATGATTAAAAAAAAGATAAGGGTAAATAGATATAAAAAGGTTGTTAACCATTCCCTATGTAGGCCCTTTCAACTGTCACTGTTATAGAAATTTAAAAAAACCCCCCAGGGAACCTCCTCATTTTAAAATCAGTGACCCCCAACTCCCCCAGTTACTTTTTAAATTCCCACCCAAAAAAACCCTTTTTGGGAACGATAAAGTAAAAAACCCCCAAATTTAAAGTTTCACAAGAAAAACCCCAAAATTAAAAATCAAAAAAAATTTGTGGAGTTAAAGATTGTTTTGGGTTTTCCCCTTTTATTTTCCCTCTTTTTCCCCTTTTTTAACAATTTTTCTTTCCTTTTGCATTTAAAAATGGATTTTTTTTGTCCCCGATCAAGACAAAGCTTAAAAATTCAACCACCCAAACTGAAAGTTTTTCTTTTTTTTTTCCCCTAAATTTGATAGTTGGGGAAAAGGGTTTTTTTCTCTTGACAAACTCCATCAAACACACAAGGCACTTTAATATACTTTTGTTGCCCGGTTTTAAAAAGGCATTTTTGAACGGGCCTAAAAGTTACTGACTGTTCCCCTCTATTTTTGCCAAAAATTTATTGCCTTTGTTTTGAATAAAATTGGATTCATTTTGTCTTAATCCATTTTAAAAATTATTTAATTTATTGAACTTTTATTTTAAAATTTGTTTTAAATCTGGGTTTCTTTTCCCCTTCATTTGACTTTGATCAGGGAGAAAGGGAAACCCTTTAAAATTGGCTTTAAAGGGAAGATTCATTTTGACACCCAAAAACCCCACCCCACCCCCCCCCCCCCCACACCCCACATATAAAAATAAAATATATATATATAAATATAAAAAAAAATATTATATATATATATAATATATATAATAATAATATAAATATATAATTTTACAGAATTGTTTGACCTTATGTTTTAAAAACCCCTTTGGGGGGGTGAAGCTCATTGCGGCAGAAGAAGGGGTTTTTTGAAAAACCCCCAAAGCATTGCGGGTTGGATCTGACATGCTCTGTCACTCTGCCACACAGATAAAATTAACCATCAAAAAACAAAACCATTTTTAAATGTCCAAAGACTACACCTTGCATTTTGAAATTTTTTACTCTACTTACATACGTGCCCCAAAAACATTTCACGAAAAAGCTCAATACCTTGCCCCCACCCCATAATGAAAAATTTTATTTTAAACAAGAAAAGCATAGTTTCATGCACGCACACATAGGCCAAAAAGTAAAGACAAAGAATAATTTAACCACAATTTTTTAAAAAATCTGCAATGCATGGTTTGAAAAAAAAGGAAAGGTACCTTGAAACCTAAGCGGTTTTTGGGGAGCGAGTTTGTCGAAAAACCTCATTTCCCGGGCCAGCATAACTGAGGGCGGGGCCAAATCCCTCTCCGCGCGGCTTTTCCTTCCCTGACCCTAAAGGGGCAGGAACCCATTGAAAAATGCGGGGACTGGGGGACTTTTTCTAAAGCAAGGGCGAAAAAACGGTCACCCTTTCCCCCTTGGTAACCACAGTCAAAGCTGTTTAAACCTTAGCTAGGGGAAAGCAAGTGCTTTTTTGTTTTTTTATTTTTTTTATATCGGGGATAATGGAATAACCCAACTTACTGCTTTTTTACACCCTCCCCGTGTTTTGCTTTTTTTGTTTTTTAAAAGTAAATTGGTTGCCCCCGGGAAACACAAGGGCCTACCTTTTCGAAAAAGCGGAACAAAACCAACGTGGGGCAAGATTTTCCTGCGTCCCATTCGCCCCACGGGGCCTTTTGTTTAAGCCCTTATCCAAAGGGGATTTGGGGAGATTTGGATTTCCTACACTGTAAAAACCCCAAAGGGAAAAATTTTTCCCCCTTGCCTTGCAGACCCTGAGCAAACCCTGCCCCCAAATTCCCCAAGGGTTTTGGGGACCCTTTTTAAAAAGAAATTTTAAAAATGCGTGAGAAATGCAAGAAATTTTTTTTTAAAACCCATTTTCTAGAAGAAAGGAACAAAAACTAGAAATAAATTTTCGATTCTTTTCCTCTGATTAAAATTGCTTTTTCAAAGAATTTTTCCTAAACTAGGGTATTAATTAAAGCATCTTTCCCTGGAATGACCCCCCTCCTTTTTCCTTTGCCAAAAGCTACTTATCCACTTTTAAATCCAGCCTAAACGCCCATTTATTTCAAACAGAAGATTCTCCCCTCTTGTTTCGTCTCATTTTTTCCCCCTCCCCCCCAACCCCCCAAAAACCGCCATCACCCCTGCCAAATTTGTAAAAATTTTATGTATGTGTGTTTGCGGTTTGAGCGCGTGCAAACGCCCCCACATTTTTTAATTTACGTGCATGTGTGGGTGCATTTAAATTTTTGCAAAAACTACCCAATTGTACCGGGTTTTGCATGTGAAAAACCAAGTTGAATGCAATCGTTTTTTGATTTGATTTATCGTCGCCCCATCATCACCCTCATCATCAGCATCATAAACATCATCAGCAGCAGCATACAGCAGCAGCAGCAGCAGCAAAATGATATTGTCCATTTCCCCACAGTCATTAGAAATGAAAAAAAATATCGTCCATTCCCACTTTAAGCAACAAAAAGATATTGTCTTATCCCCAACATTCTCAAAAAAAAACATATTGCCCAAATTTTCTCCCTAAAACACGACAAAACTGCTTTAAACTTGGCATTTCACACACCAAACCCCAAATTTAATTCCACCAAACAAGCCCTACAACAAATTTCTGTTGGCTTTTTTTGTTTGCTTGCTTTTTTTGGGGGGTTAGGATGAGGTCTTTCCCCCCCCTGTCCCCTCAAATAAGTTTTAAAAGGGAAACACTGCCCAGACTTGAAACCCCCCCTCCTTTTTCTCGTTTTTTTTTTTAAAAAAAAACCCATGGTGTCCCCCCCACTCCCCCTTCAGGGCCAGGGACCCCAAAGAGATTCTGAGGGCCATTTTTCCAAACTACGACTGAGACGGGAAAATTCAAGAAAATTTTTCTCCGGGTTTTTTAACACCCGTGTTTGTTCTCCCGCCCGGGAATTGAATTTGTAAAAACTTTTAATTTGTGTGCGCGGGGTGTGTTACTTTTGAATTTGAAAAATCAATTAATTTTTAATTTCGCTGAAAGTGAAAGATTTAAAAATGAAAGCGCTTCGATTTGTTTTTTGCAAATATAGCGCGTAAAAATTTCCATGAAATTTTTAAAAATTAAAATCCCTTCAGATGAAAATTAACATAAAGGTTTCCCGTGTGCTGACGCACGACAAGTTTTTTAGCACCCTTTTTTAAAACCTTTTTCCGCTTTTCCCAAAAGAGCGACCATTGTGGGTCCTGTGGTTTTTTTTAAGCGGGCCCCCAAAGACAAAGAAAAAAAGGGGAAGAAAAAAAAACCCTCTGAAAATAATTTTTCAAAAAATCATACTAAAAAGAAAATGGGCTCCCAATAATTTTTATGTTTTGACGGGGCACCCCTTTTTGGAAAGGTTTCAGAGGAGTTCCAGGGTTTTGTCTCCAGCCAAGGGGGTCAGTTTTAAAGATAATGTCAAAAACATTCCCCTTTAACACTTACTACAACAAAAACAAGAAAAGGGGGAAAACAATAACACCCTCACATGGATCACAACAGACCCCTTTCTCCACCCCAACCACTTTGAATTTGGGATAAAGGGTAAAAAGGTGAAGGAAAAAAAAGTGGGGGTAACCCTTACAATTTCCAAAATCATTTTGTAAACGCTTTATCCAAACTCCATTCAAAAAAACCCAAAACCCAAAAAACAAACAAAAACATCTCGAGAAAAAAAACCCTTTTCAATGCAATACTGATAATGAGATGTTTATGACAATGACAAAAACATAATGAAAAAACAATAATAATAAAAATAATGGTGATGAGAAATGAAACAAAAACTAGTATAACAGTGATGTTTTAAGATAAATTTGTAAAGTCCCTAATAATAAAAACGAAAACCTTTAAAAAAAAAGCCCAACACTCCAATAAAATTACTCTCATTTTTTTAAGCCCCCACCCCACCCCATGGGTTCCTCAGGTATTTCCTTATCCACAACATGAAAGGGGGTTTTCCCATGATTTTTTTTTTAAGCTGCATCTTTTTTGAAATCCAGTCTTGTATCAACTAACTTGCCCCTAGTAACATCTTTCCCGTTTTAAATCATTTTTTCTTTATGCAGCTAAATTTTCCCAGCAATCCCTCCCCTTAACCTTTCCCCTGTTTTTTCACCCCACCACAGTAAAAATGCTATAACATGAAGAAACTTATCGTTATTTTTTTTCTGCAAGAAGATTTAAGTACATGGTTATTACTGACCATGACTAATGACTAAACTGCCATGGATGTAACAAACACACCCAGGATACAGGACACAGCCTGATACCTGAAGATGACGGGCTCTGCCAGCTTCAAGCTGCCCTGGACACACTGTCTGAAAAATTCATGACAGTGTCCGAAAGCCTTCTTGAGGAGTTAAGAGAGAAGTCAAGATTAGTTACAAACAGCTCTCTACAGATAGCCTGCAAAACATGATACAGTGAGGAGAAGGGTGAGAACAGAAATCCTGCCTGTGTGTACATTGACAACAGCACTTACCAGACTCCCATCATGTTGATGCTGTAGTTTGGCATGCCGACTTGTATGAAGACTGAGGTCTGCAGATTGCTTGCGTGAAGAACAGCTCTGCGCTGTCTCATACAGCCAATCATACACGGAGTTACTCTTCTTAGTAAGGTCAATCAGGCAGAAATCCAGTAACTTCATTATTTCTTCTGGTCTTAAGCATATGCTGCTGAAGATAATGAACAATCACACCATGCAGTAGTTCATTGAAGGGAATCGTAGTATGCATTGATTTATTGTTGATGAATATTGTACAGTCATTGTGTGTGTAAGTTCAATATGGAATGTTTTGCACTGGATTATGTAGTCACACGAAACAATGTCATGTAATGTTCAGCTGATTGTTATAGTTAGGGATACAGTCATGACACATTTGATGGTTTTGAAGAATGACACAATGCAGTCACAGGGACTTGATCGTTATGAAGATAACAATATGGATCAAGAACATTGATCATTATATAAAACGGTTTCATACAGTCACATTTTTGACAAATGGAAACAGTGGCTCTGTACAGTAGTGGACATCTTCACAAACTGAGCTCTTTAGGATGATGTGTAGAACTCATCACTGCTAAAAAAAAAACCCTATATGATGACTATCAACAGAAAATTATTTGATTGTGACTTTTTCTTTGTCACAATGTCATACAGTTTTGTCTGTATGCATGCAAAGATATGTAATGTGTAACTACAGGTTGGAAAGTAGCAAAAACTATTCATGTACAGCCTCAAAGATATGGCCTAACTTTCTTGTCAACTAAAATATCACAAGCACACAGGGTTGATTCAAAAGTGTTATACCTCCACTCCTTGCTGACTTGTTCTGTGCACACAAAGCTATCACGTTATCATATTTGACCTAGATGATAGCAAACACACATTGAACTTGCATGAAGAAGGCAATAGAAAATCATATGAAGCAGACTTTTATCCACAAGAATTCGCTAGTCCCTTACCATTAATTTTGATGAGGATTGGCACCATGGTTTGAGGGTGGATAGTTACCATAAATATTCCTAAGCCTTTTCAGCCTGGCTATGTGAGCCCTGGCATGCATTAGTCTTTTTGATATCAGCCTTTCGTTTATCATGCTTCTTTCTGAGTCATCTAAGCGTGATCTTATAATTGTAATGTCATACCGACTCAGTTGATCAGCCAGGTTTGAAAATAAAGGAAAGATTTCACGAAAATCTCTGATTTGGCGTCTGTAACTGTAAAAGCTATTTTGAAGCGCATCTTCACATCTGTATAAGATTGACATGATGAAACTATGAGAGCACTGGATCATTCGCATGGTTTTGTTGTGTTGTTTTGTGGCATCATCTAGCTCCTCCTCTTCAAGATGTTCAAAGTAATGCTCCATCTCTTTGTTTTCTTCTTCCTCTCTTTCATTGTCTTCCTCATCCATTTCTTCTCTCCTTCCTCCTCCTCCTCCACATCCAATTCTTCTTCCTCTTCCTCCACCTCCTCTTCCTCTTCTTCTTCCTCCTCCACCAGCATCTCCTGGTGTATCTCCTCATAGCTCCTCCTTCCTCCCATTACCGTCTCCTCCTCTTCTCTGGGCCTATTTCCATGGAGGAAGATGTCCGAAGCTCCAGGTCTTTCCTGACTAGGTTCTGGTTCTTCATTGCTTTGTTCTGGACCCTGCTCTTCTACTTCATGCAAAACTGGATTCCCTGCTGGATGTGGTAGTGATGGTGGTTGTGACGATGATGGTTGTCCCATGATGTGTTGATGTTGTGGTTGTGGTGTTTGTTGTGATGTTGATGGCTGTCCCATAATGGGCTGTTGTTGTAGAGGTGATTGTCGTGATGTTGACGGTTGTCCCATGATACGTTGATGTTGTTGTGGGAGTGCTTGTTGTGACGTTGATTGTTGTTTCAAGACCTGTTGCCGTAGTGATGGTTGTCGCGATGTTGATGGTTGTCCCATCATATAATGTGGTAGTGGTGTCAGTGGTCGTTGGAATGATGATGGATTGTCCATGATCCCCTGCTGTTGTAGCGATGGCTGTACTTGTGATGCTGACAATTGTTCCAACATCTGGTGTAAACGTGATGGTTGTCGAATAATACTTGGTAGAGGTGGTGGCTGTGGTTGTGGTTGTTGTGGATGTGATGTTGATAGAGGTGGTACCCTCCGTGGTGATTGCGATGTTGACGGTTGTTCCATGCCTTCTTGTTGTTGTTGTGATGGATGTATGTGTTGCAATGTTGCTGGTTCTTCACTGCTCTCCTCTTGTTGTGGTGATTGCTGTTCTTCACCCTCCTCAACTTGGGGCAGGGGTGGCCTTTGTGAGTTGGACGGCTCTTCAGAGAACTTCCGTCTTTTTCTCTCTGGTTCTCCCTCCATGACTGGGAAGATCTTGCGTTCAAACCTTTTGTAGACAAGTCGAATACAATCCTGAGATCTTTACAGCTTTGGCTTCAGAGGAGACCAATACACACAGAGATCTTATAGTTTTGGCTTTAGAGAAGGCTTAAACACTAAGATCTTTACGATTGTTACCAAAGAGACGTCCACTGCTTAATGATACCTGTGCAGTTCTGGCTTAACACCAGTCATGTTTTCTTTCTAAGCAGGAACGAGACACAGCCCCTGTCATTCAGCTTTAATGTGAGACAGGGGCAGATTCGACAAGTGCTCATCAGCCAGCACCTTGTTTTAATCGTGATTAGTGTACATAACGTGAGTATTTGTTTACCTACTTACTTCTGTCTGTTTCTGTGTCTTTTTCCATTTTTTGTGTCTGTGTCTGTATCTGTATGTTTCTCTCTCCCTCCCTATCTCTCTATCTTTCCACATACACACACATATATGCATATCTATATATCTACCTCCTCCTCACATTCTATCTCCTCCTCCCCTCCTTTTTTGCACCCCCTCTCCTTTATTATTTTTTTGCCTCCTTGTTTCTGTGATGTTCCTGTCCTGCTGTTCTCACAGGGCTCATTATAATACCTCTGGTCCAGCCATGCCAAGATTTAAAATGTCCATATCCTTAGGGTCAGAAGTCCACAAGGAGGTTATCAACATTTGGTTGCTGTGGGGCCCCCAGCCAGAAAAGCCCTGCACTGCTGCTGGGTCACTTTGGTAGTGTTCAGTGTGTGTAAGATATTAGAGTAGTCTTGAGTAAGAGCACCCACGTTGGATAGCAACCACCACAATGTCCCTCCAATGACCTCCTGATGTGAACGTCTTACTTCAAAGGCTTTGACCAAAAAAAATCACCACGGCACAGAAGTGTATGGAGAAACTGAAACTGAGGTCATTATGAGATTAGAGCAACTGATGCCACTAAATCAGAGACAAGTTTCAGCATCACTACAGCCCAGTGGTTAAGATCATATTTTGTTAATTGTTTGTTTGTTTCTTTATTTGTTTGTTTGTTTTTTTGTTTGTTTTTGTTCCTCAGCTAGAGCTATATGGTTCACCAATGGTGAAATTGTGTGTATGTGACATTTTTCGCCCACTATTAAGTTAGCAACATTCTGACTTTGGAGGTGATGTCTTCACACAACACCAGTGAGCATGCATGTTTCAAAATTTTGTCATCCGTTTCCAATGGCACACAGTGGTCTACTCTTACAAAAGGCTGAACAGGTTTTAACGTGTATACAGGATGCTCTGCGAGCGTTACTACTCATGACCTTGGTTTATAGTCTCATGTAGCACACATGACCTTGGTTTATAGTCTCATAGGAAGGACCTGTTAAGACTGTTTGACTTCAATGCTAGGGCTCCATGACGTCATTGGCTTGAATCTGGGCAGCCCTGTCTAGTGAATTGAAGTTGGTGGATTTTATCCTTTTCCAGGTAAACTTCAGATGCAGACCTGCCAGTTGCCCTTGTGTATATACACACACAGAAGATCAAATATGCACGTTAAAGATCGCTTAAATCCTTACAGTGTCTGATGGGTTACAGAAACAGAAACGCACCCAGCAATCAACCTGTATAATGAAATGAGCTGCTCTGAAGTCGAAATCTATCTCCTGAGGCCTGCAGACAGACATCCTGCACAATTATAAGCACGAGAGAAGGCTAAGCACTACTACCCCACCAGGAAAGGGAATGCAGATTCAGAGAGAGACAAAGACAGAGACAGACAGACAGAGACACAGACTGACAGACAGAAAGAGATGCAGAAAGACAGACAGACAAAGTTGTTGTTTTTTTTATTGCATGGTGATTATTTGTGATGAGGTTGATGTGATGCTACTGCTATTGAAGTGCATGTGCTTTAAGACTACTGGACAGGGCTACAAGCTTGCTATCATCCCCGGTGTCAATTGAGCCAGAGGAAATTCAGACACCTACATTGTTGGTCAGGTAATTTGAGCAACACTCTCAAACTCGCATCCGTAAGTGGATGAAACTCGACTGTGTGGTCCCAGTATTCCCAATGAACCCACAGCACACTCACTCTGGTTAATAATAATAATAATAATAATAAATGGAACTTATATCGTGCTATATCTTGCAAAGACAAATCAAAGCGCATGCATTCGACCTAATCTTACAGAGTCATACAACCAATGACAAATAATCAATAGTTCAAACAGATATTACAAACATGGTACTGTAGACCAAATCTATGAAATAAAATTGCAATAGTCAAATGTTTTTCAAAAGCACACACACACACACACACACACACACAGGTTATTATACTTTAGCTAGGCGCCGGATGGAGTTCAAAAACTCCCTATGACTCTTATGGGATTCGAACCTAAAATCTTCCAGTATGAAACCCCAGGCACTAACCACTGCGCCATGTTGGCAGGTGATGTCTTATCTTTTGATACCTAATAACTTTATCATTGTAAAACGTGAGACTATGAAGAGTTGTGACAAAGTGCCCCAATGCGCTATGTTAATTGTGCTCGTGTGTGTGTTTACATTTGAATTTGTAAAAATCTATTAATTGTAACTGGCTGCATGTGAAACACTAGGATGAATGAGAGCGCTTTGATTTGTTGGGGGGTTTTTGCAAGATATAGCGCTGTATAAATTCCATGTATTATTATTATTATTATTATTATTATTATTATTAATCTAAACCTGAAGTCAAACATTTTGTCCAAACAGAAGTAGAGCATTCACAGTTTTTCTTAGTTTATCAAGCAGTTCGCCTTTTGCCATCATACACAGCGCATTTTTAGTTACTAGGTAGCATTGTCTTTGCAATGTGTGATTTACAGCAGAATTGTGACAGAGCTTGTCAACATGCTTTGTTACACTCTTGACCTGAAGTCCAACAAAAGTTTAGCAGTCAAAGTTCTGTTTTTTCTTTTATAAAGAAAGTTACGTACTGCTATAGCAATGAGAAAATCTTTTGATGCAAAGTAGTTTGATCATTGCACAAGTGTCCGGTTCTAAAGAGTTGTGTGACCAAGAGAGCCAATGGGTTTTGTCTCAGTCTGGAACTGAAGTTTTTAAAAAAAAAGCTGACAGAAATGTCACAGAAGGTTTTTAAATGCCTGGGAAGTACATATCATTGAATTTCTATTTTTGTAATCTCAATTTTGGTTTTTAATACAAGGGAGTAGCAACTCGCTATGTCCCAATTTGTGACATGGTGCATCCAACACTCAGAAGGACAGACCCTTTTTTGTCATGATGGTCACAGGTTAGTTGTTAAAAGTAGTGTATCAGAACACATGTGCATGGGCTCATGCTTGCCTTACACACACACACACACACACACACACACACAACAACACACACACACACACACACACACATGCAGATATCGAACACAAAAGCAGATCACAGATTACTGTCAGCTCGTTTTATTTTAAGATCCAAGGCTGCACAGAGCTACTCTGATCGCTTTCATTGAATAAATCCTCACTCTTGCTTTCCACAATCTCAATGAGCAAGCAAGCATCCCCCTCCCTGCTTCCCCTTCCCACACACATAGGTGCACACACTTTTTCCAGTGAAGAATATAATCAAAGCAAAAATTAGAGTGATAAATATGAAGACTTTTCAACTATTACTATGAAGATGTTTCAGCTGCCACTAGTTATCAGTAATGAATAAAACCCCATGGAAGCCTCCTCATGTATAATCAGTGAAATGCAACTCCACAGTTACAGATGAAATTCCCACCTATATAAAACTGATTGGAAAAATAAAGTGAAAACCTTCAATTTAAAGTTTCGCAAGTAAAACAAAATTACAATCAAAAGAATTTGTGGAGTTTAAGATTGATTTCGGTTTTCCTCTTAGTTTTTCTCTTCCCCCCCCCCCCCCCCCCTCCTTTTTTTTTACAGTTTTTTCATTCTTCATTTGGAATGGAGTTTCTGTCTACAGATAAAAACAATGCTTAAAAATTCAAGCCATCAAACTGAGAAAAAACCAGCTTTTTTCTGAATGATAGTTGTGGAAAGGCTTTTTCTCTTGACAAACTCCATCATACACACAAGCACATTAATATAGTCTTTTGTCGGTTTACAGCAGTTAAGCAGGCTACAGTTACTGTCCGTTCTCTCTATTTTTGCCGAATTTTATTGCCTTTGTATTTTATACATTGCATTCAGTTTCTCTTAATTCATTTTAAAGATTTTTTAATTTATTGCATTTCTATTTTATTAATTGCTTTCATCTTATTTTGTTTCTTTCTTCATCTTATACTGACCACTTCAGGCTAAGGCTACATTTCCAAGTTTTACGTTAAAGAAGATTAATTCTGGCACACATATTTTTTTACAGATTTATGTGACTTTTAAATTTTCAAAAAATTGGAGATGAAGCTCATTGCTGGCAGAAGAATGGTGTTGAGGATGCCCCATATGCAGTGCTCTGGATCTGACATGCTCTGTCAGCATCTGCACACACAAATACAATTGACCATCAAGTATACAAATGCATGTTTTAATGTCCCTAGACTACACCTTGCATTTTGCACGTATATTCTGCTTACAAACGGACACATACTGTCCTCGCAAAGCATCAATACTCTTGAACACACCCATGTATGTGATATGCACTTGTACAAGCATGCATAGGTGCATGCCCGCACACATATGCCAAATAAATAAGAACAAGAGAATAAGTAACGGCAGAGGTTGTGAAAATCTGCAATGCATGGTTTAAAAATAAAAGGTAAAGGTATCCCGTAGCCTAATCGGTCTTTGGGGAGCGAGATGTCAGAGACCTCAACTTCTCCAGGGGCCAGTATATTGAGGGCGGCGCCCATCTCCTCTCCCTCGCTGCTTTACCATGCTCAATGTTGCTTAACTTTAGCTTGGGGAAAGTGAGTGCTCTGACCACTGAGCTATTCTTGCCCCTAATACATGGTTTTGAGCGTTTTAAAAGAAATATCAAAATGCATGAGGACAATACATGAAATATTTCATAAACAATTCTTTATAGGGAAGAAATCAAATTTGATGGCCTTTCTTTAAAATCCTTTTACCCCATTTTGAAAGTGCCGATTAAAGACATTGTCACTACTTCCCAGTTCATTACCTGAATACCTCCACAACGACTACTTCTGAACATCACTAAGACCCTCCCCACCAGATCAACCGCAAGAGATTTCCAATACCCGCTGTCTCATGAAGATATAGAACCTTATCGCTCACACACATACAACTCTATAATCCTAACATAACTGGTCCCACACGTGACATTAAAGAAATGAATTGTGATAAAATGAAAGAGTCGCCTTACACCCCCCACTGTATAAGACTTCCCGTATCAGACTATCCTAAGGTCTGCACGTCACACCCTTAGAACACGTGAATATCATCACCCACTAGTGTGTACAATCATATATACTTTCCACTCCCCCATACTCTGCCCTATTGATTCCAATGGTGTAATTCGATACTAAGTGTCTCTCTCACTCTACTCCACTGACCTCACGCTCCAATGTGGTATATATGTGTGACCAGTTGATCTGAGTCATATACATATGAACTAGTCGTCCGACAGTTTCTTACTTGATATAATCATCCTGTGTCAGTGTGTGTGTGTGTACCATACTACAGTGATATCATGCACTCTCCGTTGCACTCATTACAATGTGAATTGTGTCCTAGACTGTGGTGGTCACACTTCCTTAGGTCCTACATCTCTGACACCCAATCAACTCGATATGATGCCTCGTTTTCCAGTATCGCGCTCGCTTACCCATCCATCTCTCAGAGATGAATGACTATAGATAATAAGTGTAGAGCTGCAAAAACGTGTACACTGTTATCGACAGGTACCAAAATACCCCATTACTAACAACCTTGCTCTTAGTCACATATTTTGACTAAAGGAGTCTACCTTAGAGTATGTGATCATCATATGTGAACTATACTCTGTGATGGCATACTCAACTGTCGTGCAACAGAATATAGTAAAGATGTGTTCTATGTGCCTACGAGTTGTTACTGAGTCATCACTCACAAACTCATTATACACACGTAGTGTGTAGGCGCGTTGTCACTATGTTATGTGTATTATCGTCTACACCAGACGCTACTCCCTCATAGCTCCATTATTCCTACCATGTGAGATAGACAATGTCTAAACCATGTTTATACCTTTACATACTCAAATTGCCCACTTCATAGTTATGTGAAATAATTTAAACTGTGATCAGAGCTATTTTATTAGTAGTTTAAGATGACTTGGTTGATGTGCTTGTACCAGTTGTAAAATGGTGAATCCTACGTGTGTTTACAGTCTCTAGTGTCCATGATTCTTGTTGTGATCATATACCCAACTAATATAAATGTGAATATATAACGCGCGAACTCAATAAATCACCACTACTCCCCTTTGCTCCGTATATCGCCACACAAACCTACACATCTAGCGCTGTCGATGTATAGATCTCCGAACACAGAACTCCCACAGACTCTCATGAGAATGTGACAGGATCATGAGTGAGGATATATTGACTATAGTTTGATTATAGAGACGAATACATAATATTATCAGTCATTGTGCAACATCTATAATATATGAAAGGTCTGTCCACCATCTCATCTATGAGTGCCTCAGAAGACCCCACGTAGTGGCAGCACCACCCATACAGGTCACTTCAAACGTAGTGCCTTCTTCTGAAGAAATGGTTGAAAAACTGTTATGAGGCGAGTAGATATGCTCTTTTGTTTGAGTCTTGTTGTCTACTTAAAGAGGTGAATACATCAGTGTTGATGTGTGCATAGAGACTTTGTAGAAGACCTGCACAACTCGCACCTATACTGTAGCTGCATATTGCACTTCCGATTTATGCTTACTCAAGATCTTGAGTCGACTAGATCGAGTGGTGATGTGTGACCTCACTCCACAGAGATGCCTAGAATACGCAACAGATGAACACCCACTCATACATACTACGAACCCTATGAGTATCATCTGTGTTTGCACACAACCGACACACGATCTCTATACATGCATAAAGTGCACACACTCCCGCGCGGTGTAGCTCTCGCGCTCACACCCGTCGTCACGCGACAACACCCACGTAGAAAAACACTTACACCACGTCTCCACTTATCCACAGTCTCGCTTTACACGCTCTAAGTGTTGTACAGCTCGCGAATCGTGACTGTCAAAATCGTAGTGAGTCTCACATTCGATCAAAATTCCTAGTGTGTGTGTCACTACGTGATCCCCGATTATACATTCACTACATCAGATCCTCTATAATATCTCACCGGGTGTAACTCTCACCCCCCACCCACTAGTAAGCCTAACCCCCCCCCATACTGTCCACACAGTACACTCTTGTACGATCTACTCAATCAGTCCAGATTCACATATCAACAACTCCTAGATCTCATCACACATACATCACACATCCTAACTACCCCATGTTACATACTCATAACCAGCAGAGTTCGGACTATTACTCTCAAGAATACTCAATTTAAAGCCTGAAAAGTGAACGTAGTCAAAGAATACGAGTGATAAATAAGTGCAATGTGTCTCGTGAATAGCTAGGCTGTTAATGTTCAAGGCCTGGCCTGTGTCATGGATCGGCATCTGTTGTAGTGACAGAATAGAGATATGTAACAGAAACCGCGTATCATCACTCTTACCTGTGCTCGCTGAATTACAGAAACCTCTCAGAGTTCAGATGATAGTTAGTAACTGAGATCCTCTAGATCGATCTTTAAGGAGTAAATGTTGTGAATGGGGACAGATGTCAGAGTATGTGATCAAATAGAAGAGTCACTAATAAGAGAAGTATTACTGAGATAGGACTCGAATAACAGAGGTGAAAGCACGCTCTACCGATCACAAACATAAAGTCGTCCAACAATTGCCTACATCAAGATCTCAGTAGACGATCACCAGACTGACTCACACTCTACTCACAATCAGACAACAGTCTCACACACAACTAACTATCAGGATATCTAGAAGATGTGTGGTGTCCAGGTTCACTTCCTGATAGTACTCCGCTAGTTGTAGAAAGGTGTGTGAAGTAATCTACCCGCGTGTGTTGCCTACCTGAGCGCAGGCTCAACTTACACATATCTCGCTCAAGACGCATGCGACAGTCACGACTCCAGCTCCTACTGTCCATACCATATATCTCGCCCTAATACACTCCTTCCTTTGTATACATGAGATCATAATGTGGTGACTCTCCGTAATATTCCACTACATATAGAGAGGAGATCTATATACACGAGAGACTCTTCATACTTAACTAGTGTCTCATATATATCGATAGAGGTCATATTATCTATATATTCGCGGATGTGAGTATGGAGTAGAGAGAGTAAGTGATTTGTCGCTCGCCTGAGAGTGTGCAGTACGCAACCCAGCCACAACGAGCTGAGCACGACGTGTGATTAGTCGTCCGGTAGTTGAGTCGTGTTACGAGAGTACATATGTGAGTATCGAAGTGAGATATATGTATCATAGATGTACATCGATACATGAGATACTATCACTGTATATTTATGATTTGTTTTAGGTGACGAGGAATGTGCGTCTGTGTGCACGTGTGACTCGCTGTTGAGAAGTAGATACTCTCCTCTGAAGAGATCAATAAGAGTATGTATGTGCTCTTTGTCTCTGATAAAGAGGCTGTATATATGTATTATTTGAGTGAGTATGTACTTCTTTGTCTATAGTCGTGTAGACATGATCTCTATCTCTTGGATATACTCGCGAGCCAATGCTATCAACTTGCCACACAGTTATCCCGTTCACTCTAATATCGTAGTTTAGTGTTCAGCATCTTGCCAGTGTACTAGATGAAGAGAAAATCACGTCTCCTTTCTGTCGCTGCTGATAGAGAGACTCTCGCTCTATCGTCTGAGTCCTTCGGACATAGACACTTGTGAGTTGTCATCTCAAGATCTAGGGTGTAAAAAACCTTTCATATGCACTTGAGTCTTGAAAGAGTTGTTTCTCGGTACACAGGATGTTGTGCCATGCTTGTGAGCCTCATCAGTGTAATCTACACATCAGCGTCGTGAATGATATGCCTCTCTCTGGTGTTGAAGTGCAGATCGCGCTGAGAACAGTATAACTAGCTGCCCAGTCTGATGCACTCTCGATTGTATAGGCAGGTGCGAGAGGCGTCCTGAGTGTTAGTCGGCGACTCGCGCTGCTGCGATGAGCGTTGTGTGTTCTTGTTGTAGAAGAAGTGGGATTATATATCAGAATAACGTCTGCTGGATAGAGCGCACTAGTTGTCAGACCTCAACTCCCTTGTTTATCGGCGTCCTGTATGATAAAGTGCAATAATCTGCGTCTTTTCGACTGTTGGCTTTAAATTCATTTAAACCCTTCAAGCCTCATTTTGACCATTATTATGATGCATATCTTGTCAATTTCTATTTTGTCAGGTTTCTGTAGACTATACCATTTCAGCTCGTATTAACTTTTTATTACGCAATTATCCGATTTACAATATGTTGTACTGTATTGAATAGCTGATTATTGCGAGTAATAACATGTTAACAACTAGACCATTTGACCTCGGTGCTATGCGACTCAATTTGGGGTGGAGCCTCACTTTTTTTTCTCTTCTTATTCAAGGTCTTCAATAACATGTCCCTCGTGTGATCGTAAATCCACAGGTATTTAAAATATTGCCATCATTTAAGACAGAAATGAATCAAATAGTCAGGCAAAATACTCCTACTCTGTCTGCCTCTTTCATTTTTCATACCAAAGATATCCATTCATTTCTGCTCACACCTGCCATGGAAATTTTGAATTTCCTGAAAAATTGGTAATATAGACTCGAGCATGAAGCATTGAATCGTGATCAAATGTGTAAAGAGATATGAACAGGGATATTTGCAAGATGGCATAACAACAAAGTTGAACAATTTTAATAAGTATATGCAAGCTGGACCTTACAATGGGTAGGGTGGCGTGGTGGATGGACAACTAGGGTTGCCTTGTTACATGAACTTTGGCTGCCGTTATGGCACTGACAAGTCAGGCCCCGTTGTCGTCTTTGTTGAGGAAGAAAATTGTTAAGAAGAAGCAAGAGGAGAAGAAGAAGAATAGAAACACCAACAACACCAACAAGGAATATACTACTACTACTACTAGTACAAATACTACTACTACTACTTACTACTACTACTACTACTCTACTTCTACTACTACTACTACGACTACTATTACTACTACTACTACTACTACTCTACTACTACTACTGTTAACTACTACTTCTACTAATGTATTGATTTCTAGTTGTCTAGAGAAAGTAGAAAGCAGGAATAAGAAGGCAGACCAAATGGCAAGGAAATGTGAAGAAAGAAAAAGGAATAAGATAGAAACAAAGGACAGGGATAGAAAAAGAGGTGTTTTTTGCATCAGGTTTCAGAGGGTGGGGTGCTGTTAATACTGACAGGACCCTCCCATCCCCACAGGATAAAAATACAGGATATATTGCAATGATAGCAAACAAAGGTGATTATGGTGACCACGATGACAATGATTATGATTATGATTATGATTATGTGTACACTCATGATGCTGATGAACGCTATGATGCAAGGTTAAAAGAAAATTTATTACTAGGATGGATTATAAAGCAAATGTTTACTATAAATTTACACTCTGTGGGACATTACAGCAGTAAGCACATGTTATATACGGTACTTTACTATAAACAAATTCACCATGAGTTTTTCTTTTTCCCATTGAACATAAAACTTGATTGCATACAGGATGAAATATACAGCAATGAGTCAATTCAGATTTTTTTATCAGCATGTACCCTAATTCTTGCACCCTCATTGCTTACTTTAATTTTTATTTTTTTAAACAGAGGAATTTTACAGAAAATTAGCGCTTTTGCAGCTTACTTTATTCACACCTCACTTCACGTGTGGGGTTAATACAGTCTGGGTTGAAGGAGTGTCATAGTTCTTGTAGTAAGAAATGCACTGTCTCACTTCTCAATGCTTTCACAAACATTATAATCGAAATTAAACAATATGCAATAATGAGACCACGCATATCACTGGGAACATCTCCTATTTCATTGTCATACAACAGGACGTTGAATGTGAAATATGCTGTCGCGTCAGTTTTGTTGCTGTTTATTACAGTACGAAGGTTACCATATTATTGATTTATTAGTGTGCATACTGGACAATACAGATACTGATTTCAGACATAAAACAATTCACAGTCATGACACGCATGTTCATACGTGACGATCGCGCGCGTATGCACAAAGACACCTACACACAGACATAGAATAACGCACACACAGCGACGAGAGAGAGAAGGAGAGATGAGGAGAGGGGGGGGGGGAACAGACAGACAGACAGACAGAAAAAACAGACAGGACAAGAATGCAAGCAGCAGGAGGCAGACAGACAGACAGACAGACGACAGGAAAACATAGTATTGATAGGTTTAAACACAATAGGGCGCGATGCCACGTTATATTGTACATTGTGTTCGGTAAAAGGTTGTCATGCCTTACTTCTGAAAAAGTTGAATTGGCTGTTCTTTGCTAACTATGTCTGAATTGTTCGAGAACGCACATTTAAACTTATACAGTTTGTCTATAAAGGGTCTGTGTTGAGCCACTATCAGTCTTAAAGGTAATGCTGATTTCTATAAAACCTAGTGGTCGTTTAGGGAGCGAGATGTCAGAGACCTCAGCTTCTCTAAGGGCCGCATTTAGGCGGCGCCATCTACCTCTCCCTCTGCTCTTTACCTTCCTGACCCTTTAGAGAGGGGCAGGTACCCATTTACAGCTGAGGTGAATCCTGGGTAACTTTAGACTAAGATCATTTTTCACAACATTTGCCCCTATCATAACCATGGATAGTGTAGCACAATGAGAGAGAGAGGACGAGAGATAGAAGAGTAGATGAGAGAGAGATGAGAGAGGAGGGGAGAGAGAGAGAGAGAGAGACGCGAGAGAGAGAGACAAAGATCAGAAGACAGACAGACAGCCAGGCAGCCAGACAGATAGAGAGACAGAGAAGCCAAAGAGATCGATATAGGCAGAGAGGGGGGCAGAGAAAGAGCAGACACAATGACTAGTGTGTCACAAAAAATGTCATACAATTAACCACAATGTACATTGACCCAAATGACGTAATAATACACATTAGTCAGCCACTACATGTCAGAAAAGTCTAACTCTAGCAGGGCAATTAGCTCTCATGGGACCAAGCTAGTAGTAGTGTTAGCACAAACACTAGGACCTCAAATCTTCATTGCTTTAGCAGTCAAACTTTATCTCATATTCAATTTGCCATAGTAGCAATATCCTAAATAGCTTTGTTACCAGTCACACTATTTAGAAACAGTATTCATTGTGGTTTATCATGTTCATCTCATATAATGCAATACATGTAAATGATAGTACTTACTCATAAGAATTCCACCTTTTAGCACACAACATCTAATTATAGAATTAATCCAAAGATCATTATATAAACACTATGGGATGCATGATTTTAGCCCAATTTCAAGTTCAAAGTAACTACACACACTACTATTGTACTGGTCATAATATTCAATCAATAGTTATATATTCAGTAAGGTAAACGCAAGTATTAAATTCACTTATTAAAATGATCCTTTAACATTACTAATTCTCTTTAAACCAACAACTCTAAATATATAAATTCCCTCTTACAGCCCTAATGTGTTTATCACATTACTGTTGTCCACTGGAACTCTACAACAAAGCTCTGGCCATGACTAGGAGGGAACGCCACTGCAGATGACACAGGATGTAAAGACAAAAAGATGAGCTACCAGCCCTGGGGCTATAGGCCTGCGTGAGAACCGACTCAGTACAACAATGCTCAGGAGTTGACCAAGTTTTCTAGCTCACAGAGCAATACACAGTGCCTCAAATGAAAGTGCCAGGTCTCCGCCTACAGAGATACTTGGACACCTAAGCTGTGGACAATTCCCACATGGATTGGTTGCAAAGGATCTGGGAATTCACGGAGACATGTTGGATACTAACTAAATAAAAGGTGTTATACCAACAATGACCTCAAACTTGTTTCTTTAGAGAAGCCTCAAGTTGATTAACACAATTCCCAACCGCAACTCCCATGGGTATTTACAAACACACCAGAATTTGGTCCAAACAGCACACTGTACAACGTGGTTGACTAAGAAGCACTAAGGCTCTTTTTTAGAATTGCTGAATAAGAAATCATGAATTTAACCAGATTGACAGCTCTTTCTAGTAAGGAGACGCATGAGGGGAAAGAGGGGAAAGGGAAAGGGGGGTTGTAGTTCAAACATTTATAGTGCACAATGTTGACACTTATTACTTATTTATCAAGTAATTTAAAAACCATTCATATGTATAAGTCATTTTATGAAACGCAGAAGACAGCTTCCTTGTAAAGCTATCGTTTGCTTGAGGAAGGTGGAGCATTGAATTGGTAGGGATGTAGATTAATGCCACATTTTTTTGTGACAGTCTCAGAATAGCTTCTTTGATATTCATTCCATTCAATATTAATAAAGTCGGTCATTGTTTTAGAGAGAATAGACAACACACACCATTTTAAATGTGTGTTTCTTTAACTTTTCATGGACATTTGTCTTCCCTGTATCATGCAAAAGAAAAAATTTACATCTGTGTACTAAGTATAGGCGGCTGCTGAATATCTAGAGTGAAAGTCTGAGATAGGCTTCATGAATATGCTTACCACTTTACATGAAACTAAACACACACACAATTCATATGTACTATCAACATACTGCCCGACCCTTATCAAAGACCAAACTCAGTAGGAACAAACTCTTTTAAAGGCATAAGTTATCGCTGGTTTGCTATTAGTGTCTAGTTTTTATGATTCATTTGGATCACTCATTCACCTCAGCTGCTCCTTATAACTGCTATGGTCAGTAGGATCTCATGCAATTCAGTCCAGGGTTCGCTATCTCTCTTGATCTCTGATGTGCTTTGAAGATCCCAAGTACCCCTCCCAGACACTGATCTCAGTGATGTTGGCAGAAGTGTGAGGATGTGGTGGTTCTGCCAATTTTCTTTTGCCCTTCAGCCAACATTTGTCTGTTGCACTGGAGAGTTCATCAAGGATGCTCTTCATGCTGTTCTTATGTGGACCATTTGACTCTTTGAAGTCACCTGGTAGAACCCCATTTTGCTATGGTGCTTTTGTTTCTGTATCTTTTTTCCCTTCAGATTCGCCTTCTGACCTGTACAACAATGCAAGCCTCGGTTAGTGTTTTGACATTGGTGTACAATTAACATGGATATTGCATACTCAAACTACATCTTCCTTACAAACTTAATGTCAATGCTATACTTTTATGTTGAGTTTATTTCTTAAGTCCTTATCGCTGTTCTAAAATATCTGTAATGTGTCCCTTGATGACATATAACCCAATCGATCATTACAATAAAAACAAAAGATTAGCCAAAATAATCGAACACTGCAGAGCTACCTCAACTAATCCTTCCTTGTCAATACTCCCCATATCCCATCAGCGAGATCATACATTTGGTTGACTAGATTCTCGTTGGGAAATACTCGTTGATTTCGTGGAAATGTCTGATGTGCCACGCATTAAGCCATGCATCGAAGAAATGAAAGGGGAATTGGACAAGGGTAGTGTAGGATAAGCTTGTCGCCACAATGCACATATCGATTTGAATTAATGCATGCAAAAGCTTAAGAACGGGAGAGGGATGATATTACCTGTGTCAGAAAGATAGATGATATCACTGATTCAAATCTAGATAACGAAAGTGTAGTCTTTATTTCGCTTTGTTTATGGATGATGACAAAGTGTAAAGACTCTCTCTTCTAAACATGTTCTGGTTGACGTCAGTGGGATTTGTTTTGTTGCACATGGTTAGAGATTTAACTTGTCTGGCAATATGTACTTCAAACATATGTTATTCTAACAACGTGAAAAGATGAGAGAGACTACCAGAAGATAGCACTTGTCATGTGTCATACTGCAAAAATAGAATAGGCAAGTTCAGCAGTCGTCGCCATTTAAAGTAACTAGTGGCAAATGCCAAATGTGGCACTGGAATGAAGCCAGCACTATTAAGACTGAAGTAAAGCTTGGGTAATCTTGAAATGGTATGAAGTGAATATTTTTGAGCAAACTGGTTTGCTGCTGACGTTTCACAACATGCATTAGTTTTGGGTTGTTATTACTGCCTTCTGATTTTTCATATTTTCTCCTGTGGACACAAAACCGTAATAACACGGGGATGGATGTAGAGAAAAGCACATGAGTGCTCATTCCATTAACCTCGTATAAAAGTAATAAATGACATAAAGTAATAAACAAGGAATATTCCACACTCAAACAGACATCTTCTTTGCCTAGCTTATGCCATGCTAGGTTTTTGTGAGTTATTTATCTCATGTCTTTGTCTATTGTTAGATCGCGGTTTCCAAGTTATGTGTAGTTTTTTCCTTTGCTGACTCTATTACTTATCGATCATAACAATAAAACCAAAAGATCTAGCAAAAGAAAATGAACCTGCAGCTAGCAGAACTAATCCTTCCTGTTCATAACTCCCACATCCCATCCAAGGGGGATCCATATATTTGGCCTGACTAGATTTCGTGGGAAACTATGATTTCGTTGGAAATGTATGATGTGTTGAAGCATTAGCATGCAGAAAAAATGAAAGGATAGATGTCAGGGGATGTGTAGGGGGATAAGCTTTTGCCTGAATGCACAATCGATTTGAAATATTACACGCACAAGCTAAGAAGGGGAAAGGGGATTGATATAACCTGTGTCAGAAGACATGAGAAAAGAAGAAGAACCAGGGAAGAAGAAGAAATGGAATTTATATAGGCTATATCTTGGCATAGAGATAAATTAAAGGTTTATACTCAACTCATTATTAACCAGTCCTACAACCAGTGACAATCAATTGGTTCGCATACAAAGTCCAGATGTGCAGCACCCTCACACACACACACACACATACACACACACGAGCAGGGCAATAGAATTTCGGCTGTTGTAGGCAGGGAGCAGCTATAAAATGACGCAGGATCTTTGAGAAAAATCGCTTATGTTTGAAATAAATTTTGTATTGAGAAGGATTTGAAATTCATGAGAAGGTTTTGCAAAGGGATGAGAGGAGGTCATATTCCCAGACTTGATGGATCAAAAATAGAGAAGAATCTAGCAAGTGGGGCTGTGGGATTGGGTTGAGATCTAGGTATTCGTAAGGACAAGGTATCTTGCCTCGCACAGGCAGCGGAGGGATGAGAAGGAGTATATAAGTGAAGACATTACAGAAGGTAGGATAGAAGAGAAAGATAGCTATTATTCCCTGTTTAACATCGGATAACAACAACGCAGTATTTTAGTTGCATTGGTATGGATGATTTCTTCATTTGATTTGTTTGTTTTAATAGGAGTTGATTCACATGGACAACTCAATACCTCACAGAGACAAAGAAAAGAAGACGAGTATTCTTGATAAAAATATATATATTTTTACTTTAAAAAATCGTGATGACATCTTTATCACAGAACAGCTTCTACCAACTCCCAAATGCTCTGATAAAAACACATTGAAAAGAATGTAGTGATTAAGAGATTTAAACCTCTTAGGCTTAAGTGCGGATTTGTTTTATTGGAATCGTTTAGAGCATAACTTGACCATGCAAATTATTTTGTAACCATTGACTATTCTAATCGACAATTAAAAAGATGTTTGTGACACACTGAAATATCACATTATCATTTATTTCCAAACAAAAAGCAATTTATATCACCACTCATAGGTCCTACAAAACAAACAGTGTAGCAAACATTAAGCTTTGCATTGGATTATACTAGAGGCACAATTTGACAAAAAGCAAAGACCTGGGACAATTTGAAACAGAATGAAGCTGAAAATATTTAGGACCAAAAGTGGTAATAGCTGTTTGCACTTTACACTGAAAGCCATATTTGTCGTTAGTGCCTACTGATTCTATGATGTTTCATAGTGTGGACAATAAACAAGAAAACTGCACCCTCAAAACTACACCTTCCTTTGCCAAATCTATGACATTACAAGGATATTTTTGTGCTTGTTTCTCTCATGTTTGAGGTGTTTATATCGCAGTTTCCTTTGTTACCCTTTTACTAATAGATATTAACATAAAACCTCCTAAAGGGCAGGCAGAAAGGAACATTCACTCTCAGCTAGCAGAACTAATCTTTCCTTGAGTATGAGGGACTCCCTATAGTGACGATATCTAAAGATCATAACAGTCCACTGGACTAGATTCTCCAGGGAATTGTGATAGATGCGCCAAATTATTTGCAGGAAGGAATATGTCTGGAATGTGTAAGATAGGCTGCGCCTCAATGACAATCTATTGGATATGCAGCAAAGCTCAAGGAAGGGAATGGGGTACATTGCCTTGTGTCCAAAAGAGAGATATTTTATTGATTCAACAATCTGATAATAGCAACAGTAGTCTTATTTTGCGTTTGTAAAAAAATGATGCCTTCTTCGTTCTTTTTTGTTATTAATGGGAATGTATTTTAATGGACGTATCACACATAAAAAGAATAATACAAGAAGATTATTATTTCATTATATATATAAGGTGAAGGAGTCCAATAACCTATAAGGTCATAGGGGAGCGAGGCATCAGAGACCTAACTTCTCTAGGGCGAATATTGAGGGCGGCGCCCTCTCCTCTCCCTCGCCGCCGCTTTCCTTCCCCTGACCTAACAGAGGGCAGGTACATTACAGCTGGGGTGAACCTGTACTGAGCAAGGTGCGCAAACGGTTCACCATCCAAACAGGTAACATCAGCTCGACGCTATTATTTGGGCCTGGGGGAAAGCGAGTGCTCCGACACTGAGCTATTCCCGTCCCTATATATATATATATATATATATATATATATATATATATATATATATATATATATATATATGAGTGTGTGTTGTGTGTGTGTGGTGTTAGTGTGTGTAGGTGTGGGTGTGTGTGGGTTGTGTGTAGTGTGTGTTCCTTGAAGATATCTTGATATCATGATCTTTGCCAGCAACAGCTGCTTCTTCCCTGCTCTAAGTCTGGAACCAGATTGACTATGTAGTGGCATCTTTAGTTTTTACTCGTTCTATGATGTGTGATCAGTGAACATGGGACAATTGAATGCAATACGCTCTAAAACCTAACTGCGAAAAACTATGCCCAGTGCTATGGTTATGTTATTTTTGTTTTGTTTCTGATGTTGTTTTATGCCCAGTCTCCAAGATATGTTCAACATGTCCCTGCTGACTCTATTACTATAACATCCTAACATAAAATAAAACAACGATGCCCGAAAATAAACCAGCACTAGCAGAACTAATCCTTCCTTGTCAGACTCCCTATATCCGATCCCAAAAGATCCATACGTTCCGCTGGACTAGATTCTCAAGGGAAAATTTGACTTTGTGGAAATGTCTGATGTTTTGAGGGCGTTAAGCGTGCAAAACGCGAAAGAATTGATGACAATGTTAATGCAGGGATAAGCTTCGCCACACTGCACAATTTGAACTTATGCATGCAAAGCTCAAGAACGGAAAAGAGGGCGGTATAGTTTGTGTCAGTAGAGATATATTGTCACTGACTCAAAATTCTGATAGTGGCAAACATTATTCTTTTGTTTTGTGTTTGGTTTGGGTTGATGTCCTGTTATGGGTTTTTTTTAGATTGTTATAAAAGAGTGTGGGTACGGAATGGCTCAGTGGTCAGAGCACTCATTTTCCCCGTCTAGAAGGTTAAGCAGCACTGAGCATGGTTACCACTTGTATGGGTGACGTTTTTGCTTCGCACTTTTTTTGGCTTTTTTCTTCAGTTGCAGTCGCCCAGTTCAATTCTAGCGCTGTACAGTGGGTACCTGCTCTGTTAGGGTAAGGAAGGTAAAGCAGCGATGGAGAGAGATGGGCACCTCACTCAGTTCGCTGGCCCCCTGAGAGAAGTGATATGTTGACGCCTCCACTCCTCTACGACCTCTAAATGTAATTGGAACACGTACCTTTTAATATGGGTTGATTCTTATCGTAAAATATTACCATAACAAAATAATATAAAGCACAGGTGGCGGGTGTGTTTATAACAATAGTTCTATATCTTAGAAGCCCTCACACTCAACCCCCTATCTCCTCATCCTTGATACAACAATTAATATTGTGAATCAATGCGAGATGTACGTCAAATGTTCCGTCAAATGTCAACCTAAATCTACACACCCAACAGTCCCATCTACTCCACAAGTGAAACATCTATAGAAAATCTGACACATGTGTGCATGACCTGTACACACCACTATCCATCTACACACTACCAATATCAATCACATCACACTCTCTCTACCACAATCCTCCACTCGCTCCTCACCTGAGTCCTCCGCACCACACTGCTACCTGCATCACCATACTGCCAACATCACCATAACTACACCCTACACACCCTCCTCACACATCACTCAAAACCACCAACTTTCCTCTAATCCCCCCCATACACATCTCTCGCAACCCTGTCCCATAGATCCATAATAGATGAATCATGTCTCAAACAGTGACTCACCACTAGAACCTTCAATCCCATTCTATGCTGTGTCCTACGCTATGATCTCTCCGTCGTAAATACTACACTATTAACTAGAGAATGATCATATCACCCCTCAAGAATCCCGTGTCACTCTGTCATATCTCACATGACAATAGACAAGACAACTATTGTGTATACATATAATCGACACATTAGCTATCTCTCCTCTCCCATACGTTTTTTGAGCATCATCCTAGACGCTTGTCATCTCAAACTAGGATGTGTTGCACAATGTAATTGAGTACTAAATAGATGAGTCATAGACACCCCCACCAGAGTTCACCTATACGCCTCCTCATGGTGACACGCCTAACATACCCCTTCATCAGCATAAACTCCGGCTGACAGTTCCCGTAGAAGACCTCTCATACTACTTGTCACTTCCATCTTCCAAATCATATCATATATTTTACTCAATAACTAGCTTCAAGAAACGACGACTCTCTCTCTTCTACATCCAACACACCTGTACGTCTAATCTCCCAATGAACTACCACTACATCTATGTGAACCCAACGTGTGTATAACTGATTCCAGCACCACACCTCTCCCTCCACCTGTAAAACAGTGTGCATCATCTAGCGCGCGCGCACCCTACTTACCCCTAATGGTTCTTTACCTGTATTCATCGTTCTCTACCTCCTCGTACAACATAGACTAAAACAGGCTTAACATCTAGTCGCCCACATACCCTAGCACTTCCATATACTCCCCCCACACCTAATACAACTATAATCAGGACTCTCAGTATAACAAATGCCCACTGTCTATCGTCTCGAGACACCAACCTCAGTCCTCCCTCCTTTTATCAAGTCAGAGAAAAACTAGATTTGATCCTGTTATCTAAAATCAAGATACCTTCACTAATACTCACTTCACTCCCTAATATGTTATCATCTACATGTGCTGACCCTAAATCCTAAAGGTCAAAATAATACATATACGCCACTCACATACGCCCCACCCAATAGTCTCGTAGTGTGACGCTCACCATTCTCTGTCTCCAGAGTATATGAAAACTGTCCTCCTCTCACATCCTATGTATGTGTTGACATCACACCATCCTACTCAACAACTAAGACTCCAGGTTATGTGTTGACATATCACACATGTTGTCTTATGACCTCAATATTGTGTGTTGATGTAATTGTATACAACCCTTGATAAATATATTGACAAGTAAATCCATATCCCTTATAAGCAATGTTCCCATACTTAGGTGAATCTCACCAACAACGACTGCCTCCCCTCATCACCTACCACCGTAATCATCCCATATACATGCTACAAATCCTGTGTAATCTGTCTCCCCTGAGACAGATCTACCTGATACCTATTTGTCATTCTCACATCACAAAGGTCCACTCTCACAAAATCAACCTCAAACTCAGGAGTGTATCTATATCCTCACCACATCCCTGACCCCTCTGCCCACCCTCACATACAAAGCACAAAATATCATACCCTATCACATGTCAGTCATGTTTGATACATTAGTATCTATCTATTTGTATCCACACACAGCACCCCTATGCCCATACCTCTTTGTGCACCTCATACCTCCCCCTCTCACATAATATTCCCCCCCAACTCATACACATCTCATATCTACCCCACCCCACGCTCTCCTCCTACACTCTGCACCTACCACTATTCAAACAACCTATCTAACACTCCCCAGAGAGACCACTCCCAATGTCCATCCATGAGATCGATACCAAACCCCACCAAACTCAACCCAAACCCCCTAAATTCTTAACCACTCGCGCTCCTTGAGTGTACACCCATAAGACATATACAATGTGACTACTTCCCAGTTCATTACCTGAATACCTCCACAACGACTACTTCTGAACATCACTAAGACCCTCCCCACCAGATCAACCGCAAGAGATTTCCAATACCCGCTGTCTCATGAAGATATAGAACCTTATCGCTCACACACATACAACTCTATAATCCTAACATAACTGGTCCCACACGTGACATTAAAGAAATGAATTGTGATAAAATGAAAGAGTCGCCTTACACCCCCCACTGTATAAGACTTCCCGTATCAGACTATCCTAAGGTCTGCACGTCACACCCTTAGAACACGTGAATATCATCACCCACTAGTGTGTACAATCATATATACTTTCCACTCCCCCATACTCTGCCCTATTGATTCCAATGGTGTAATTCGATACTAAGTGTCTCTCTCACTCTACTCCACTGACCTCACGCTCCAATGTGGTATATATGTGTGACCAGTTGATCTGAGTCATATACATATGAACTAGTCGTCCGACAGTTTCTTACTTGATATAATCATCCTGTGTCAGTGTGTGTGTGTGTACCATACTACAGTGATATCATGCACTCTCCGTTGCACTCATTACAATGTGAATTGTGTCCTAGACTGTGGTGGTCACACTTCCTTAGGTCCTACATCTCTGACACCCAATCAACTCGATATGATGCCTCGTTTTCCAGTATCGCGCTCGCTTACCCATCCATCTCTCAGAGATGAATGACTATAGATAATAAGTGTAGAGCTGCAAAAACGTGTACACTGTTATCGACAGGTACCAAAATACCCCATTACTAACAACCTTGCTCTTAGTCACATATTTTGACTAAAGGAGTCTACCTTAGAGTATGTGATCATCATATGTGAACTATACTCTGTGATGGCATACTCAACTGTCGTGCAACAGAATATAGTAAAGATGTGTTCTATGTGCCTACGAGTTGTTACTGAGTCATCACTCACAAACTCATTATACACACGTAGTGTGTAGGCGCGTTGTCACTATGTTATGTGTATTATCGTCTACACCAGACGCTACTCCCTCATAGCTCCATTATTCCTACCATGTGAGATAGACAATGTCTAAACCATGTTTATACCTTTACATACTCAAATTGCCCACTTCATAGTTATGTGAAATAATTTAAACTGTGATCAGAGCTATTTTATTAGTAGTTTAAGATGACTTGGTTGATGTGCTTGTACCAGTTGTAAAATGGTGAATCCTACGTGTGTTTACAGTCTCTAGTGTCCATGATTCTTGTTGTGATCATATACCCAACTAATATAAATGTGAATATATAACGCGCGAACTCAATAAATCACCACTACTCCCCTTTGCTCCGTATATCGCCACACAAACCTACACATCTAGCGCTGTCGATGTATAGATCTCCGAACACAGAACTCCCACAGACTCTCATGAGAATGTGACAGGATCATGAGTGAGGATATATTGACTATAGTTTGATTATAGAGACGAATACATAATATTATCAGTCATTGTGCAACATCTATAATATATGAAAGGTCTGTCCACCATCTCATCTATGAGTGCCTCAGAAGACCCCACGTAGTGGCAGCACCACCCATACAGGTCACTTCAAACGTAGTGCCTTCTTCTGAAGAAATGGTTGAAAAACTGTTATGAGGCGAGTAGATATGCTCTTTTGTTTGAGTCTTGTTGTCTACTTAAAGAGGTGAATACATCAGTGTTGATGTGTGCATAGAGACTTTGTAGAAGACCTGCACAACTCGCACCTATACTGTAGCTGCATATTGCACTTCCGATTTATGCTTACTCAAGATCTTGAGTCGACTAGATCGAGTGGTGATGTGTGACCTCACTCCACAGAGATGCCTAGAATACGCAACAGATGAACACCCACTCATACATACTACGAACCCTATGAGTATCATCTGTGTTTGCACACAACCGACACACGATCTCTATACATGCATAAAGTGCACACACTCCCGCGCGGTGTAGCTCTCGCGCTCACACCCGTCGTCACGCGACAACACCCACGTAGAAAAACACTTACACCACGTCTCCACTTATCCACAGTCTCGCTTTACACGCTCTAAGTGTTGTACAGCTCGCGAATCGTGACTGTCAAAATCGTAGTGAGTCTCACATTCGATCAAAATTCCTAGTGTGTGTGTCACTACGTGATCCCCGATTATACATTCACTACATCAGATCCTCTATAATATCTCACCGGGTGTAACTCTCACCCCCCACCCACTAGTAAGCCTAACCCCCCCCCATACTGTCCACACAGTACACTCTTGTACGATCTACTCAATCAGTCCAGATTCACATATCAACAACTCCTAGATCTCATCACACATACATCACACATCCTAACTACCCCATGTTACATACTCATAACCAGCAGAGTTCGGACTATTACTCTCAAGAATACTCAATTTAAAGCCTGAAAAGTGAACGTAGTCAAAGAATACGAGTGATAAATAAGTGCAATGTGTCTCGTGAATAGCTAGGCTGTTAATGTTCAAGGCCTGGCCTGTGTCATGGATCGGCATCTGTTGTAGTGACAGAATAGAGATATGTAACAGAAACCGCGTATCATCACTCTTACCTGTGCTCGCTGAATTACAGAAACCTCTCAGAGTTCAGATGATAGTTAGTAACTGAGATCCTCTAGATCGATCTTTAAGGAGTAAATGTTGTGAATGGGGACAGATGTCAGAGTATGTGATCAAATAGAAGAGTCACTAATAAGAGAAGTATTACTGAGATAGGACTCGAATAACAGAGGTGAAAGCACGCTCTACCGATCACAAACATAAAGTCGTCCAACAATTGCCTACATCAAGATCTCAGTAGACGATCACCAGACTGACTCACACTCTACTCACAATCAGACAACAGTCTCACACACAACTAACTATCAGGATATCTAGAAGATGTGTGGTGTCCAGGTTCACTTCCTGATAGTACTCCGCTAGTTGTAGAAAGGTGTGTGAAGTAATCTACCCGCGTGTGTTGCCTACCTGAGCGCAGGCTCAACTTACACATATCTCGCTCAAGACGCATGCGACAGTCACGACTCCAGCTCCTACTGTCCATACCATATATCTCGCCCTAATACACTCCTTCCTTTGTATACATGAGATCATAATGTGGTGACTCTCCGTAATATTCCACTACATATAGAGAGGAGATCTATATACACGAGAGACTCTTCATACTTAACTAGTGTCTCATATATATCGATAGAGGTCATATTATCTATATATTCGCGGATGTGAGTATGGAGTAGAGAGAGTAAGTGATTTGTCGCTCGCCTGAGAGTGTGCAGTACGCAACCCAGCCACAACGAGCTGAGCACGACGTGTGATTAGTCGTCCGGTAGTTGAGTCGTGTTACGAGAGTACATATGTGAGTATCGAAGTGAGATATATGTATCATAGATGTACATCGATACATGAGATACTATCACTGTATATTTATGATTTGTTTTAGGTGACGAGGAATGTGCGTCTGTGTGCACGTGTGACTCGCTGTTGAGAAGTAGATACTCTCCTCTGAAGAGATCAATAAGAGTATGTATGTGCTCTTTGTCTCTGATAAAGAGGCTGTATATATGTATTATTTGAGTGAGTATGTACTTCTTTGTCTATAGTCGTGTAGACATGATCTCTATCTCTTGGATATACTCGCGAGCCAATGCTATCAACTTGCCACACAGTTATCCCGTTCACTCTAATATCGTAGTTTAGTGTTCAGCATCTTGCCAGTGTACTAGATGAAGAGAAAATCACGTCTCCTTTCTGTCGCTGCTGATAGAGAGACTCTCGCTCTATCGTCTGAGTCCTTCGGACATAGACACTTGTGAGTTGTCATCTCAAGATCTAGGGTGTAAAAAACCTTTCATATGCACTTGAGTCTTGAAAGAGTTGTTTCTCGGTACACAGGATGTTGTGCCATGCTTGTGAGCCTCATCAGTGTAATCTACACATCAGCGTCGTGAATGATATGCCTCTCTCTGGTGTTGAAGTGCAGATCGCGCTGAGAACAGTATAACTAGCTGCCCAGTCTGATGCACTCTCGATTGTATAGGCAGGTGCGAGAGGCGTCCTGAGTGTTAGTCGGCGACTCGCGCTGCTGCGATGAGCGTTGTGTGTTCTTGTTGTAGAAGAAGTGGGATTATATATCAGAATAACGTCTGCTGGATAGAGCGCACTAGTTGTCAGACCTCAACTCCCTTGTTTATCGGCGTCCTGTATGATAAAGTGCAATAATCTGCGTCTTTTCGACTGTTGGCTTTAAATTCATTTAAACCCTTCAAGCCTCATTTTGACCATTATTATGATGCATATCTTGTCAATTTCTATTTTGTCAGGTTTCTGTAGACTATACCATTTCAGCTCGTATTAACTTTTTATTACGCAATTATCCGATTTACAATATGTTGTACTGTATTGAATAGCTGATTATTGCGAGTAATAACATGTTAACAACTAGACCATTTGACCTCGGTGCTATGCGACTCAATTTGGGGTGGAGCCTCACTTTTTTTTCTCTTCTTATTCAAGGTCTTCAATAACATGTCCCTCGTGTGATCGTAAATCCACAGGTATTTAAAATATTGCCATCATTTAAGACAGAAATGAATCAAATAGTCAGGCAAAATACTCCTACTCTGTCTGCCTCTTTCATTTTTCATACCAAAGATATCCATTCATTTCTGCTCACACCTGCCATGGAAATTTTGAATTTCCTGAAAAATTGGTAATATAGACTCGAGCATGAAGCATTGAATCGTGATCAAATGTGTAAAGAGATATGAACAGGGATATTTGCAAGATGGCATAACAACAAAGTTGAACAATTTTAATAAGTATATGCAAGCTGGACCTTACAATGGGTAGGGTGGCGTGGTGGATGGACAACTAGGGTTGCCTTGTTACATGAACTTTGGCTGCCGTTATGGCACTGACAAGTCAGGCCCCGTTGTCGTCTTTGTTGAGGAAGAAAATTGTTAAGAAGAAGCAAGAGGAGAAGAAGAAGAATAGAAACACCAACAACACCAACAAGGAATATACTACTACTACTACTAGTACAAATACTACTACTACTACTTACTACTACTACTACTACTCTACTTCTACTACTACTACTACGACTACTATTACTACTACTACTACTACTACTCTACTACTACTACTGTTAACTACTACTTCTACTAATGTATTGATTTCTAGTTGTCTAGAGAAAGTAGAAAGCAGGAATAAGAAGGCAGACCAAATGGCAAGGAAATGTGAAGAAAGAAAAAGGAATAAGATAGAAACAAAGGACAGGGATAGAAAAAGAGGTGTTTTTTGCATCAGGTTTCAGAGGGTGGGGTGCTGTTAATACTGACAGGACCCTCCCATCCCCACAGGATAAAAATACAGGATATATTGCAATGATAGCAAACAAAGGTGATTATGGTGACCACGATGACAATGATTATGATTATGATTATGATTATGTGTACACTCATGATGCTGATGAACGCTATGATGCAAGGTTAAAAGAAAATTTATTACTAGGATGGATTATAAAGCAAATGTTTACTATAAATTTACACTCTGTGGGACATTACAGCAGTAAGCACATGTTATATACGGTACTTTACTATAAACAAATTCACCATGAGTTTTTCTTTTTCCCATTGAACATAAAACTTGATTGCATACAGGATGAAATATACAGCAATGAGTCAATTCAGATTTTTTTATCAGCATGTACCCTAATTCTTGCACCCTCATTGCTTACTTTAATTTTTATTTTTTTAAACAGAGGAATTTTACAGAAAATTAGCGCTTTTGCAGCTTACTTTATTCACACCTCACTTCACGTGTGGGGTTAATACAGTCTGGGTTGAAGGAGTGTCATAGTTCTTGTAGTAAGAAATGCACTGTCTCACTTCTCAATGCTTTCACAAACATTATAATCGAAATTAAACAATATGCAATAATGAGACCACGCATATCACTGGGAACATCTCCTATTTCATTGTCATACAACAGGACGTTGAATGTGAAATATGCTGTCGCGTCAGTTTTGTTGCTGTTTATTACAGTACGAAGGTTACCATATTATTGATTTATTAGTGTGCATACTGGACAATACAGATACTGATTTCAGACATAAAACAATTCACAGTCATGACACGCATGTTCATACGTGACGATCGCGCGCGTATGCACAAAGACACCTACACACAGACATAGAATAACGCACACACAGCGACGAGAGAGAGAAGGAGAGATGAGGAGAGGGGGGGGGGGAACAGACAGACAGACAGACAGAAAAAACAGACAGGACAAGAATGCAAGCAGCAGGAGGCAGACAGACAGACAGACAGACGACAGGAAAACATAGTATTGATAGGTTTAAACACAATAGGGCGCGATGCCACGTTATATTGTACATTGTGTTCGGTAAAAGGTTGTCATGCCTTACTTCTGAAAAAGTTGAATTGGCTGTTCTTTGCTAACTATGTCTGAATTGTTCGAGAACGCACATTTAAACTTATACAGTTTGTCTATAAAGGGTCTGTGTTGAGCCACTATCAGTCTTAAAGGTAATGCTGATTTCTATAAAACCTAGTGGTCGTTTAGGGAGCGAGATGTCAGAGACCTCAGCTTCTCTAAGGGCCGCATTTAGGCGGCGCCATCTACCTCTCCCTCTGCTCTTTACCTTCCTGACCCTTTAGAGAGGGGCAGGTACCCATTTACAGCTGAGGTGAATCCTGGGTAACTTTAGACTAAGATCATTTTTCACAACATTTGCCCCTATCATAACCATGGATAGTGTAGCACAATGAGAGAGAGAGGACGAGAGATAGAAGAGTAGATGAGAGAGAGATGAGAGAGGAGGGGAGAGAGAGAGAGAGAGAGACGCGAGAGAGAGAGACAAAGATCAGAAGACAGACAGACAGCCAGGCAGCCAGACAGATAGAGAGACAGAGAAGCCAAAGAGATCGATATAGGCAGAGAGGGGGGCAGAGAAAGAGCAGACACAATGACTAGTGTGTCACAAAAAATGTCATACAATTAACCACAATGTACATTGACCCAAATGACGTAATAATACACATTAGTCAGCCACTACATGTCAGAAAAGTCTAACTCTAGCAGGGCAATTAGCTCTCATGGGACCAAGCTAGTAGTAGTGTTAGCACAAACACTAGGACCTCAAATCTTCATTGCTTTAGCAGTCAAACTTTATCTCATATTCAATTTGCCATAGTAGCAATATCCTAAATAGCTTTGTTACCAGTCACACTATTTAGAAACAGTATTCATTGTGGTTTATCATGTTCATCTCATATAATGCAATACATGTAAATGATAGTACTTACTCATAAGAATTCCACCTTTTAGCACACAACATCTAATTATAGAATTAATCCAAAGATCATTATATAAACACTATGGGATGCATGATTTTAGCCCAATTTCAAGTTCAAAGTAACTACACACACTACTATTGTACTGGTCATAATATTCAATCAATAGTTATATATTCAGTAAGGTAAACGCAAGTATTAAATTCACTTATTAAAATGATCCTTTAACATTACTAATTCTCTTTAAACCAACAACTCTAAATATATAAATTCCCTCTTACAGCCCTAATGTGTTTATCACATTACTGTTGTCCACTGGAACTCTACAACAAAGCTCTGGCCATGACTAGGAGGGAACGCCACTGCAGATGACACAGGATGTAAAGACAAAAAGATGAGCTACCAGCCCTGGGGCTATAGGCCTGCGTGAGAACCGACTCAGTACAACAATGCTCAGGAGTTGACCAAGTTTTCTAGCTCACAGAGCAATACACAGTGCCTCAAATGAAAGTGCCAGGTCTCCGCCTACAGAGATACTTGGACACCTAAGCTGTGGACAATTCCCACATGGATTGGTTGCAAAGGATCTGGGAATTCACGGAGACATGTTGGATACTAACTAAATAAAAGGTGTTATACCAACAATGACCTCAAACTTGTTTCTTTAGAGAAGCCTCAAGTTGATTAACACAATTCCCAACCGCAACTCCCATGGGTATTTACAAACACACCAGAATTTGGTCCAAACAGCACACTGTACAACGTGGTTGACTAAGAAGCACTAAGGCTCTTTTTTAGAATTGCTGAATAAGAAATCATGAATTTAACCAGATTGACAGCTCTTTCTAGTAAGGAGACGCATGAGGGGAAAGAGGGGAAAGGGAAAGGGGGGTTGTAGTTCAAACATTTATAGTGCACAATGTTGACACTTATTACTTATTTATCAAGTAATTTAAAAACCATTCATATGTATAAGTCATTTTATGAAACGCAGAAGACAGCTTCCTTGTAAAGCTATCGTTTGCTTGAGGAAGGTGGAGCATTGAATTGGTAGGGATGTAGATTAATGCCACATTTTTTTGTGACAGTCTCAGAATAGCTTCTTTGATATTCATTCCATTCAATATTAATAAAGTCGGTCATTGTTTTAGAGAGAATAGACAACACACACCATTTTAAATGTGTGTTTCTTTAACTTTTCATGGACATTTGTCTTCCCTGTATCATGCAAAAGAAAAAATTTACATCTGTGTACTAAGTATAGGCGGCTGCTGAATATCTAGAGTGAAAGTCTGAGATAGGCTTCATGAATATGCTTACCACTTTACATGAAACTAAACACACACACAATTCATATGTACTATCAACATACTGCCCGACCCTTATCAAAGACCAAACTCAGTAGGAACAAACTCTTTTAAAGGCATAAGTTATCGCTGGTTTGCTATTAGTGTCTAGTTTTTATGATTCATTTGGATCACTCATTCACCTCAGCTGCTCCTTATAACTGCTATGGTCAGTAGGATCTCATGCAATTCAGTCCAGGGTTCGCTATCTCTCTTGATCTCTGATGTGCTTTGAAGATCCCAAGTACCCCTCCCAGACACTGATCTCAGTGATGTTGGCAGAAGTGTGAGGATGTGGTGGTTCTGCCAATTTTCTTTTGCCCTTCAGCCAACATTTGTCTGTTGCACTGGAGAGTTCATCAAGGATGCTCTTCATGCTGTTCTTATGTGGACCATTTGACTCTTTGAAGTCACCTGGTAGAACCCCATTTTGCTATGGTGCTTTTGTTTCTGTATCTTTTTTCCCTTCAGATTCGCCTTCTGACCTGTACAACAATGCAAGCCTCGGTTAGTGTTTTGACATTGGTGTACAATTAACATGGATATTGCATACTCAAACTACATCTTCCTTACAAACTTAATGTCAATGCTATACTTTTATGTTGAGTTTATTTCTTAAGTCCTTATCGCTGTTCTAAAATATCTGTAATGTGTCCCTTGATGACATATAACCCAATCGATCATTACAATAAAAACAAAAGATTAGCCAAAATAATCGAACACTGCAGAGCTACCTCAACTAATCCTTCCTTGTCAATACTCCCCATATCCCATCAGCGAGATCATACATTTGGTTGACTAGATTCTCGTTGGGAAATACTCGTTGATTTCGTGGAAATGTCTGATGTGCCACGCATTAAGCCATGCATCGAAGAAATGAAAGGGGAATTGGACAAGGGTAGTGTAGGATAAGCTTGTCGCCACAATGCACATATCGATTTGAATTAATGCATGCAAAAGCTTAAGAACGGGAGAGGGATGATATTACCTGTGTCAGAAAGATAGATGATATCACTGATTCAAATCTAGATAACGAAAGTGTAGTCTTTATTTCGCTTTGTTTATGGATGATGACAAAGTGTAAAGACTCTCTCTTCTAAACATGTTCTGGTTGACGTCAGTGGGATTTGTTTTGTTGCACATGGTTAGAGATTTAACTTGTCTGGCAATATGTACTTCAAACATATGTTATTCTAACAACGTGAAAAGATGAGAGAGACTACCAGAAGATAGCACTTGTCATGTGTCATACTGCAAAAATAGAATAGGCAAGTTCAGCAGTCGTCGCCATTTAAAGTAACTAGTGGCAAATGCCAAATGTGGCACTGGAATGAAGCCAGCACTATTAAGACTGAAGTAAAGCTTGGGTAATCTTGAAATGGTATGAAGTGAATATTTTTGAGCAAACTGGTTTGCTGCTGACGTTTCACAACATGCATTAGTTTTGGGTTGTTATTACTGCCTTCTGATTTTTCATATTTTCTCCTGTGGACACAAAACCGTAATAACACGGGGATGGATGTAGAGAAAAGCACATGAGTGCTCATTCCATTAACCTCGTATAAAAGTAATAAATGACATAAAGTAATAAACAAGGAATATTCCACACTCAAACAGACATCTTCTTTGCCTAGCTTATGCCATGCTAGGTTTTTGTGAGTTATTTATCTCATGTCTTTGTCTATTGTTAGATCGCGGTTTCCAAGTTATGTGTAGTTTTTTCCTTTGCTGACTCTATTACTTATCGATCATAACAATAAAACCAAAAGATCTAGCAAAAGAAAATGAACCTGCAGCTAGCAGAACTAATCCTTCCTGTTCATAACTCCCACATCCCATCCAAGGGGGATCCATATATTTGGCCTGACTAGATTTCGTGGGAAACTATGATTTCGTTGGAAATGTATGATGTGTTGAAGCATTAGCATGCAGAAAAAATGAAAGGATAGATGTCAGGGGATGTGTAGGGGGATAAGCTTTTGCCTGAATGCACAATCGATTTGAAATATTACACGCACAAGCTAAGAAGGGGAAAGGGGATTGATATAACCTGTGTCAGAAGACATGAGAAAAGAAGAAGAACCAGGGAAGAAGAAGAAATGGAATTTATATAGGCTATATCTTGGCATAGAGATAAATTAAAGGTTTATACTCAACTCATTATTAACCAGTCCTACAACCAGTGACAATCAATTGGTTCGCATACAAAGTCCAGATGTGCAGCACCCTCACACACACACACACACATACACACACACGAGCAGGGCAATAGAATTTCGGCTGTTGTAGGCAGGGAGCAGCTATAAAATGACGCAGGATCTTTGAGAAAAATCGCTTATGTTTGAAATAAATTTTGTATTGAGAAGGATTTGAAATTCATGAGAAGGTTTTGCAAAGGGATGAGAGGAGGTCATATTCCCAGACTTGATGGATCAAAAATAGAGAAGAATCTAGCAAGTGGGGCTGTGGGATTGGGTTGAGATCTAGGTATTCGTAAGGACAAGGTATCTTGCCTCGCACAGGCAGCGGAGGGATGAGAAGGAGTATATAAGTGAAGACATTACAGAAGGTAGGATAGAAGAGAAAGATAGCTATTATTCCCTGTTTAACATCGGATAACAACAACGCAGTATTTTAGTTGCATTGGTATGGATGATTTCTTCATTTGATTTGTTTGTTTTAATAGGAGTTGATTCACATGGACAACTCAATACCTCACAGAGACAAAGAAAAGAAGACGAGTATTCTTGATAAAAATATATATATTTTTACTTTAAAAAATCGTGATGACATCTTTATCACAGAACAGCTTCTACCAACTCCCAAATGCTCTGATAAAAACACATTGAAAAGAATGTAGTGATTAAGAGATTTAAACCTCTTAGGCTTAAGTGCGGATTTGTTTTATTGGAATCGTTTAGAGCATAACTTGACCATGCAAATTATTTTGTAACCATTGACTATTCTAATCGACAATTAAAAAGATGTTTGTGACACACTGAAATATCACATTATCATTTATTTCCAAACAAAAAGCAATTTATATCACCACTCATAGGTCCTACAAAACAAACAGTGTAGCAAACATTAAGCTTTGCATTGGATTATACTAGAGGCACAATTTGACAAAAAGCAAAGACCTGGGACAATTTGAAACAGAATGAAGCTGAAAATATTTAGGACCAAAAGTGGTAATAGCTGTTTGCACTTTACACTGAAAGCCATATTTGTCGTTAGTGCCTACTGATTCTATGATGTTTCATAGTGTGGACAATAAACAAGAAAACTGCACCCTCAAAACTACACCTTCCTTTGCCAAATCTATGACATTACAAGGATATTTTTGTGCTTGTTTCTCTCATGTTTGAGGTGTTTATATCGCAGTTTCCTTTGTTACCCTTTTACTAATAGATATTAACATAAAACCTCCTAAAGGGCAGGCAGAAAGGAACATTCACTCTCAGCTAGCAGAACTAATCTTTCCTTGAGTATGAGGGACTCCCTATAGTGACGATATCTAAAGATCATAACAGTCCACTGGACTAGATTCTCCAGGGAATTGTGATAGATGCGCCAAATTATTTGCAGGAAGGAATATGTCTGGAATGTGTAAGATAGGCTGCGCCTCAATGACAATCTATTTGAATTATGCATGCAAAGCTCAAGAAGGGGAAAGGGGTACATTGCCTTGTGTCAAAAGAGAGATATTATCATTGATTCAAAATCTGATAATAGCAACAGTAGTCTTATTTTGCGTTTGTAAAAAAATGATGCCTTCTTCGTTCTTTTTTGTTATTAATGGGAATGTATTTTAATGGACGTATCACACATAAAAAGAATAATACAAGAAGATTATTATTTCATTATATATATAAGGTGAAGGAGTCCAATAACCTATAAGGTCATAGGGGAGCGAGGCATCAGAGACCTAACTTCTCTAGGGCCAGCATATTGAGGGCGGCGCCCTCTCCTCTCCCTCGCCGCCGCTTTCCTTCCCCTGACCTAACAGAGGGCAGGTACATTACAGCTGGGGTGAACCTGTACTGAGCAAGGTGCGCAAACGGTTCACCATCCAAACAGGTAACATCAGCTCGACGCTATTATTTGGGCCTGGGGGAAAGCGAGTGCTCCGACACTGAGCTATTCCCGTCCCTATATATATATATATATATATATATATATATATATATATATATATATATATATATATATATGAGTGTGTGTTGTGTGTGTGTGGTGTTAGTGTGTGTAGGTGTGGGTGTGTGTGGGTTGTGTGTAGTGTGTGTTCCTTGAAGATATCTTGATATCATGATCTTTGCCAGCAACAGCTGCTTCTTCCCTGCTCTAAGTCTGGAACCAGATTGACTATGTAGTGGCATCTTTAGTTTTTACTCGTTCTATGATGTGTGATCAGTGAACATGGGACAATTGAATGCAATACGCTCTAAAACCTAACTGCGAAAAACTATGCCCAGTGCTATGGTTATGTTATTTTTGTTTTGTTTCTGATGTTGTTTTATGCCCAGTCTCCAAGATATGTTCAACATGTCCCTGCTGACTCTATTACTATAACATCCTAACATAAAATAAAACAACGATGCCCGAAAATAAACCAGCACTAGCAGAACTAATCCTTCCTTGTCAGACTCCCTATATCCGATCCCAAAAGATCCATACGTTCCGCTGGACTAGATTCTCAAGGGAAAATTTGACTTTGTGGAAATGTCTGATGTTTGAGGCGTTAAGCCGTGCAAAACGCGTAAAGAATTATGACAATGGATAATGCAGGGATAAGCTTCGCCACACTGCACAATCAATTTGAATTATGCATGCAAAGCTCAAGAACGGAAAAGGGGCGGTATAGCTTTGTGTCAGTAGAGAGATATTGTCACTGACTCAAAATTCTGATAGTGGCAACATTATTCTTTTGTTTTGTATGGTTTGGGTGATGCCCTCTATGGGTTTTTTTTTAGATTGTTAAAAAGAGTTTGGGTACGGAATGGCTCAGTGGTCAGAGCACTCATTTTCCCCCGTCAAGGTTAAGCAGCACTGAGCCTGGTTACCACTTGTATGGGTGACCGTTTGCTCGCCTTGGCTTCAGTACAGTCCCCCAGTTCATCTAGCTGTAAATGGGTACCTGCCTCTTTAGGGTCAGGAAAGGTAAAGCAGCGATGGAGAGGAGATGGGCACCTCACTCAGTTCGCTGGCCCCCTAGAGAAGTGATATGTCTGACGCCTCACTCCTCTACGACCTTAAAGGTAATAGGACACCTTTACCTTTTAATATGGGTTGATTCTTATCGTAAAATATTACCCATAACAAATAATAAAGCAAGGTGTTTATGTTCATACAAATCTATATACATCTATTTTGGCTTAAAAGTCCCCGCTTTGATCTTTAGCACAACCGTTTTGTCTACACTCTCAATTTTAAAATCACATCTACATCATGTTGTGACCATCTGTTCATTTTCCCCACTAGTAGTGGATCGGTGGTCTAGAGGTAACGCGCCTGTCTAGAAAGCGAAAAGTCCGGGTCGGAAGTGTGCGGTGGTTCGTATCCCGTCTGGGCCCGAAACTTTTCCCCCATCCATTAGACCATGAGTGGTGGTCTGGGCGCTAGTCTTTCGGATGAGACGATAAACCGAGGTCCCGTGTGCTACAGAAAATTATGCAGCGCACGTAAAAGAACCCACGGCAACAAGAGAGTTGTCCCTGGCAAAATTCTTAGAAAAAAGCCACTCTGATAGGGAAACAAATACAGTTGCAGACCAAAAAAAAAAAGAATGGGTGGCGCTGCTCTTGTGGCGACGTGCTCTCCCCGGGGAGAGCAGCCCGAATTTCACGCAGAGAAATCTCGTGACTTAAAGTGGTATAAATAAAAAAATAAAAAAATAGAGTAAATGGGATTTGTTTTACTAGCACACATTTTACAGCATTACATCACTATGGCAATTATTTATTTGTAATATCGGGGTATGGCTGCTTACCTAAATTTTGACTGCAAAAATGTGACACAGACAAAAATATCTGTGATCAGACCAACACAACAATAAAGAGTAGCAGCCAGACCATTAGTGTAGGTCAAACAGAATGGAGACAACACATCTAGTTTTGGATCGAAATGAAGTTTACATAACATTGGACTCGAGTTATGCTGTTGTTGTTGTTGTTGTTGTTGTTGTTGTTGTTGTTGTTGCTGTTGTTGTTGTTGTTGTTGTTGATGATGATGTTGTTGGTGGTGGTGGTGATGATGTTATTGTTGTCGATGTTACTGTTTTTGTTTCTGTAGTTGTTATTGTTGTTGTTCTTTTCATTGTTGAAGATGCTATTGCTATTCTTATTGCTATTATTTCTGTTGCTGTTGTCGTTGTTGTTGTTGAATATACCCCAGTTCGACACCATGAGGGTTACCCACACTGGAAACTCTGACTAGCATCTTCCCACTTGGGAATCACTGTGAGATGGAAAGTCCAGCACTGGAAGAGAAGTGTGTACGCATGGGTCTGTTTCTTGTTTTTGCCTTTGAACAAGAGTGCCGGTTGCTATGCCAAGAGGTTTTAATGACTGAAGACCATTCCGTTCCATCCCATAATTATTGTTTACAGCCCTACCGCCCACAAAACTATATCATGGCTGTTGATCCCATTTAGCTTCAGTGGCTCAATTAGCTTCCACTTCAAGTTCAATACCAACACCTCTAATACCTTCAAACATCTAACATCATCCACCTGAAAAAAACATGACACAATGCCTAAACCTTTTCCCAAGAGGGACTCGCTGGAGCCTGTTCTCAACACTAGACGACCTTGACTTTGCGGATGACCTGGCGCTGCTGTCCCACACACACCAACATATCCAGGAGAAGACCAGCAAACTTCAAACATTCGGACAGCAAGTGGGGCTTCGTATTAGCACCAAGAAAACAGAGACAATGTCGCTCAATGTGAAGACACCGGCCCCTGTGAAAGTGAATGGAACTGACCTGCGCAGACAGACAAGTTCCCATACCTTGGCAGCAGCATCAAACCAGAGGGCGGCACAACAGAAGACATCCACAACAGACTGGGCAAGGCCAGGAATGTGTTTAGGGAGATGAACAATATCTGGAGATCAACTCAGTACAGCACTAACACCAAGCTGAAGCTATACCAGAGCTGCGTTGTGTCTACGCTCCTGTACGGTTCTGAGTGCTGGAGGATGACGGAAGCAGATCTTACCAAACTTCGATCCTTCCACACCATATGCCTGCGAAGAATTCTCCGGATCTTTTGGCCAGAGAAGATCTCCAATGAAGACCTACTACGAAGATGCATGCAAGAAGACATGGGAACCATCATCACCAGACAACGGTGGAAGTGGATTGGGCACATCCTCCGAAGAGACCCACAGTCAATC
>CM054138.1:72511574-72539074 GCA_028751875.1 Rapana venosa
GTTTGCATGCTTCGAAAACCGGGCCTCGGTTTATAGTCTCATCCAAAGGATTTAAAAGAAGAACAAGAACAAGAGGGGAGGGGGGGGGGGAGGGTGCTGCAAGTCGCACAAGTTTCTCTAAAGCCTATATTTGAGTCAAGCAAAGACCACTGGACAAGGAAAGACCTCACTCACACCCCCAAAAACAAGCAAGCAAGCAAACAAGCCAACAGAACTTTGTAGTAGTCTTGTTTGATGGAATTAATGGCGATGCTGTGTGTCACTATGCTAAATTTAGCGCAGTTTTGTCGCTGATATAGAGAAATGAACTATGTTGGCTTTTTGCTGATGTGATGAATGTACAAGATTTTGTTGTTCCTAGTGTGGTGAATGAACAATATATTTTGTTGCTGATGGCTGTGGCGAATGATGACATCTTTTTGCTGCTAGTGTAGTGGATAGGACAATGTCTTTAATCAGCACTTTCAAAATGGGGTAAAAGGATTTTAAAGAAAGGCCATCAAATTTGATTTCTTCCCTTTAAAGAATTGTTTATGAAATATTTCATGTATTGTCCTCATGCATTTTGATATTTCTTTTAAAACGCTCAAAACCATGTATTAGGGGCAAGAATAGCTCAGTGGACAGAGCACTCACTTTCGCCAAGAAAAGTTAAGCAACATTGAGCATGGTAAAGCAGTGAGGGAGAGGAGATGGGCGCTGCCCTCAATATACTGGCCCCTGGAGAAGTTGAGGTCTCTGACATCTCGCTCCCCAAAGACCGTTTAGGCTACGGGATACCTTTACCTTTTATTTTTAAACCATGCATTGCAGATTTTTAAAACCTCTGCCGTTACTAATTCTTTTGTTCTTACTTATTTGGCATATGTGTGTACGTGTGTGCATGCACCTATGCATGCTTGTACAAGTGCATATCACATACATGGGTGTGTTCAAGAGTAGTGATGCTTTGCGAGGACAGTATGTGCCCGTTTGTAAGCAGAATATACGTGCAAAATGCAAGGTGTAGTCTTGGGACATTAAAACATGCATTTCTATTCTTAGTTGGTTTATTGTGTGTGCAGATGCTGACAGAGCATGTCAGATCCAGAGCACTGCATATGGGGCATCCTCAACACCATTCTTCTGCCAGCAATGAGCTTCATCTCCAATTTTTTGAATACTTAAAAGTCACATAAATTTTATTTTAAAGTGTCAGAAAGAATCTTCTTTAACATAAAATTTGGAAATGAAGACTTAGCCCGAAGTGCTCAGTATAAGATGAAGAAAGAACCAAAATAAGATGGAAGCAATTAATAAAATAGAAATACAAAAAAGTAAATAATTTATCAAATAAATTAAGAGAAACTGAATGCAATGTATCCAATACAAAGGCAATAAAATTCGGCAAAAATAGAGAGAAGGGACAGTAACTGTAGCCTGCTCAACTGCTGTAAACCGACAAAAGACTATATAAATGTGCTTGTGTGTATGATGGAGTTTGTCAAGAGAAAAAGCCTTTCCACAACTATCATTCAGAAAAAAGTTGGGAGGTTTTTCAGTTTGATGGCTTGAATTTTTAAGCATTGTTTTTATCTATAGGCAGAAACTCCATTCCAAATGAAAAATGAAAAAAACGTTTTAAAAAAATCGGGGGAGAGGGGGGGGGGGAGAGAGAAATAAGAGAACAATCGAAATCAATCTTAAACTACACAAATTCTTTTGATTGTAATTTTGTTTTACTTGTGAAACTTTTAATTGGAGGTTTTCACTTTATCTTTTCAATCGGTTTTATATAGGTGGAAACTTTATCTGTAACTGTGGAGTTGCATTTCATTAATTATACATGAGGAGGCTTCCATGGGGTTTTATTCAATAATATAACTAGTGGCAGCTGAAACATCTTCATAGTAATAGTTGAAACATCTTCATATTTATCACTCTAATCTTTGTTTTGATTATATTCTTCACTGGAAAAAGTGTGTGCACCTATGTGTGTGGGAAGGAGGAGCAGGGAGGGGGATGCTTGTTTGCTCATTGAGATTGTGGAAAACAAGAGAGAGGATTTATTCAATAAAAGCAATCAGAGTAGCTCTGTGCAGCCTTGGATCTCAAAATAAAACGAGCTGGTAGTAATCTGTGATCTGCTTTTGTGTTTGATTTTTGCATCTGTGTGTGTGTGTGTGTGTGTGTGTGTGTGTGTGTGGTGTGTGTGTGTGTGGTATGTGTGTGTGTGTATGTATATGTGTATGTGTGTGTGTATGTGTATGTGTGTGTGTTTAAGGGCATGCATGAGCCCATGCACATGTGTTCTGATACACTACGTTTTAACAACGTGACCTGTGACCATCATGACAAAAAAGGGTCTGTCCTTCTGAGTGTTGGATGCACCATGTCACAAATTGGGACATAGCCAGTTGCTACTCCCTTGTATTAAAAACCAAAATTCAGCTTACAAAAATAGAAATTCAATGATATGTTCTTACCCGTCATTTAAAAACCTTCGGTGACATTTCTGTCAACTTTTAAAAAAAAATGGCATGGCTGGACCAGAGATATTAAAATGAGCCCTGTGAGAACAGCAGGACAGAAATGTCCCAGAAACAAGGCCTGCAAAAAAATAATAATAAAGTGGGGGGGGGGGGGGTGCAAAAAAGGAGGGAAGGAAGAGATAAAATGTGAGGAGGAGGTGGATATATCGATATGTATGTATGTATGTGTATGTGGAGAGAGAGACAGACGGGAATGGAGAGAGAAACATACAGATACAGACACAGACACAGAGAACAAAACCGCAAAAGACAAAGAAACAGACGGAGGTAAACAAATACTCACGTTATGTACACTAATCACGAATAAAACAAGGAGTTCGCTGATGAGCACTTGTCGAATCTGCCCCTGCCCCATATAAAAGCTGAATGACAGGGGCTGTGTCTCATTCCTGCTTAGAACGAAAACATGACTGGTGTTAAGCCAGAACTGCACAGGTATCATTAAGCGATGGACGTCTCTTTGGTAAGCATCGTAAAGATCTTAGTGTGTATTAGCCTTCTCTAAAGCCTAAACAATAAGATCTCTGTGTGTATTGGTCTCCTCTGAGGCCAAAGCTGTAAAGATCTCGGTGTGAATTGGTCTTCTCTGAAGCCAAAGCTGTAAAGATCTCAGGAATGTATTTGATTTGTGTGCAAAAGGTTTGAACCCAAGATCTTCCTTGTCATGGAGGGAGAACCAGAGAGAAAAAGACGGAAGCTCTCTGAAGCCCCGTCCACCTCACATAGGCCACCCCTGCCCCAAATTGAGGAGGGTGAAGAACAGCAATCACCACAACAAGAGGAGAGCAGTGAAGAACCACATACATTGCAACACCTACATCCATCACAACAACAGCAAGAAGTCATGGAACAACCGTCAAAATCGCAATCACCATGGCTGGTACCACCTCTATCAACATCACAGCCACAACAACCACAACCACAGCCATCACCTCTACCAAGTATTATTCGACAACCATCACGTTTACACCAGATGTTGGAACAATTGCCAGCATCACAAGTACAGCCATTGCTACAACAACAGCGGATCATGGACAATCCATCATCATTCCAACGACCACTGACACCACCACCACATTATATGATGGGACAACCATCAACATCGCGACAACCATCACTACGGCAACAGGTCTTGGAACAACAATCAACGTCACAACAAGCACTGCTACAACAACATCAACGTATCATGGGACAACCGTCAACATCACGACAATCACCTCTACAACAACAGCCCATTATGGGACAGCCATCAACATCACAACAAACACAAACACAACATCAACACATCATGGGACAACCATCATCATCTCAACCACCATCACTACCACATCCAGCATGGAATCCAGTTTTGTATGATGTAGAAGAGCATGGTCCAAGACAAAGCAATGAAGAACCAGAACCTAGTCAGGAAAGACCTGGAGCTTCGGACATCTTCCTCCATGGAAATAGGCCCAGAGAAGAGGAGGAGACGGTAATGGGAGGAAGGAGGAGCTATGAGGAGATACACCAGGAGATGCTGGTGGATGAGGAAGAAGAAGAGGAAGAGGAGGAGGAGGAAGAAGAATTGGATGTGGAGGAGGAGGAGGAGGAGGAAGAGGAAGAAATGGATGAGGAAGACAATGAAAGAGAGGAAGAAGAAAACGAAGAGATGGAGCAATACTTTGAACATCTTGAAGAGGAGGAGCTAGATGATGCCACAAAACAACACAACAAAACCATGCGAATGATCCGGTGCTCTCATGGTTTCATCATGTGAATCTTATATGGATGTGAAGCATCCCTTCAAAATAGCTTTTACAGTTACAGACGCCAAATCAGAGATTTTCGTGAAATCTTTCCTTTATTTTCAAACCTGGCTGATCGACCGAGTCGGTATGACATTACAATAATAAAATCACGCTTAGATGACTCAGAAAGAAGCATGATAAACGAAAAGCTGATATCAAAAAGACTAATGCATGCCAGGGCTCACATAGCCACGCTGAAAAGGCTTAGGAATATTTATGGTAACTATCCACCCCCAAACCATGGTGCCAATCCTCATCAAACTTAATGGTATGTGACTAGCCAATTCCTTGTGGATAAAAGTCTGCGTCATATGATTTTCTATTGCCCTTCCTTCATGGAAGTTCAATGTGTGTTTGCTATCATCTAGGTAAAACATGATAACTGATAGCTTTGTGTGCACAGAACAAGTCAGCAAGGAGTGGAGGTATAACACTGTTGAATCAACCCTGTGTGCTTGTGATATTTTAGTTGAAAAGAAAGTTTGGCCATATCTTTGAGGCTGTACATGAATAGGTTTGCTACTCTCTAACCTGTAGTTACACATTACATATCTTTGCATGCATACAGAAAAAACTGTATGACATTGTGACAACGAAAAAACTCAAAATCAAATAAATTTCTGTTGATAGTCATCATATAGTGTTTTTTTTTAGCAGTGATGAGTTCTACACATCATCCTAAAGAGCTCAGTTTGTGAAGATGTCCACTACTGTACAGAGCCACTGATTTCTCACATTTGTCAAAAATGTGACTGTATGAAACCGTTTTATATAAAGATCAATGTTCTTGATCCATATTGTTATCTTCATAAAGATCAAGTCCCTGTGACTGCATTGTGTCATTCTTCAAAACAATCAAATGTGTCATGACTGTATCCTAACTATAACAATCAGCTGAACATTACATGACATTGTTGGGTGTGACTACATAATCCAGTGCAAAACTTCCATATTGAACTACAACAAACCACAATGTCTGTACAATATCCATCAACAATAAAATCAATGAAATATTACGATTCCCTTCAATGAACTTCTGCATGGTGTGATTGTTCATTATCTTCAGCAGCTTATGTTTAAGACCAGAAGAAATAATGAAGTTAAACTGGATTTTGCCTGATTTGACCTTACTAAGAAGAGAAACTCCGTGTATGATTTGGCTGCATGAGACAGCGCAGAGTGTTCTTCAGGCAAGCAATCTGCAGACCTCAGCTTCATACAAGTTGGCAATGCCAAACTACAGCATCACTGATGGGAGTGGTGGTAAGTGCTGTTGTCAATGTACACACAGGCAGGATTTCTGTTCTCACCCTTCTCCTCACGTATCATGTTTTGCAGACTATCTGTAGAGAGCTGTTTGTAACTAATCTTGACTTCTCTCTTAACTCCTCAAGAAGGCTTTCGGACACTGTAATGAATTATTCAGACAGTGTGTCCAGGGCAGCTTGAAGCTGGCAGAGCCCGTCATCTTCAGTTATCAGGCTGTGTCCTGTATCCTGGGTGTGTTTGTTACATCCATGGCAGTTTAGTCATTTGTCATGGTCAGTAATAACCATGTACTTAAATCTTCTTGCAGAAAAAAATAACAGTAAATTTCTACATGTTATAGCATTTTTACTGTGGTGAGTGAAATCAGAGAAAGGGTAAGGGTGAGGATTGCTGAAAGGTGAGCTTCATATGAAATAATGATCAATCAGTAACGATGTACTTGGGGCAAGTCTAGTTGATACAAGACTGTATTTCAATAAAGATGGGGCTTAAAAAATAATCATGGAACCCACTTTCATGATGTGGATATAGTGAAATTCTCTGAGGAACCGATGGGGTGGGGGTCGGTTGGGGGTAAAAAGATGCATGAGTAATTTTATTGTAGTGTTGATTTTTTTTAAAATGTTGTTGTTATTATTAGTACTTTACAAATTTGTCATCATCACCACTATTATACTAGTATAAGTATCATCATCATCATCACCATTATTATTATTATTATTGTTATTATCATTATGTATTTGTCATTGTCATCATCATCATCATTATCAGTATTGTCATTGAAAGGTATTCTTTTCTCGAGATATGTTTTTTGTTTGTTTTGGGTTCTTTTCTGAATGGAGTCTTGGATAAAGCGTTTACAAAATGATTGAGAAGTTGTAAGGGGTTACCTCCACTTGTTTTTCCTCCACCGCTACTTCCTTTATCTAACTTTTATGTGGTGGAGTGGAGAATTGAGTCTGTAGTAGATCCAAGTGAGGCCAGTTATTGTTTTACCCCATCTTCTCTTGTTTATGCTTGTACTGTAAGTGTACGGCAATGTTTTTGACATTATCTAAGACTGACCACTTGGCTGGATACAAACCCTGTGAACTCCTCTGCATCCTTTCAATAGGATGCCCAAGTACAAAGCATAAAGATTCATTGGGTGCTTATTTTCTTCTATGTATGATTTTTAGCAACATATATTTTCAGCATGTTATATTTTCTTCTCTTTTTTGTCCTCGTCTTTGGATGCCAGCTTAAAAAGACCACAGGACCCACAATGGTCTGCTCTTTAGAAATGCGGAACAGGTTTTAACGAGGGCGCAAGAACTTGTACGTGCGTCAGCACACGGAACCTTGATGTTTAATCTCATCTGAAGGAATTAATAATAATAATAATACATGGAATTTATACAGCGCTATATCTTGCAAAAAACAAATCGAAGCGCTTTCATTCATCCTAATCGTTCACATGCAGCGAGTTACAATTAATAGACATTTACAAATTCAAATGTAAACACACACGCGCACACAATTAATAGTTTTTACAAATTCAATTCCGGAGCGTAGAACAAGCACTGATGTTAACTGCAGGAGAAAAATTTTCTTGAATATCTGTCTCAGTCGTAGTTGGAACATGAGCCCTCAGAAACTCTTGGTGTCCATGGCCCATAAGGAGAGTGGGTGACACACATGGTTTATTTAAAAGAAGAAGGAGAAAAAGGAGGGGACGTTGCAAGTCTGACAGTGTTTCTTTAAAGCCTATATTTGAGTCGACAGGTCATGGAAAGACCTCACTTCTAACCCCCAAAACAAGCAAGCAAGCAAACAAGCCAACAGAACTTTGTAGTAGTCTTGTTTGGTGGAATTAATTGGGATGCTGTGTGCTACAATGCCAAGTTTAAAGCAGTTTCGTCGCTGATATAGAGAGAAATGGACAATATGTTTTTCTTGAGAATGTAGTGGATAAGACAATATCGTTTTGTTGCTAATGTGGTGAATGGACGATATCTTTTCATTGCTAATGACTGTGGTGAAATGACAATATCATTTTGCTGCTGCTGCTGCTGCTGCTGCTGCTGCTGCTGCTGCTGCTGCTGCTGCTGCTGCTGCTGCTGATGATGATGATGACGATAAATCAAATCAAAGCGATTGCATTCAACTTGATCTTTCACATGCAACCAGGTACAATTGATAGTTGTTGCAAATTCAAATGCACACACACATGCACGTACACATACACATGTGCGCGTTCGCACGCGCTCACACACGCACACACACATACATAAAGGTTGTACACTTTGGCAGGGTGATGGCGGTTTCGGCCGTTGGGGGCAGGGCAAGAAATGAGACGAAACAAGAGGGGAGAATCTTCTGTTTGAAATAAATGTGCGTTGAGGCTGGATTTAAAAGTGGCATAAGTAGCTTTTTGGCAAAGGGAGAGAGAGGGGGGTCATTCCAGAACGATGCTACTAATGTAATACGTAGTTGAGGACAATATCTTTGATCAGCACTTTGAAACAGAGGAAAAGAATCTGAAAAATGCTTTCTAGTTTTAGTTCCTCCTTCTAGAAAATGTTTAAAAAATGTTTCATGCATTGTCATCACGCATTTTAAGATTTCTTTTAAAAGGCTCTAAACCATGCATTAGGGGGATAGGGTAGCTCAGTGGCCACAGCAAGTTCAAGGGAATATTTTTCCTTGGAGTTAACCTCAGTGCAGACTCCACTCTCCCCAAAAGTCCTTCGGATAAGACTCTAAGCAGAGGCCCCGTGTGCGAACGCACGCAGAACATCTTGCCCATACGTTAAATCTAGTTCCGCTTTTCGAAAGAGTAGGCCGTTGTGTGCCGGTGGGAACAGATGACAGAAAATACAAAAATGCATACACACGGGGACTGGATGTAAAAAAGCACGTAAGTGCTTATTCCATTATCCTCGATATAAAAGAATAAACAAACAAACAGCACTTGCTTTCCCCTAGCTAAGGTTAAGCAGCATTGACTGGGGTTACCAAGTGGAGGGGTGACCGTTTGCGCACCTTGGCTTCAGCACAGTCCCCCAGTCCACCCATCTGTCAATGGGTTCCTGCCTCTTTAGGGTCAGGGAAGGAAAAGCAGCGCGGGAGAGGAGATAGCCACCCCCCCTCACTATGCTGGCCCAGTAAAGCTGAGGTCTCTGACATCACGCCCCTCCAAAGACCGCTTAGGCTTTTAGGATACCTTTACCTTTTATTTGTAAACCATGCATTGCAGATTCAAAACCTCTGTGATTACTTATTTTCTTGTTTTTTACTTAAATTTGGCATATGTGGGGCGTGCATGCATCTATGCATGCTTGTATAAGTACAACTTACCTACATATGTGTGTTCAAGAGTATTGATGCTTTGCGTGGAATGTATGTGCACGTATGTAAGTAGAGTAAACGTACAAAATGCAAGGTGTAGTCTTTGGACATTAAAACATGCATTTCTGTTCTTGATGGTTAATTGTATCTGTGTGTGCAGATGCTGACAGAGCATGTCAGATCCAGAGCACTGCATATGGGGCATCCTCAACACCATTCTTCTGCCAGCAATGAGCTTCACCCCCAATTTGTTTTAATACATAACGGTCAAACAAATCTGTAAAAAAAAAAAAATATATATATATATATATATATATGTATATATATATATATATATATATACATATATATATGTGTGTGTGTGTGGGTGTGGGTGTGAGAGAATGAATCTTCCTTAACGCCAAACTTGGAAATGAATCCTTTCTACCAGTGATCGATGTAAAATGAAGAAAACGAAACGAGATGAAAGCAATAAATCAAATAAAAATACAATAAATTAAATAATCTATAAAATGAATTAAGACAACTGAATCCAATATATACAATACAAAGGCAATAAATTTGGCAAAAATAGAGAGAACGGACAGTAACTGTAGCCTGTTCAACTGCTGTAAACCGACAACAGAGTATATTAATGTGCTTGTGTGTATGATGGAGTTTGTCAAGAGGAAAAGCCTTTCCACAGCTATCATTCAGAAAAAAAAGATGAAAACTTTCAGTTTGATGGCTTGAATTTTTAAGCATTGTCTTTATCTGTAGACAGAAACTCCATTTCAAATGACAAAAGAAAAAAATTGTAAAAAAGGGAAAGAGAGAAACTAAGAGGAAAACCGAAATCAATCTTAAACTGCACAAATTCTTCTGATTGTAATTTTGTTTTACTTGTGAAACTTTTAAATGGAGGTTTCACTTTATTTTTCCAATCGGTTTTATATAGATGGGAATTTCATCTGTAACTGTGGAGTTGCATGTCACTGATTATACATGAGGAGGCTTCCATGGGGTTTTATTCATTACTATAACTAGTGACAGTTGAAAGACCTACATAGTAATGGTTGAACAACATCTTCATATCTATCACCCTTATCTTTGTTTTGATTATATTATTCACTGGAAAAAAGTGTGTGTACGTATGTGTGTGGGAAGGGGGAGCAGGGAGGGGAATGCTTGCTTTTACATGCATATGAATATGAATGTGAGAGAGATTGTGGAAAGTAAGAGAGAGGATTTATTCAATGAAAGCGATCAGAGTAGCTCTGTGCAGCCTTGGATCTTCAAAATAAAACGAGCTGGTAGTAATCTGAGATCTGCTTTTCTGTTTGATTTCGGCATCTGTGTGTGTGTGTGTGTGTGTGTGTGTAAGGGCATGCATGAGCCCATACACAAGTGTTATGATAGACTAGTTTCAACAACGTGACCTGTGACCATCATGACAAAAATGAGTCTGTCCCCCTGAGTGCTCAATGCACTATGTCACAAATTGGGAAATAGCGAGTTACTACTACCTTGTGTCAAAAACCAAAATGCAGATTACATCAATAGAAATTTAATGATATGTACTTCCCCATCATTTAACACCTTAGGTAACATTTCCGTCAACTGTTTTTTTTAAATTTCAGTTCCAGACTGTGACAAATTCCATTGGCTCTCTTGGTCACACAACTCTTTAGAACTTCTCACTTATGCAATGATAAAGCCACTTTGCATAAAAAGATTTTCTCATTGCTATAGCTGTACGTAAGTTCCTTAATAAAAGAAAAACAGAACTTTGAATGCTAAGCTTTTGTTTGACTTCAGGTCAAGAGTGTAACAAAGTATGTTGACAGCTTTGTCACAACTCTTCAGAACCTCAGACTTGGTCATGGAAAAGCTAATAAAATAAAAACAAAATGCGCTGATTATGATGGTAGCAGGTAATTCACTGTTTGAACAAAGGAAAGCAAATTTCAAAGGCCCTGGTTCTATTCCAGCTGGGGTATTTGACCTCAGTTACAGATTGTGTGAAAATGCCTTGACACACTTTGTCACAACTCTTCTGTAAATCACATGTTGCAAAGATAAAGCTACCTAGTAACTAAAGATGCCCTGTGTATGGTCTCAGAAGGCAAGTTGCTGGATAAACTAAGAACTGTAAATGCTCTGCTTCTGTTTGACAAAGTGTTTTACTTCAGGTTTAGATTGCCATAGGGCATTGAGGCGTTTTTCACAACTCTTCAATGTCTCACGTTTTGCAGTGATAAAGTTATTAGGTATCAAAAGATAAGACATCACCTGCCAACATGGCGCAGTGGTTAGTGCCTGAGGTTTCATACTGGAAGATTTTAGGTTCGAATCCTATAAGAGTCATAGGGAATTTTTGGACCCCATCCGGCTCCTAGCCAGAGTGAGTGTGCTGTGGGTTCATTGGGAAGACTGGGACCACACAGTCGAGCTTCCTCCACTTAAAGGATGCGCGTTTGAGAGTGTTGCTCAAATTACCTGACCAACATTGTAGGTGTCTGAATTTCTCTGGGTTGATTGACACAGGGATGATAGCAAACCTGTAGCCCTGTCAAGTAGTCTTAAAGCACATACACTTCCATAGCAGCAGCATCACATCAACCTCATCACAAATAATCACCATGCAATATAAAAAAAGTAACTCTGCCTATCTGTCTGTCTGCATCTCTTTCTGTCTGTCTGTCTGTGTCTCATTCTGTCTTTCTGTCTGTCTGTCTGTCTCTGTCTCTCTCTGAATATGCACTCCCTTTCCTGGTAGGATAGTAGTGCTTAGCCTTTTCTCGTGCTTGTAATTGTGCAGGATGTCTGTCTGCAGGCCTCAGGAGATAGATCTCGACTTTAGAGCAGCTCATTTCATTATACAGGTTGATTCCTGGGTGCGTTTCTGCTTCTGTAGCCCACGGGACACTGTAAGGAATTAAGGGATCTTTAACGTGCATATTTGATCTTCTGTGTGTGTATATACACGAAGGGAACTAAGACACTGGCAGGTCTGCATCTTAAGTTTACCTGGAAAAAAGTAAAATCCACCAACTTCAATTCACTAGACAGGGCTGCCCAGATTCAAGACCATGACGTCATGGAGCCTTAGCATTGAAGTCAAACAGTCTTAACAGGTCCTTCCTATGAGACTATAAACCAAGGTCATGTGTGCTAACGCTGCAGACCATCCTGTATACACGTTAAAACCTGTTCAGCTTTTTGTAAGAGTAGACCACTGTGTGCTATTGGAAACGGATGACAAAATGTTGAAACATGCATGCTCTCTGGTGTTGTGTGTAGACATCACCTCCAAAGTCAGAATGTTGCTAACTTAATAGTGGGCGAAAAATGTCACATACACAAATATTCACCATTGGTGATCCTTAGAGCTCCAGCTGAGGAACAAACAACAAACAAAGAAAGAAAAAAGTAAAGAAAGAAAGAAACAAATTTTTTTTTAAAATACGACCTTAACCGCTCGGCTGCAGTCATTGCTGAAAATTGTCTCTGATTTAGTGGCATCAGTTGCTCTAATCTCATAATGACCTCAGTTTCAGTTTCTCCATACACTTCTGTGCCTGTGGGGAGTTATTTTTTGGTCAAGGCCTTTGAAGTAAGAGTTCACAGTCGGAGGTCATTGGAGGGACGTTGTGGTGGTTGCTATCCAACGTGGGTGCTCTTACTCAAGACTAATCTATTATCTTACACACACTGAACACCCCCAAAGTGACCCAGCAGGTGTGCAGGGCTCTTCTGGCAGGGGGCCTCACAGCAACCAACTGTTGATAAACTCCTTGTGGACTTCTGACCCTAAGGATATGGACATTTTGAATCTTGGCATGGCTGGACCAGAGATATTAAAATGAGCCCTGTGAGAACAGCAGGACAGGAACATCACAGAAACAAGGCGGCAAAAAAAAATAATAAAGGGGGGGGGAGGGTGCAAAAAGGAGGGAGGAGGGGGATAAATGTGGAAAGGGGGGGTGGGAATATGTATGTTGTTGGGGTTTAGGGGAGAAGGGGGAAGGAGAAGAGAGAAGGGGAAAAAGAAAGAAAGGAAAAAGAAGGGGGGGGGGGAAAAAAAACCCCAAGAAAAAAAACCCCCCCACAAACAGACAAAAAATTCGTTAGCAATTAAATAAACCTTTTTTTGATACAAAGCCCAAACCCCCTGCCCCCCCAAAAAAAGGGTGAAGGGCTTTGCCACCATTTAAAAAACCGTTTTTAAAAATCCAAGTTTTTTTAATGGGTCTCTTGAAAACAAAAAAATTTTGTTATTGCCTTCCCAAGCCAAAAACTTAAAATCTTGTTTATTGCTTTGGAAAAAAAGAAGATTCAGTTGGGGGCCGAAGAAAACGAAAACTCGGAGACTTTTCCACCCCAAAGAAAAAAACAGGTTGAGAGTTAAAAGGTTTAACAAAAAAAGGGAGAACCAGGAAAAAAAAAAACTCCAAACTATCAAAACCACCCCCCAAAAGGAGGGGAAAACCAAAAACCAACAAAAAACAGAAACCCCCAAATTAAAAAAACACCCAAAACCCAAAAAAACAAATCAGGAAAAACCCTCCCTAAAAAAACCGGTTCCAACCCCCCCCCAAAAACAAACCCCAAACCCAAAAAACCCTCACCAAATTTTCGACAAAACCCCACGAACAGTTTGGGGAAAAATTTTACTCACAAAACCCCCCAAACACGCAGGAATCCCCAAACCCCCCAAACCCCAACCCCCAAAAAAAAAAAACCCAAACCCCCAATCGGAACCTCCTACCCAAAAAAAATTTACCAAAAAACAGCAAAAACATTTTCCCAAAAAACCAAAATACAAAAAAAAAACCTAACACAGAAAAACCTCTAAAAAACTCCCATTTGGAAGCCAAACAAAACGAAAAAAAAAACAAATGGGACAAATCGTGTAAAAAACCCAAAAAAAAGGGGGGAAAGTTTTGATGAAAGAAGAAGGGAGAAAAAGAAAGAGAACCAAAAAAAGAAAAACCCGGGGTTGAATTTCCCCCCAAAAAAACCCGAAGAGGGGGGGTTAGAAGGGGGACAAAAAAAAACCCCGGGAAGTGTGGGAAAAAAAAAGGAAAAAAGGGGAAAAGGGGGGGAAAAGGAAAAAAAGGAAAGGGAATAAAAAAAAAAAATTAAAGCTGAAAAGGGGAAAAAATAAAAATTGGGGGATAGAACAGAGAAGGACAAAAGATCAAAAACAAAAACAACAAAAAAGGGGAAAAAGGGCTTAAGTTTATAAATTCCCCCAAAGGTGAAACACAAAAACTTATTTAATTTTAAAAAATTTCTAAAATTTTTATTTCCCTTTTTTATCATGGTGTATCATCCAATAATAAAAAACACGTTTCCAAAAGACTTAAAGAAGGTTAAAAAAGATAACTGCGGTAAAAAAAAGGTTGAATATTTAGGTTATAAAAACCCCCCGGGCCAACCCATAAAATTAATTAAGGGGTACAATTTTTTGATAAGGTTTTTTTTTATTTTCATTTTTTTTTAAATTTCTTTGTTTTTTATTTTTGAAATTTAACTATTGCTTTTTGAAAACCCCCCCCGAAGAAGAATTTTGAAACAAATTTCTTTTTAAAATTTTATAAAAGACGTTGGCCATATTTTTCTTAATAATGCTTTGACCCAACCGGGCAATTCATATTTGCTGAAATTTAAAAAATTTTAATGGAAAAAAAAAACTAAAATAAATAATTTTTGTTGTAATTTAAAATTAAATTAATTTTTTTTTGACTACACAAACATTTAAAATTTTGAAAAAAAGTCCCTACTGACAAGGCCTGTTAATTTTAAAAAAACTGTTAAAAAAGAAAAAAATTTTGTTTTTTGTTACTTCATAAAAATCTCCCTGTATGTTTGGGTTAAAAACCCCCAAAAAAGTTCAGACTGACCCAATTTATAAATCGCTGAAAACCCACATTGTTTTTTGACTTAAACGGTGCAAAACCTTTTTTCCCCACCCCCCGGTTTTACATTTGCATTTTTGAAAAGAAATTGGAATTACGATTTTCCTTTACTTCTAAGAAGGGCCCGTTGGGTTATTAGAAACCCCGGGGGTGTTTTCCCCCCCAAACAATCTGGCCCCTTTTTAAAGTTACCAGTAAAAAAGCAAAATTTCGATCTGGTAATTTTTTAAGAACAAAATTTTTTTTTCCCCCCCTTACTGTTTTTTTCAGGAGTTAAAAGGGTTTTTAAAGACTTCTTTTAAATTGAAAAATTTGGGGACGTAATGAATTTTTAATTTAGGGGTTAACACAGAACCACTTTCAGTTCCTGTGTCCGCCTGGGTGGTTTTTTTTTTGGGGGGGATTGTATGGCGTTTAAAAAAATGCTTGGTTTTTTTGGGAAAATAAAAAAATTTTTTTTACGGATTTTATGTGGGATAAAACAAGAATTTTTAAAGGGTTTATTTAAAGGGGGTCAAATTTTTTAAAATAAATCATAAAATTATAGGGAATAAGTTTTAAAAATTCTTTTTAAAAATTTCATGTTTTTATATGTTATTGAAAAAATCAAACCCATGGGGGGGGGTTTTAAAAAAAAACAAAAATTTTTTTTTTATTTTTTTTGTTTTTTTTTTTAAAAATTAAAAAATTTACAATTATAATTAAGGTCACCTCATGTTTTTATTAATTTTTTTTTATTTATTTTATTTTATTTTTTATTTAAATTTTGTTTTTATTGCAAAAACCCTTATGTTTCCCCTTTGGGGTTTCTTTTCGAGGTATTTTTTTTTTTTTGTTTTTTTTTCTGATGTTTGTAAAATTTTCAAAGATGGAAAAATTCAAGGGGAAAATTTTTTTTTTTCCATATTTTTCCCCCTAAAATTTTTTTGGGATGTAATTATTTTTTTTTGAGGGTTTTTGTTTTCCCCCAAATTTTTGGGGGGATTGTTAAAAGTTTGGATTTTGAGAGAACGGGGAAAAGGGAAGGGTTTTAATGGTCCAAAAACGCAAAAGATTAGGGGGTTTTTTCTCTATTTAATTTTAACAAATATAAATTTTGCAAATTAAATTTTCCTCCCCGGGAGCCACAAAAACCAAACCCCACAATTCCCCCAAAACCCAACGGGAACACATTTTTGGGCTAGCAAAAATTTTTTGGGTTTTTTCCAAAACGGTGAGGGGGGAACGGTAAAAATCTTTAATGTTTTTGCAGGGCTTTGGGGGGGAGGGGGTTTCCCCCCCTTTCCCTTATACCGCCATGGTTTTTGGGCCCTTTTTCCCCCCCCGGGGTTCCACCCAGGGAACAAAAGCTTACTTTGGCTTTTTTAAAGTAAAGTTTTTTTTTTTTAAAATTCCGGGGTATTTTTTTGTTTTCTTTTCCCAAAACGCTTTTTGGGGGAAAGTGTTCTTTTCCCGGTTTTTTAAATTTCCCCCCGGCATTTTGATGGAAAATTTAGTTTTCCCCGGGGGAATTTTTTCACTTTAAAAAAAGACATAAAAGGTTTGAAAAGGAATTTTTTTTCTGCAAATTCCCCTTTTTAGGGTGGGAAAAAAAGTTTAAATTGGGATGGAAATGCTTCCTTTTGACCCGGGTTTTCCCCCGGGCGTTTTTTGGAAGGTTTTAATTTTAAAAATTTTTTGGGTCCCCCCCCCTTTAAAAACCCCGTTTTTCTCATGGTTATTTTTTTATTTCCAATTTGTCTTTTCCCGTTTGTAATTTTTTTTTTGGAGATTTCAGGTTTTAAAAAAAGGGGGAGTTTTTTAATATGGCTTTTAATTTTTTAAAATTTCCCCTTTTTTTGGCCCTTTTTAACCCCTTGAAATAAAAAATGACTGAGATCCCCCTTTTTCCCCCAACCTGGGGCCGTCTGTTGTTTTTTTCAAAGAGCGGCATAATTACGTTTTCCCTTTTGGGTTTCTGGGGGGTTCATAGTCTGAAAGAGGGGTTCGGGGTAGGAGTAAAGGGGTTTTAAAGTATGGTGTTTTTAATTTGGGTTTTCGGATTTTTAAAAAGAGTTTAAATAGGGACGTTTTTTTTTCGAAAAACCCCTTTTCCTTTTGATGATTTTTAAATTTTCCTTTTTTACGGGTTTGGGGCTTTTGGGGACCATTTTAGGGGGAGGTTTTTGCCTTTTCCCCCCCCCTGGAAAAATTTTTTTTTTTTTTGGGGTCTTTTTGAATCAAAGTCCTTTTCTCCCCTTTTGGAATCTTTTCCCCTTTTTTCCCCGAGGTGATTTTCCCTTCCCCTTTGGGTTTTGGGGGCAATTTCCCTTTTTTTAAAAAACTTTTATTTTTTCTCTCCGGTTCTTTTTCTTTTTTTTTTTAAAATTTTTTTTTTTTTTTTTTTTTTTCTTTTTTGGTGGGGGTTCTTTGTTTAATTTTTTGTTTTTTCCCCCCCCCCCTTTTTTTTCCCCCGGGGTTTTATTTGGGGGGCATTCGTATCCCTGTTAAAATTTTAAAAGGTTTCCCATTCCCCCCCTGGGTTTGAAGGGAAACCCCCTTTTTTCCCGTGCGCTGGGCAGTGTTGTTTTGGGGGGGTTTTTAAAGTGAAGTTTTTTGGGATTCGTGCTGAACGGGCCCCCGCTTTTTTGCATCATTTTTTTTTGAAAATTTTTTTACCCCCGCTTTTTCCCTTTTGCCCAATTTTTTGTCCCCTTAATGTTTTGGGTTTTTATTTTTGGTTCCCTTTGTATTCCGTTTCCACTGCCTTCTTTTTTTTTCCCCCCCTTTTTTACAAAGCCCCTTTCTGTGATTTTTAGGGGATTTTCCCCCCCCTTAAACCAGTTGGGGTTTTTTATTTTTTTCATGTTGGAAAAAATTTACCGGCTTTTAGCGTTAAAATGTGTTTGGTTTTTTTGGGTTTTTCCGGTTTACGGTATACTTTTGCTTCAAGAGGGTGCGGGTTTTTCCCCCTTTTATGGGAGTTTGAAAAATGAACATTCCGTAATCTATTGGGGTTTTTTTATTTTCCCTCCGCTGGGAAAAATGGTTTGAAGGGGGGAAAAGGGTTCTGGAATACCGAATTGGGTAAATTGCCTTTTTATTTTTAGCTCCCCGTCCAGAGAATTTTTTTTTTTAAGGGGGGTTTTCCCCGTTTTTTAAAAAAAAAAGGGGTAGGGAAAAAAAATTTTCTTTAACGTTAATAAACTTGGAAAAGACTCCCTTATCACCCTTAAAAAGGGGAATTGAAAAACCCTTTTAAAAAACTCCTGGGTTTATTCAATTTCTTTTGCAAATTAAATCCTTAAATAAAACCAAAGGGCGTTTCCTTTTCCCCACGTCGGGGTTTTTTCCCCCGTTTTTGCCCGATCAAATTTAAACCCCGTAACAAAAACCGAGCCCTTCCCCCGGGAAAAAAAAAGTATTTCCCCCCCTTTTTAACCCCCCCCTTTTAAAGAGAAAATAAAAAAAAGTACCCCGACAAAATAAAAAAAAGAGTTCTTTTAAAAATTTTTCTTTAAATTTCCCCCCCCCTTGCCCTTGTTTTGAAACCAATTTTAAAAAAAATGGGGCGTTTTCTCTGTTTTTTGGCCCTTTTTTCTCCCCTTTTTTCCCCCAAGGGTTTTGAAAAATCCCCAAGAATAACCCCTAGATTTTCCCCCGTATCAATTTTTCCCCCCAAAGCCCCTTTTTTTTCCCCCAATTTTTTTCCTTTGGTTTTTTTTGTTTTTTTTTGTTTTTTTTTTGGGGCGGGTGTTTGTTCTGTTGGACATTTACTTTTGGAAATTGCTTTCCTGGTTTATGACTTTTTTAAAAATATTATGCAAAACGGTTTGTCTTGAAAAACGATTAAAAATTTATTTTATTTTAATTTTAAAAATTTTTTTAAATCCCCTATTGGGGTCCCCCTTTTTGCACCTTCCCCTTTTTCCATTTTTAAAAAATTCCCCTTTTTTTTTTTGGGGGGGTTTTTGTTGAAAAACCTTGGGTTGTTTTTTGGTGTTTGTGTTTTGTTTTGTTGTTTGGGGTTAAAATTTTTGGGTTTTTCGGGGGGTTCCCCCCGATTTTCTTTTTTCCCCTGAATCCTTCTAGGAGCATTTAAATTTTTACCCTTTCCACTGAGCAAAAGGAAAAATTATTTAAATATTCTTAAATTTTTTGGACCCCTTTTTACATTTTCAAAAACCATTCCTTTAAAAAATAGGGCTTTAAAGGGCCTTTTCATTTTTTTTCCCCCCAAAAAAAAGGGTTGTCCAGTGGGACCCCCCTCCCCCACTTGAAAAATTATTTTCTTAATTTGTTGTTTTTCTGGGATTTCTTTCCCTTTTCCCCCAAAAAAATTAAGGGGGGAGGGTGGGCCCCCTTTTCTTTTACCAATCTTTTGAGGGGGGGTTACCCTGATAAAGGGGGGGTTTTTTTAAACTTCAAGGTTTTGGGGGACGGACGAGTTCTTGAAAAAAATTCATTGGGTTTCCCCATTGGAATGGTTGAAATCTTTGTCCCCTGAAAAAACAATTTTCACCTAAAAAATTTTTTTAAAAATAATTAATTAAAAAAAAAAAAATTTTATAAAAATTTAAAAAGAGGGGGGGTTTTTACGATGAATTTGTAAAGAAAAAAAAAGGTTTTTAAAAAAAATTTTGAGGTTGGAAAAAACCCCTTTTTTTTTCCCGTCCCCCGGGATGCGTTTTGTAAAATTTTTCATCGGTTTGGGTTTTGGTTTTTTGGGGGGGTTTGTGTGGGGTGTTTATGGTTGAGGTGTTTAAACCATCCCAAAGATTTAAAAAGAAAAGAAAAAAATGGGGGGTAAGCCAAAATTTTCCCAAAAATATATTTTGGGCAACAAAGAATCAAAGGGAAAAACCCCCCCTTTCCCCCCCCAAAACAAAAAAACAAAAAACCCCAAAAAATTTTTATATCTTTTAAAAAATTTCTTTTTTTCACTTTAAATTTAAATTTTGGCCCGAAAAGAAAAAAACTATTTGGGGTTTGGGGCGTGTAAAATTAAAGATTTTTGTTCTAGGGGGTTGAAAAAAGTTTTTGCTTCGGGTTTTATTAATATTTTTTTTTGCTTTTTTTATTTAAAAAAAGTTTTAAAAGGATTTTAAATGGGGGGAAAAAGGAATTTAAAAAGAAAAAATTCCTTTGTTTTTTCCCCTTTAAAAAATCGTTTAAAATATTTATTTTGCCTCGCCTTTGTATTTTTTTAAAATCAAAAAGTTTTGGGGGGAAAAAGCCCGTTCAACAAATACCGCCAAAAATAAAATTTGCAAATTACTGAAACGTAGGGGGGATCCTCCCAATCTGCCCCAGGGGGAAAATTGGTTTAAACCCCCCCCCAAGGAGGATACAAAAATTCCATTTTAAACCCATTAAATTTTTAAAACCCCCTGCCGTTTAATTTTTGTTTTACTTTTGCTTGTTGTTTTGGTTTTTTCCCTTTCTGTTGTAAATGCATTCCTTGGGGGGGGAAAAAGGTTTGGGGGCCCAAAAAACCCTTTGTAAAGGGAAAATGAAATGCGGGAGTCTTCTTTTTTAAAATTTTGGGGTTCAAACCCTTTTTTGTTGGTTTAGTTTAGTTAAAGCATGTGAAAACCCGGATGCATTGGGGAAAAGGGGGCCCCTTTTTCCCAAGGGTTTTAAATTCCAATTTTTTTTAAAAATTTTAAAATAAAATTTTATTTTAAATGCAGAAAAAATTTTTTTTTAAAAAATTTGGAAATAAAAAACCCCTGGTCATATAAATGAAAAAAAAAAAAAATGGAAAAATAAAAAATGAAAAAAAAAAAGGAAAAATTTTAACAAAAAAAATTTTGTGAAGCAATGCCCAAAAAAACAAAAAATTTTAAAATAAAAAAAAAAACCCTTCCCTTTAAATTTTTTAAAAAAACAAAAAGGAAAAAAGGTTTTTAAAAATTTTGAAAAAAAAAAAAAAAAAAAAACTTTCCCCTTTTTAAAAAAAAAGTTGGAGGGTTTTTTTTTGATGGCAAATTTTTTGTTTTTTTATTTTTGCGTAATTGAAAAATGAAAAAACCTTTTTAAAAAAAAAGGGGGGGGGGGGGGGGAAAAAAAAGGGGGCCCCAAATCAATTTAAACTCCCCAAATTTTTTTTGAAAGGGGACCCCGGCTTTTTTGGGCCCCCCTTTTTTTTCTGGATTTAATTTTGGGGGGAAATTTTATTTTTTTGTGGGTTTACAGATTAATTGAGGGGGTTCCCGGGGAAGCAAACAGGGGGGAAAAAAAAAAAGTTGTTGAAAAATTTTTTTGAAACATTTTTTTGTTTTTTTTAAAACCTTACTTGGGAAAAATTTGGCCCCTTGTGGGGGGAAAGGGCAGGGAGGGGATGTTGTTTTTTTTAATTTGGAAAACAAGGTTTTTTTAAAAAAAATGGTAGCTCTTGAGCCCCGGTTAAAATAAAAAATGGTTTTTTATTTTTTTTTTGTTTTTTTTTTTTTCTTTGGGGGTTTTGGGGGGGTTTTGGGTTTGTGGTTTTTTGTTTTGGGGGTTTTGGGGGGTTTTTTTTTGGTTTTGTTAACTTTTATACCCCGTTTTTTTTGATTTTTGTTTTAAAAAAAGACCTTTCCCTTATGAAAAAAAGGGTCTTTCCCTTTGGTTTTTTGGGTTTTGGGGAAAAAAGGAAAATTTAATTTCAATTTTTTTTTGGGAAAAACCAAAAAAAAAAAAAGAAAAGAAGATTTAAAAAACCTTCGGAAGAAAAAAAAAAAAACAGAAAAAAAAAACAAAAAAACCCCCTTTTTCCTTTAAAAAAAAATTTTTGCCCCTTACAATGAAAAACCCCCCATAAAAGTTTTTTTTGCTTTGCTTTCCCAATTACTTTTAAAAAAAAAAAACGTTTGAATGCAAGTTATTGCCAATGGGAAAAACCGTTAAAACCGTAAATTTGTGTAAAAAACCTTCAAAAACAAACTAATAAATAAAAATGGTTTTAAAGGGAAAAGCTAGGTTTTTTTTTCTAAGAAAAACTGTAACCCCCTTTTTTTTTTGAAAAAATTTTTTTTAGTTAAAACGATTGGGGGGGGGGGGGGTTTCCCTTTTAATGAAGTTTTTTAAAGATAAAATTTTAGGGATCAAAAGGCACCCTCAAAAATGGGAGTGGAGTCCCCCGGGTTTTAAATGAAAAAATTATTTTAAACCCAAAAACAAGATTTTGGACCCCCCCCCCCACCCGGGGGTCTTCCATTAAGACAAAAAACACACGGCACCCCTTAAAAAGGGTTTATTTCCAAAACCGAAAAAGAGGTGGAATTTCTTTTTCCCCTAAAAAAGCGCCTTGCCCCTCCTCTTAAAGCACAACACTTAGGCAATCACATCGCCCATCCAAAAAATTTAAACCCCAAAAAAAGAAAACCCCTTTTTCCGTTTCCCCACTCTTTTTCCTTTTTTTTTTTTTGGGGCCGTCTCGTTTTTTAACCTTTTTTTTTGGGGGGGATCTTTACCCCCCGGGTTAAAATTTTGGGAATTTTTCGGGACCCAAAAAATTTTACTTTAGAGAATCATTTTATTATGGGAGCGGGGGCGCCCTTTTTTAACCCCAACCGTAAGGGTTTTTGGGCCCCCTTTAACGGCACAACTTTTGTTGGACCTTCAAGTCCAATGTGTAACAAAGCAATGTAATTGGAAAAAAAAAAAAAAAAGCTCTGTCCACAATTCAGCTGTAAATCACCATTGCAAGACAAAGCTAAACCAAGTAACTAAAAATAGCGCTTTGTAAGGATTGCAAAAAGCAATGCTTCATAAACAAAGAAAAACCTGGTGAATGCTCTGCTTATGTTTTTGACAAAGAGTTTTGACTTCCAGGTTGAGATTAACATAGGCCATTGGGGGAAGGGGGGGGGGGGGGGGGGTGGGCTTTGTCACCAACTCTTCAATGTCTAACGTTTTACAATGATAAAGTTTATTAGTATCCAAAAGATAAGACCATCACTGCAAACATGGCTGCAGTGGGGTTAGTGCCTGGGGTTTCAAAACTGAAAAAAGTTTAGGTTTGAATCCCATAAGAGGTCATATAGCAGGAGTTTGGTGGGCCCCCATCCGGCTCCCTAGCCAAGGAATTGTGCTGTGGGCTGGCATGGGAAGAATTGGGACCCACAGTCGAGTTTCAACCACTTAAACCGGATGCGAGTTTTGTAGAGTGTTGCCTCAAATTACCTGACCCAACAATGGTAGGTGTCTGAATTTCTCTGGCACGATTCAACACTGTGATGAATAGCAAGCGTAAGCCCTGCCAGTAGTCCCCTTAAAGACAAACACTTCCATACAGCACATCACAACAAGCACATCACAAATCATATCACCATACCAATAAAAAAGATTAACTCCCTGCCTGCATGACTGACTGTACTGCATCCTCTGTCTGTCTGGTTCCTCTTTTCTGTCTGTCTGTCTCTGTCTCTGTCTCTGTCCTCTTCTCTCTGAATCTGCATACCTTTTTTCCTGGTGGGGGTAGTAGTGCCTTTAGCCTCCCCTCGTGCTTATAATTGTGCCAGGATGTCTGTCTGGAGCCTCAGGAGATAGATTTTCGACTTTCAGAGCAGCTCATTTCATTAAACAGGTTGATTGCTGGGTGCCGTTTTTTCTGTTTCTGTAACCCATCAGACACTGAAGGATTTAAGCGATCTTTAACGTGCAATTTGATCTTCTGTGTGTGTAATTACAACAAGGCAACTGGCAGGTCTGCATACTGAAGTTTACCTGAAAAGTAAAATCCACCAACTTCATTTCACTAAAGAAACCCACCACCCAAACAAAAAATAAAAAGGGCTGCCCAGATTCAAGCCAATTGACCGTCATGGAGCCCTAGCATTGAAGTCCAACAGTCTTAAAACAGGAGGGTCCTTCCTATGAACTAATAAACCAAGGTCATGTTGCTACATGAACTATATACCAAGGTCATGATTAAAGTAAACGCCAGAGCATCCCTGTAACACGTAAAACCTGTCAGACATTATCTAAGTAGACCAACTGTGTGCCATTGGAAACAGATGACAAAATTTTCAAAACATTGCATGCTCACTGGTGTTTGTGTGAAGTAACATCACTCCAAAGTCAAATGTTCTAACTTAATATGGCGAAAAAATGTCACATATCACACAATTTTCACCATTGGTGGAACCATATAGCTCTAGCTGAGGAACAAAAAACCAACAAAAAAAAACCAAACATACAAATAAAGAAAGCAAACAAACAAAAACAAAATATAACTAATAACCCACTGGGCTGTAGTGATGCTGAAACTTGTCCTGAATAGTGGCATCAGTTGCTCTCCTCACTAAATGACCTCAGTTTCAGTTTCTCCATAAACTTCTGGTGCTGGTGGGGAGTTATTTTTTGTCCAAAGCCTTTGAAGTAAGAAGTTCACCATCAAAGGTCATTGGGAGGACTTGTGTGGTTGCTATAACCAACAAGGGTGCCCTATACTTACTCAAGACTAACGTCTATTACTTACACAACACTGACACTCCAAAGTGACCCACAGCAGTGCAGTGGCTTTTCTGGCTGGGGCCCCACAGCAACCAAATGTTTGATAACCTCTTGTGGACTATCTGAACCCTAGGATATGACAACTTTTAAATCTTGGCAAGGCTGGACCCGAGGTATTATAATGAGCCCTGGTGAGAACAGCAGGACAGGAACCTCAAAAACAGAAACAAGGAGGCAAAAAAATATAATAAAGAGAGGGGGTGCAAAAAAGGAGGGGAAGGATGGATAGAATGAGAGGAGGAGGTAGATATATAGATATGCATATAAATGTGTGTGTATGTGGAAAGATAGAGAGATAGTGGAGGTAGAGAGAAAACATACAGAAACAAACAACAGACCACAAAAAATGAAAAAGACACAGAAACAAAGAAGGTAAACAAATACTCCACGTAATGTACACTAATCACGATTAAAACAAAGGTGCTGGCTGATGAGCACTTGTCGAATCTGCCCTGTCCACACATTAAAGCTGAATGACAGGGTCAGTGTCTCGTCCTACTCCTGCTTAGAACAAGAAAACCTGACTGGTGTTTAAGCCAGAACAGCAACAAGGTAACATTAAGCGTGGACGTCCTATCTATTTGGTAACAAATCGTAAAGACATCATATGATATAAGCCTTCTCTAAAGCCAAAAACTATAAGATCTCTGTGTGTATTGGTCTCTCTCTGACGCCAAAGCTGTAAAGATCTCAGATGTATTCGACTTGTCCTACAAAAGGGTTTGAACGCAGGATCTTCCCAGGTCAATGGAGGGAGAAACCAGAGAGAAAAAGACGGAGTCTCTGAAGAGCCTCCAACATCCAACAAAAGGCCCCACCCACAAACACAGGAAGGCCAACAACAACACCACAACAACACAAGCCCCAACCCCTGCCCCAAGTTGAGGAGGGTGAAGAACAAGCAAAATCACCACAACAAGAGGAGAGCCGTGAAGAACCCTCAACATTGCAACACAAAACATCCAATCACAACAACAACAAGAAGCATGGAACAACCGTCCAAACATCCAATCCCAACCACGGAGGGTAACACCTCTATCAACAACCACATCCACAACAAACCACAACCCACAGCCACCACCTCTACCAAGTCAATTATTCGACAACCATCACGTTTTACAGACCAGATGTTAGGAACAATTGGATCAGCATCACAAGTACTAAGCCAATCGCTACAACAGAGGGATCATAGACAATCCATCATCCAATCCAAACGACCACTGGACAACCACAACACATTATATATTGGACAACCATCAAACATCGCGCGACAAACCATCACTACAGCAACAGGGCCTTGAAACAACAATCAACGTCCCACAACAAACACTCACTCCCACAACAACATCAAACGATCTGGGAACAAAACCGCCCAACATCACGACAATCACATCTGACAAAAACAGCTAATTTATGGGACAGCCATCAACAATCACAACAAACACCACAACCACAACATCAACACAATCATGGGACAAAGCATCACGCGTCCCACAACCGACCATTCACTACCACAACCAGCAGGGAATCCATTTTTGCATGAAGTATAAGATCGGTCCAGGAACAAAGCCAATGAAGAACCAGAAACTAGTCCAGGAAAGACCCTGGAGCACGACATCCTTTTCCTCCATGGAAATAGGCCCAGAGAAGAGGAGGAGACGGTAATGGGAGGTGTGGAAGGAGGAGCAATGAGGAGATACACACCAGGAGATGCGGTGGAGGAGGAGAAGAAGGAGAGAAGAGGGAAGGATGAGGAGGCAGAGGAAGAAGAAATGGATGAGTGAGTGAGAGGAGGAAGAGGAAGAACATGGAAGAGGTGCAGACAAGCAAAGAGAGGAAGAAGAAAACAAGAGATGGGAGCAATACTTTGAACATCTTGAAGAAGGGAGGAGCTAGAATGATGCCACAAAACAACACAACAAAACCATGCGAATGATCCAGTGTTCTCATAGTTTCACCATCATTTCCATTTCTAGACGGATGTGACATCGCTTCAAAATAGCTTAATACAGTTACAGACACCACAACACAGAGAATTTCGAGAAATCTTTCCTTTAATTTTCAACCTGTGCTGATCAACTGAGTCAGAAATACAATACAATTATAAGATCACGCATGATGACTCAGAAAAGAAGCATGATAACGCAAGGCAGATATCAAAAAGACTAATGCATGCCAGGGGCACACATAGCCATGCTTAAAAAGGCTTATGGAATATTTATGTAACTATCCACCCCTCAAACCATGGAGCCAATCCTCATCAAAATTAATTGGTAAGGGACTAGCGAATTTCTTGTGGATAAAGTCGCTTCATATGTATTTCTATTGCCCCTTTCCCTTCATGCAAGTTCAATTGTGATATGCTATCATCGAGGTCCCAATATGATAACGTGATAGCTTTGTTTGTGCACAGAACAAGTCTGCAAGGAGTGGAGGTATAACACTATTTGAACAACCCTGTGTGCTATGTGATATTTTAGTTGACCAAGAAAGTAGGCTATATCTTTGATTGCCTGTGACAGAATAGTTATGCTAACTTCCAATCTGTAGTTACACATTACATATCTTTGCATGCATACAGACAAAACTGTATGACATTGTGACAAAGAAAAAACTCAAAATCAAATATTTTTCTGTTGATAGTCATCATATAGGGTGTGTTTTTTTTAGCAGTGATGAGTTCTACACATCATCCTAAAGAGCTCAGTTTGTGGAGATGTCCACTACTGTACAGAGCCACTGTTTTCTCACATTTATCAAAAATGTGACTGTATGAAACCGTTTTATATAAATATCAATTTTCTTGATTCCATAATGTTATCTTCATAACGTCCAAGTCCCTGTTGACTGCATTTGTGTCTTACTTTCAAACCCAACAAATGTGGTCATGGAAAATGTATCCCTACCTATAACCAATCAACTGAAACATATACATGACATTGTTTCGTGAGACTTACATAATCCAGTGCAAAACCTTCATATTGAACTTCACACACACTGACGAACAATATTCACAAAACAATAAATGAATGCATACTACGATTCCCTTCAATGAACTACTGCATGTGTGATTGTTTCATTATCTTCAGCAGCATATGCTATAAGACCAGAAAAATAATGAAGTTACTGGAATTTCTGCCTGATGACCTTTCTAAGAAGAGTACTCCGTGTATGATTGCTGTATGAGAGAACAGCGCATA
>CM054138.1:72543851-72630029 GCA_028751875.1 Rapana venosa
CAAAAAAAATTGGGCAAAAAACCACACCATCAAGAACTCTACTAAAGGCCACCAGTCAGTATTTCGTACGGGGCAGGGGGGGAATGGTTCCATACCTCATTTGGGGCCGAAGGGATTTGCGTTGCCGACATGTTTAAAACTTTTTCCCCTCAAAATCATGACTGCGTTTGGAAGACCCCAGACAGTCACATTGGAGGGCGAACAATCCCAACCTCAGTTTGCGATGACTTTTTAACGGTCTGGCGGGAAAGAAGGGGAAAACGGGCCCAACCTGTAAAGCAGCTGGAAAAAATACCTCATGATACGGCATGGAAATCAGAGCAAGAAAAACCAACTCTGAAACGTCCCAGCCAAATCACCACCAAGATCCTCTCAGGGGAAAAAAACGGAACAGTTGCCATTTAAAGTACCTTGGACCATATAAGTAGAGGGATCAGCCGAAATCCAGCAAGAGCGCACAAACGCAGCAGCAATGGAAAGATGAAGCCCCTATAGAGCGAAACATCCCTCCAAAGGAAAAGTTACAAAACGGCTGTCCCTCATCAGCTTTACCATGTGAGCAGGGAAACCTAAACGAGATACAAGGAGGACCCAAGCAGTAGAAATGAATGCCTCAAAAGGGCCCCTTGGGCACTCATACAAGGCCATGTCCCCAAAAAAAGCCCGCAGAATGAAATCAACAATGCGGGACAATGAAGACCATGACCAGGGGGGAAAAAGGGAAACTAGATGGTTGGGCACGTAACACGCCAGAAGGACTTGCAAACCCCATCCGAAGGGAACAGCCCACGGAAGAAAGGGCAGACGAGGAGAAAGTGTGCCCACGACATGTGATTGACAGGGGCGGACTTTTTGTCCCCAGGCACTCGCCCACACCCCCCGGGTAAGTGGGGCCAGCTGGTCCCCCCGTTTTGTCCACCCTGCGGCCCCCACGACCCTGACGGGTTACGGGGCCAGTGAACGCTTTGTATCTGCCGGTTTTTTTTTGTTTTTCTTCCCTTTAAAAAAAAGCAAAACAAATTTCTGGGGAATGTAACAAAATACGTTTTCCCCTTTTTAGAAGGGGGGGGGGGTTGGGGGGGCAATGCCCTTTTGTTTTATTTTGGGGGCCCCCGGGCCCTTATTTTGAAACCTAAATAACATGAAAATTTTTTTTTTATGATACACAGGACTTTGGGAAGTGTTCAATGTAATCATTCTCACTACAATATGAACATGTGTTTGTTTCTTTAAATTTCATTTTGTTTTAAAATGATATTGGGTGGGTGATGTTAGGGATTTTTTCCCGGGAAACTCTCAGGTGATCTTTTCTTGCATCTTTTGCTTTTTGACCAGATAGAAGCTTTTTTCTTGATTCACCGTTTTTGAATGCTTTTTCTTTATTCCCGTTTTAGAAAGCTTTATCTTGATTCCCTGTTTTAGAATGCTTTATTTTGATTCCCTGTTTTAGAATGCTTTATCTTGATTCACCATTTTTAGAATGCCTTATCTTGATTCACAGTTTAGAATGCTTTATCTTGATTCATCGTTTTAGAATGTTTTAAATCTTGATTCACCGTTTTTAGAATGCTTTACTTGATTCACCGTTTTAAGAATGCTTTATCTTGGTTCCCTTTTTTAAAAATTATCTCTCTTTGATTCCCTTTTTTAGAATGATCTATCTTGATTCCCAGTTTTCTTTCCCAGAAGCAGCAAAGCAGTAGGAGGTGTTTGGGTTTTCAACCCAGTGTTGAAGATTTTTCTGATTTAATAATAAATAATAATAAATGGAATTTATATAGTGCTATAGGAGGCACCGTGGTCGAGTGGTTTTGGCGGTCAACTCGTGATCCAAGGTCGCGGGTTCGATCCCCGCTCGGCTCAGTGTTTTGTCCTTGGGAAAGACACTTTACTCCATTTTCCTCACTCCACCCAGGTGTACAAGTGGTACCACTCTGCTGGGGAAGTATTGGCGACAGACTAGCGTCCTGTACAGGGGTGGTGAAAAACCATCAGTTTGCTTAACGCTACAGAAACCGGGAAAAAGCTCCGGCTCTATGGGCCTTCTGGCTCGAAAGAACATACTTTATATAGCGCTATATCTTGTAAAAAAACAACAAATCAAGCGCTTTTCATCCATTCCCCCTCCTACACATGCAACCAACAATGATTAATAGTTTAACAAGTTCAAGTACACACACACACACACACACACAAAACACACACGTACACACACACACGTACACACACACACTTACACACACACACACACACTACACACACACACGTACAAAACACACACGTACACACACACACACACACACACAGAGGAGAATATAGGCCACTGAAGGCAAGGACAGATAATTATGAGATGAAACTGTAGGGGAGGTCTTAGGTTTAAATAGGTATGTCTTTAGCTGGATTTAAAAGTGTTGTAGGTAGGGCTTTTCGCGAAGGGAGAGAGGGAGGTCATTCCAGATCACTGGACCAGAAAAAAGAGAAAGAGGGACGGCCAAAGGTGGACTGGTTTTAATCAGGTATTTGTAAGAACAGGGTATATGCAGCAGAGCGAGGGAACGAGAAGGAGTGTACAGGTGAAGACTTCACAGAGGTAGGAAGGTGCTGTTTTATGGAGACAATTGAACAGAGGGTACAGATCTTGTACTTTACTCTCTGTGGCACAGGCAACCAGTGGAGAGATCGAAAAGAGAGGATAAAATGCTCAGATTTTTTCTTTTTGAGAACAAGTCGAGCAGCACATTTTTGAATGCTTGAAGGGAGTAGATAGATGATGCTGGCAGACCAGCCAAAAGACAATTGCAATGTCCAGACGTGAAAGAATGAGAGATGTGACAAGTTTGGATTTGCATCAGTGGACGGTACTTTCAAATTTGCACTAATACGTCGTAATTGATAGTAGCATGACTGACGGCTGGGTGATGAATTTTTGCATAGAAAGCGTTTGTCGATAACAACACCAGATACTTGACTGTGGTGGATAGAGGAACTGTTATATTGCCAAATTCTTTTGAAGCTGATGTCATGGAAGAGAGTTTGGGGTTTTGGTCCCTACAATTCATGGTTTCCGCTTTATCTGCTTTTAGCTGTAATTTGTTTTGTATCATCGAGTTTTGAATATCTTGGAGGAAGTGTGACATATTTGTCAAGAGAGAAGGCAGATTTTCAGGAGTATCACTGCTTTGAATCTGAGAGTCATCAGCGTAGAAATGATGGTTGATCTGGTGACGGTTTATTATATGTGACAGTGGAGCAGTGTAGAGAGTAAAAAAAACGGGCCCAGAAAGGATCCCTGCGGGACTCCGCATTCCAGTTTGGCAGGGATTGATTGAAACTTGTTTATTATCGGTCTGTGGGGTATGAGCGAAACCAGGTGAGGGCTGCCCCTTTAAATACCGAACTTTTTTTGGAGACAGGCGAGAAGAAAGAGTGATCTATAGTGTCAAATGCTGCAGATAAGTCGAGAAGAGTGAGAAGAGAGATTTTCCCTGAGTCAGAAGCGTGTAGAAGCATGTTTAACGTGTGGACTAGGGGGGTTTTTCAGTGCTGTGGTTGATGCGATAGGCAGACTGAAATGCAGGAAGGAGACTATTTGAATGAAAAAGGCTGTTGAGTTGTTTCAGAACGACTTTCGGGGAGGTGTTGAACAAGCTTGTGTCAAAAATTTGGAGTGGTGGTTTCCACTTCTCCTACTTAAATTTCACCGTATCCATTTAGGTTGGAAAACCTTAGAAAGGAATACAGTCTCTCTTGTTTTTCCCTCTAAATCTTCTTTATTTTATAGAAAAGGGGTGGTGGTGTCTGCAATTTTTTTGTTTTGACTTTGACTTTTGAAGTTGACTTTTTGGCTCTGGGCATTCATTGGGAGTTCAGTACCAATGATTGAGCTATTTTCTGATTTTAATTGCTAAGATTTCTACTGCCAGCACAAATGCTGATGGAGAGAATGGACACCCTTGTCTTATTCCACAAGACACTTCAAAAGATTCTGATATCCATCCCTGATCCTCCATGATTTATTGCACTTACAGATCCATTTATTAACACTGAAATCCATTTCTGAAAATGAGTGCCAAATCCAAAGCTTTAAAAGCATGTAACAAAATTTTCATTTGAAATAGAGTTGAAAAGCGTTTGTAAAATCAACAGCAAGCAAGTACTTGGTTTCATTTATTTAATTTAAGTAGTTGGTGGAGTCCCTCTATCGATCTTAAGACTGTAGCAATATTTCTACCCTTGAGATAGCCCGCTTGATCTTTACTTATTGATTTCTGAATGACTCCACTAAGTCTTTGGGCTAATGCTTTAGCTAATATTTTATAATCAGAGTTTGTTAGAGTTTTTGGGTCTCCAGTTGTTTAATTCATATTTGTTCAGATCTTTTCCTTTTTGGGTACAATATGATTATCCTTGCTTCTGGGGATAGGATAGTTCCCCTGTCTCAAAGGATTCTATTAACGATTTGTCAAAGCGTTGGCTATTTTATTCCAAAAAAATTTTTAAAATTCTATTGTTATCTCAACTTACCCGGAGCTGAGCCACTTTTCATTGTTTGGGCTGAGCATTTTTTTTTCTTCCCCTGTCCCTGTTTCCTTCACACGTGGGGCATCAGTTTCATCTGAACAAGTCAGTAGTGAAAGTTTCGTTGCTCAGAAACGTAGGATCTGTTGCTGCTTCGACATCCTGCGCTTCTGGCAACTGACCACAGGCTCTTAGAATATGTCACATGTTCTTCTAAAACCTGTCTCTGGTCTGTGATGACCTCTCCTGTGTCTTTACATAGTCTTGTGATGATTTCTTTTGTCCTCTAGCTTTTTCTAAATTACCAAAGTATTTACTGTTGCGTGTTTACCATATTCAATACTAAACTTTCTCATATCTATTTTGCATAATTCCCACCTATATAGGTAGGGGTGTGTCTAAAGGGTCATTGAGCCATGCGTCTAGCACTTTTTTTCATTTTCTGAACAAATAGTGTGTCTTTAAAATAGCTTTTGAAAAATGCGTATCCAGGTCCACAAAAAAATTTACTGCCTTTAAAATTCAATTACTAATCATTTGTGTTATACTCACATGAAAAAACAATTTTGAACCAGTCTTGTGATAAAAAAAAATAATCTAGCCTGTGGGCAAAAAAAAGGTTTAACTCTGCCCAAAGAAAGTCTTTTTTTTAATCTTATTAAAACTTCCCCATATGCATCAATTTGTAGTAAATTTTTGATTGTGTTTTAAATGCCTGAACTTTGGGTGTCAAGGTTTTGGGATTACCGGAGATGACGTCCATTTCATTTCAAAGGACACATTTTAAAGTCGCCCATTAGTGCAATTTAGTTCACTTTGCCACTTAGCATTTTCATATTTTACAAAAAACAATTTTGGGTTGGGGGTTTGTTGGAGCATATATATTTCCCAACCAAAAGGGTATGTTTTAAATTTTCTACTAGCACTGTTAAGATCCTGTTTTTTCCCCGTACTAAGTGTTTTTTTTCCTTCAAAAGGGTTTGCTTTTAGTATTACTTCACCGGGGACTTTTTTTTGGTTCCCTCCTTATGAAATTGAAACACCCCTTTTTTTTTTTCCCCATGGACTCCTTTGTTCAAGACGTGGTCCTCGTCATAGGGGGTTGGTCATGAGGGTCAGGTCTGGGTGTGGTCGTGTTAACCCAAATTCACCGTCTCCCTCGGGGCTACCCCCAATCGGTGGACAGTCGGGCCGTTTGTTGTTTTCAGCTTTTTTACCTCTTGCTGCCCTCTCCGGGGACTGCATCTTCATGGAACATTTCCTTTTGGGGCCCCTGATCTACGTCTAGGTGGATTTTGGTCCAGGGAAGAGCGAGGGTGAACTGGCATTCCAGGGCCGCCCCTTTTGTTTGTGGCCCCGGTTTGACTTGTGAAACCTTCCTTAGAAGTGGGGGGCCCTGAACGGGGATCACTGCAGATATGAAATGTAGAAGGGATGGTTTTGAATGTCCTAACGTTGTGTTTAGGCTGGGGACTTTTTGTGCCCAGGGTTGCTGTGTTTCATTTTTTTCCCTTTAAAAAAGATTTCCAGAAAGAAAACAAAACAGAACAACCACGACGAACAAAAATTTACCTTTAAAAAAAAAAGAACCGGGTTTGATTTGGAAAAAGGGCGCCTTTCGACATTTACATATACTCATTACCTCATTTATATTCTTTTTTTTTTACCAAGCGCAGATTTAAAACTACAAACCTGTGAATGACTGGATGGATGGATGAATGACTTGGATGGATGGGTGAATGACTGGATGGATGGGTGAATGACTGGATGGATGGGTGAATGACTGGATGGAGGGGTGAATAACGTGCAGTAATTGTCATCTGCTTTTTTTTTTCTACACAGAGAGCACCCCTTAGACACTGATGATGCGGCGCTTTTCGACTACTTAAAAGGCCCACGAAGAAAATCCAGAAGAACCCCCGAAATTCTGATTGGAGGAGAGCAAAGCCCACTGTTTCTCAAATGGGAGCGACACGGAAAGAATTGAAGGCACTGTTGGGTTAGCTAATTTTCCCAAAACCACCGGGTTTTTTGCTCCAGACTCTGATGGTTTCCCTTTCAGCTTCCTCCCTTTCCCTGTCGAAGGGAGGCAGATGGGCATCACCCCTGTGCTTGAACCTACCGGGACCTCCTACTGCCCCTGGGCACGGGGTTTTGCAGGATTCTACGGCACCTTTTTTAAGAAAAATGACAGAAGAAGCCAAACGAAAAAAGAAAGTCTAAAAGCGATCGTTGCGGAAAAGAAAAGTTACTATATCAACGCAGCAGAGAGGTGCCCTCCTTGGGCCCACTGAGTCGGCCCACGGGGCCAACCCCGGGCTGATTGGGAAGGTGATCTTTGGCCCTGACCACAGCATAAAAAATGTACATTCCTTAACCACGACCTTGACAAACCCCGTGTGCGTATGTTACCCATTTTTTTAACTTGGGAGAAGTTTCAGCCATAAGATTTGGGAACATAACAGCCCCAGTATCACGAACAGACTGCAGTCCGGTTTGAAGGGGGCGGGGGTTTATCAATACCCTTTTCGGTTTTGAACCCCGGGTTCTTTTCTTTGATCACACCCAAGATGTTATTTTCTTTTTTTCCAGGACTTTTTTTTTTGTGGTGTGTTTTGAAATAAAATGCCATTTTTGATTGATTTAATGTATAGGTTCAGGTGTTGGGGAATCTGTACAAAATTTTATGATTTTGTCATGAACCCGTGGGTTTTTTTGAAGCAATAAATCCTAAACTGTTATTTTCTGATTTTTTGGAATTCATGGCCCTTTATAGCTTTGTTTTAAAATTTTTTTTTTTAAAAGAAATGTTTTGTTGCATGCATGAAAGAGATGCTTATTTTCTGTAACTATTTCAATTTCATATTCTATTACTTGCCCCCAAAAAAAAAAAAACACGTACAACACACAGAGACCATGCGCAAAGTACACCACATTGAGGTAGTCTAGGGTTTGAACTTTCCTCGCAATCGACGACCGGGGTTGATTTCCGTTTAAGGGGAATTTTCCAAATCGGTGCCGACTCCACCTCCCCAAAAGTCTTTTAGATGAGCATAAAACCCAGGCCTCATGTGCGAACACACGCGAACATCTTGCGCACAAAATTTTAAATCCTTTTTCCCCTTTTCATAAGGGGAGGCCATTGTGGCCGGGGGGGAACGAGACAAAATTTCAAAACCGCATAACCGGGGATGGATGTAAAAAAACACATATGTGCTATTCCATTATTCTGGGTGAAAAGAGTAAAAAAATAAAATAAAAAAAAATATGAATAAAGTTTTGTTTTAAAAATTCCTAAAACTAAACCTCTCCCTCTCTCTCTCTCCTTCCCCTCTCTCTCCCCCTCTCCCCCCTCTCACACACACACCCCACACACAAAGGGGAGGGAATACCGGTGGGGTTTGAGTGTTGTGTATTGCTCCCGAACTGCGACCCCGTTTTTTAATCCCATTTAGGGAGATTTTTCCCCCCCGAGTGAACATCAGGAGACTCCATCCCCCAAAATCCGTGGGGGAACTAAAACCGAGGGCCCGAAGAAAGCGGGGTTTTCCCCTGGAAGGAAACCAAAATTAAAAAGAATGATAAACGCCAAAAAAGTTCCCCCCCCCCCACCCCCCAAACAGACGGCCCACCCACCCCCCCCCCCCCCAAACAGCTCAGGGAAAAATTACTTTCGTGCAAAGAAATGCTTCAACATTTTTTTTTTTTCAAAAAAATGGGTTAACTGACCCATCAAATAAAAAGGTAAAGGTGTCCCTAACCATAAATTCAAGGGGAACAAAGGCATCGAGACCTCGCTTCTCCAGGGGCCCCAATTTGGGTGGGCCCCCTCTCCTCTCCTCGAGCTTTTCCTTGCTTACCCTAAAGAGGCATACCCATTTTATTTACAGCTGGGGGACTGACTAAGCCAAGGGGGTCAAACGGGCACCCATCCCAAATGGGAACCCCGCTCGTGCGCTAACCTTAGCTTGGGGAAAGTGATGCTCCGACCACTGAACTAAAAATAAAAATTAAATTTTTAATTTTAAAAATTTTTTTTTTTTATTTCAGAAAAAAGTTAATTTTATTTTAAAAATTTTTTAAATTATATAATAACTCTTTAAATTTAAAAAATTAAAAAACAATTTTGACTTTCTTACCCTTTTTAAAAAAATATTTTTAAAAGGACCTATAAAATCCCCCTTTTGGACTAACCTTTAATTTTCAAACCACTCCACACAAAAAAAATCCTCATTTAAATTCTGAAAACAAAAAAGGAAATTTTCCCCAAAGGGGTTTTTTCTCAACATATTTTTTTTGCGAACGTAAAGGCAATATTTTTTTTATATAAAAAAATGCTCCGGTGCCGAAGCGCCTAAAAAGCCCAATCCCTTTTTACAAAAAAAGTTTACTTTTAAGTTTTTCTGGAAAAAAGCAGGAGAATGGCCAAGAAGGGGAAAAAGGGAAAAAAGGAAGTGACAGAAAAAGGAACGGCAAAACAAAGAAAGTGTGAAAAGAGGAAAAATTTCTGCCCGAAGGGGGAACGCCGCCTATGGGAAAAAAATTATATTTAATTTTAAAAAAATATCCAAAAAGGAAAGACAAAAAACAGGGAGTGAAAGCCACGAGGGTTGGCACTGCCAATGGATGACCCCTGCTTAAGCATATTAAAAAAATATTTTAAATAAAACCCCAAAAAAAAGAAAGAGCAAATTAAAATAAAAGTGAACCCCCCAAACAGTGGGTTTTTATGCAGGGAAGACCACGGCCGCCCCCCCACCATTTGGCGAATGACCTTGGGAAAGGCCCCCGGGGGAAAAGCAGCCCCCCGAAAAAAAGCGTAACCACCAACCCTGAACCCCCGGACAGTTTCCTGCCCCCCTCACCCGCGCTGCCTAAGGGATTGGTAACCACCCCCCGTAAAAACGAAACCACAACTGAGGACAGTCTCCCCCGACGGCGCCAAGGATTGCTAACAGCACCTGTATAAAAGCCAAATACATCAACAGAATGACCATGTCCCGATTTATCATTATATTAAAAATATAAATATATATATTAAAAATAAAACCTATAATACAGCAAACAGACTGACCATGTCTGACTTATGCAGATATAATAAACCTTATATCGCCTACGGACCTCACTTACCCGGCCATTCTATTACTTTCGCGTCTTTTCCGTCCACCCCCACCTAAAAACAAACAACATCTTCAGTTTTCCATCAAGAATTTTACATTCTGGATCACTACAGCCTCTTTCCAGACTTATCATCTCGCGACTAACTTACACTTCGATAACCAGTCTTCCCTGATTCAGCGTCTTTCCTTTGTCCTTCTAACCACTCTTTCCCAGTTTGGTGAACGAACCAACTCACAGATCAGGTCATATCTTAGACTGGCTCATTACCCATGCTTCACAAGATCTTGTCACGATGCCTTCACAAGACTTGTCAATCTGTATCTCACTAATCAACTGCTTTCTGACCATTCTGCCATTTTTTCTTTCTCAATATCAAAAGGGCCTATCAAAAAGAAAAAGCGTGTCACCCGTTGCAATCTCAAGGCCATTGACATTCAAAATGTCTCTTCACAAGCTGCTGAACGTCTATCACAAATCCCTGACCACACTGATCCTTCTAAATGCTATAATGATGTTCTCAGCCAATTTCTTGATGAACATGCGCCTCCTACTGACCATCTCTTGCCTGATAGGCCTGCGCTCCATGGTACACTTCATGATGTCTGGTCGAAAAGCGCAAACGCCCGACAACAAAGAGCAATCGTGGCAAAAAACAAAAACTGAAATAAACAAACAGCTCTTTTTGAAAAAAAAATAAATCAAAACCTTAATACAGTCTGCAAAGATAAACTATTACTCTGCTCAAGTTGTCGATGCCAAGACCATGAAATCTCTTTTTTTCCCTCTCCTCAACTCTCCTGGGATCTGCAAAGGCAAGCCCTCTGCCTACATTTACAGCCACTCTGAACTTCCTGTTATATTCTCCTCATTCTTCTCCCGACAAAGTCCGCAACATTCGCTCCAGACTGGATCCCGACTTCGTACCACCCTGGGGCCTTCTGATCCCCAATTTACTGGCATTCCTCTCCCTTTTCTTTCACCCAACAAGCCAGAATGAAATCAAGACAATACTTTTTTCAGGGAAATTTCCTAACAGCTCTCAAAACTGCAATAGTTAAACCCCTACACAAAATGCATGACCTCGACCCTAACACTCTGAAGAATTATAGACCTGTACTAACCTACCATTCATTTCTAAAGTCCTTGAAAAAGTTGTTCTGAAACAACTCTAACAGCCATCTTCATCCAATAATCTTCTCCCTTTTCAGTCTGCATATTGTGCCAACCACAGTACGGAAACCACCCTAGTCCACACGTTAAACACCTTCTGACTCGGGAAAAATCTCCCCCCTCACTCTTCTTTAACTTATCTGCAGCCTTCGACACTAAAGACCATTCAATTTTCTCTCCCCTCTTCAAAAAACGTTTGGTATTACAGGCACATCCTTCACCTGGTTTAGTTCATACCTCACAAACTGATTCCAAACAGTTTGCAGTAAACAAGATTCAATCATCACCTGTCAAACTGGAATGTGGAGTGCCACAGGGATCAGTTCTTGGCCCTGTTCTTTTCACTCTCTACACTGCTCCAGTTTCACATATAATAAATCATAATCGGATCAGCCATCATTTTTATGCAGATGACTCTCAGATTCTTAGCAGTGATACTCCTGAAAATCTGCCTTCTCTCTTGATTAATATGTCTACGATCTTCAAGAATTCCAAAATTGGATGATACAGAACAAGTTACTGCTAAATGCAGATTAAAACTGAAGCCATGCTGTAGGTACGAAACACAAACTGTCTTCCATCACAACTACTTATATAGAGTTCGGCAATATGTCCTGTCCCTCTAGCCACTGCTGTGAAATATCTGGGAGTCTTTATTGACAACACACTCCCCATGCAAAAATTCATCACCAAGACCTGCCAGTCATGCTACTATGAATTACAGAGTATTAGTGCAGTCGAAAGTACCTGTCCACTGATGCAACATCCAAACTAATCACGTCTCTCATGTCTGGATTTTTGCAATTCTCTCTGGCTGGTCTGCATCATCATCTATCCACTCCTTCAACATATACAAAACTGTGCTGCCCACTAGTCCTCAGAAAGACAAAATATGAGCACATTACTCCTCTCTTGTGATCTCTCCACTGGCTGCCTGTGTCACAGAGAGTAAACTATAAGATCAGTACCCCTGTTACAAATGTTCTACACAAAACAGCAACTTCTACCCTCTGTAATGTCTTCACCTGTACACTCCTTTTCGATCCCTCCGCTCTGCTGCAGATTTACCTTGACTACGAATACCTAGATTCAACCAATCCACAGTCGGACCCCGTCCGCTTTTTTCTCTATTTTCTGGTCCAGTAATCTGGAATGACACTCCTCTCATCCCTCCGCCAAAAGCCTACTTTTTGACACTTTTTTAAATCCAGTCTCAAAACGCATTTATTTCAAAGCTAAGACTTCCCCTCTTGTTTCATCTCATTCTGTCCTTGCCCTCAACAGCCGAAACCCCCATCATCACCCTGCTAAAGTACACAACCTCTGTTGTGTGTGTGCGCCTGCGTGTTTGTGTTGTGTGTGTGTGTGTGTGTGTGTGTGTGTGTGTGTGTGGTCGTGCGCGCCGCCGTATGCATCTATTTCCAATTTGTAAAAACTATTAATTATAACTTGTTGCAATGTAGAGTAGGATGAAATGCCATGCCGCTTTTATTTCTTTTTTGCAAATATAGCGCAATACAAATTCCATTTCTTCTTCTTCTTCTTCCTCTTCTCTTTCTTCTTCTTCCTTTTTTCTTCTTCTTCTTCTTCCTTCTCTCTTCTTCTTCTTTCTTCTTCTTCTTCTTCCGTCTTCTTCTCTGCTTCTGCTTCTAAAACCACTCAACCACACCATTTTATTTCAAACCAAAGATTCTCCCTCTGGTTGTTCATCTCATTTCTAGCCCTGCCTTCAACAGCCGAAACCCCCCACACGACAAAAAGAAAATGTAACTATTAACATGCGTAAAATACATGCTGCTAAAGTCATAAATAGAAAAAAATAAACCACCCAATGAATCTTTATGCCTTGTACTTGGGCACCTATTTGAAAGGATGCAAAAGGAGTTCAACAAGTCGTATCCAGCCAAGTGGCAGTCTTCGATGATATCATAAACATTGCTGTACACTTACAGTACAAGCCCAAACAAGAGAAAGATGGGGGAAACAATAACTGCCTCACTTGATCTACTACAGACACAATCTCTCACTCCACCACATAAAAGTTAGATGAAGGTAATAATGGTGAAGGAAAACAAGTGAGGTAACCCCTTACAACTTCTCAATCATTTTGTAAACGCTTTATCAAGAACTCGATTCAGAAAAGAAAACCAAAACAACAAAGCATACCTCGAGAATAGAATACCTTTCAATGACGATACTGAATAATGATGATGAAAATGACAATGACAAAAGCATAATAATAATAACAATAATAATAATGTGATGATGATGATGATGCTATTCTAGTATAATAGTGATGATGATGACAAATTTATATAGTACTAATAAAAACAATGACAACATTTAAAAAAAATCAACACTACAATAAAATTACTTCATGCATCTGTTATTCCCCCCACCACCACCCACCCCACCCCACCCATCGGTTTTCCTCAGAGTATTTTCAAAAAAAAAAAAAAAATAAAAAAAACTTAATTAAAGGACATCATAAAGTGGGTTCCCATGATAATTTTTTAAGCGCATATTATGAAATGCAGTCTTGTATCAACTAGACTTGCACCTAGTATAATCGTTACTGATTTATCATTATTTCATATGAAGCTCACCTTTCGCAAATCCTCACCCTTAATTTTTCTCGTGATTTCACTCACCACAGTAAAAATGCTATAACATTGGAAATTTACTGTTTTATTTTTTTCTGTAAGAAATTTAAGTACATGGTTTATTACTGACAATGTACTAATGACTAAACTTTAAACTGGCCCTGGAATGTAACACATACACCCAGGATAACAGGACCAGACTGATACCTGAAGGATGACGGGCTCTGCCCAGCTTCAAGCTGCCCTGGACCACTGTCTGAATAATCATAACAGTGTCCGAAAGCCTTCTTGAGGAGTTAAGAGAGAAGTCACAGATAATGTTACAAACAGCTCCTCTACAGATAGCCTGCAAAACATGATACAGCGAGAGAAGGGTGAGAACAGAAAATCTTGCCTGTGTTACCATTGACAGCAGCACTTACCAGACTCCCATCATGTTGATGCTGTGGTTTGGCATGCCGACCTTGTATGAAGACTGAGGTTCTGCAGATTGCTTGCGTGAAGAACAGCTTCTGGTGTTCCATACAGCGACCATACACGATTTACTCTTCTGGTAACGACCAATCCAGGCAAGAAATCCAGTAACTTCATTATTTCTTCTGGTTTTTTAAGCATTTGCTACTGAAATAAATGAAACAATAACACCAAGCAGTAGTTCAGTAAAGGGATCGTACTATTCACCCCGATTTATTGTTGAATATTGTTACAGTCTTTGAGTGGTGTAGTTCAATATTGGAATGTTTTGCACAGTTAAGTAGTCACACCAAACAAGGTCCATGTAATGTTCAGCTGATTGTTATAGTGTGACACATTTGACTTTTTGAAGAATAACACAATATAGTCACATAGAAAGGCCTTCGGGATCTGTGTGGTCAAAGCGACTTGATCTTTATGAAGACAACAATAGGATTCAAGAACATTGATCATTATAAAAAATGCTTCAATTGGTATATTCTCTGACAGATGTGAGAAATCTGTGGCTCAGTACAGTATGGACATCTTCACAAACTGAGCTCTTTAGATGAGTGGTAAACTCATCACAGCTAAAATAACCTATATGATAACTATCACAGAAAATTTATAATAAATGAATTTTTTTTCATTTGGTCCACTATATCATAAAAGTTTTCTCTGTATGCATAACACTGTTATCTTAAAGAAGTGTAATGTATAACTACAGATTGGAAACTAGCAAACACTATTCATGTACAACCTCAAAATAGGCCTAACTTTCTTGCAATAAAATATCACAAGCAAACAGGGTTGATTCAAAAGTGATATACCTCATCTCCTATGCTGACTTGTCATTGCACATGTCATATTTCACCTGGATGAAACAAACACACATGGAACTTACATGAAGGAAGGGCAATACAAAATCATATGAAAGCAGACTTTTATCCACAAGGAGGTTCAGTATCACTTACCTAATGTTGATGAGGAATTGGCACCATGGTTTGGGGGTGGGTAGTTTCCATAAACATCTCTAAGCTTTTTAGCCTGGCTAAGTGGAGCCCTAGCATGCATTAGTCTTTTTGATATCAATTGTTGGTCTATCATGCTTCTTTCTGCGTCCCCCTAAACGCATCTTATTATTGTAATACCATATTGACTCAGTCGAATAAGCCATGTTTGAAAAAATATGGGAAAGATTTCATGAAAAATCTCGATTTGGGGCGCTGTAACTGTAAAAGCTATTTTGACCAATGTTTCACATCCGTAAAGATTGACATAATCAAATTATGAGAGCACCGGATCCTTCGCATGGTTTTGTGTGTTGTTTTTTGTGCATCATCTAGCTCCTCTCCGTCAAAGATACTCCAGAAGTATCTCCTTCATCTCTTCGTTTTCTTCTTCCTCTCTTTCATTGGTCTTCCTCATCCATTTCTTCTTCCTCTTCCTCCTCCACATCCATTTCTTCCCTTCCTCTCCTCCCTCCTCTTCCTCTACTTCTTCCTCATCCACCAGCATCTCCGGGTGTACCTCCCTCATAGCCCTCCTACCTCCATTACGTCATCCTCCTCTGCTCGGGCCTATTTTTTTTTCCATGGAGGAAGATGTCACCGAAGCTCCCAGGTCTTTCCTGACTAGGTTCTGGTTTTCTTCTTGCTTTTTATGACCCTGGCTCTTCCTACATCATGCAAATACTGGATTCCCCCTGCTGGATGTGGTAGTGATGGTGTTGTGATGACGATGGTTGTCCCATGATGTGTTGATGTGGTGGTTGTGGTGTTCGTTGCGATGTGAATGGCTGTCCCCATTATGGCTGTTGTTGTAGAGGGATTGTCGTGATGTTGATGGTTTTCCCCCCATGATATTTGATGTTGTTGTGACTTGATTGTTGTTCCAAACCTGTTGCCGTAGTGATGGATGTCGTGATGTTGATGGTTGTCCCCATCATATAAATGTGGTAGGGTGTCAGTAATGTGGAATGACGATGATTGTCCATGATTACCGCTTGTTGTTGTAGCGATGGCTGTACTTGTGATGCTGACAATTGTTCCAACAACTGGTGAAATGTGATGGTTGTCGAATAATACTTTGGTATGAGGTGGTGGTTGTGGTTGTTTGTGGCTGTGATGTTGATAGAGGTGGTACCAGCCCCGTGGTGATTGCGATGTTGACGGTTGTTCCATGACTTCATGTTGTTTGTGGCTGGATGAAGGTGTGAATGTAATGTGGTTTCTTCACTGCTCTCCTTATGTTGTGGTGATTGCTGTTCTTCACCCTCCTCAACTTGGGGCAGGGGGTTGGCCTTTGTGAGGTGGATGCTTCATCAGAGAGCTTCCGTCTTTTTTTCTTCCTCCGTTCTCCCCCTCCATGACTAGGAAGATCTTGCGTCAAACCTTTTGCAGACATGTCGAATACAATCCTGAGATCTTTACAGTTTGGCTTCAGAGAAGACCAATACACACAGAGATCTTATAGGTTTGGCTTTAGAGAAGCTAAAACACACTAAGATATTAACGATTCTTACCAAAGAGACTTTCAAACTGCTAATGATACTGTGCAGTTTGCTTTAACACCAGTCATGTTCTCTTTTTAAGTAGGGGAATGAGACATAGCCCTGTCCATTCCAGCTTTTATGGTGGGGCAGGGGCAGATTCGACAAGTGCCTCATCAGCCAACACCTTGTTTTATTCGTGATTAGTTGTACATACGTAGTATTTGTCTGCCTCTGTCTTTTCTGTGTCTTTTTGTGTTTTTTTTTCTCTGTGTCTGTATGTTTCTCCCACCCTCTCTCTCTCTCTCTCTCTCTCTCTCTCACTCTCTCTCCTCATCTCTCCTCTCTCTCTCTCTCGTCTCTCCTCTCTCTCTCTCTCTCTCTCCCCTCCCACATACACACACATACATACATATATATTTGCCCCACCTCCTCCTCACATTCTATCTCCTCCCCCCTCTTTTTTGCACCTCCTCTCCTTTAATTATTTTTTAGCCCACTTGTTTCTGTGACGTTCCTATCCTGCTTTCTCACAGGTCTCATTTTAATATCTCTGGTCCAGCCATGCCAAGATTTAAAATTGCCATATCCTTAGGGTCCAGAAGTCAACAAGGAGCTTATCAACATTTAGTTGCTGTGGGGCCCCCAGCCAGAAGAGCCTGCACGGCTACTGGGTAACTTTGGGGTGTTTTCAGTGTATGTAAGATAATAGATTAGTCACTTGAGTAAGGAGCAAGCACCCCTTTGGATAGCAACCACACAATGTCCCTCCAATACCTCCTGATGTGAACCTCTACTTCAAAGGTTTGACACAAAACTAAATCACCAAGGGCAACTGAATGGGATGGAGAAACTGAAAACGCGAGGTTATATGAGATTTGAGCACCTGATACCACTAAATCAAGACAATTTCAGCGATCACTGCAGCAGAGCGTTTAAGGTCGTATTTTGGTCATTTGTTTGTTTCTTTCTTTATTTGTTTGGTTTTCTTTATTTTGTTTGGTTTCTTTGTTTTGTTTTTTGTTTTCTTCATTTGTTTTGTTTGTTCGTTTATTTATTTTGTTTGTTTTTTTTGTTCCTCAGCTAGAGCTCTAGTTCACCACTGTGAAATTGTGTGTATGTGACATTATTCGCCACTATTAAATTAGCAACATTCCGACTTTGGAGGTGACGTCTACACAACAACAGCAGTAGCATGCTTGTTTCTCAAAATTTTGTCCTACTTTCCAATGGCACACAGTGGTCCTACTCTTACAAAGGCTGAACAGGTTTTTATCGTGTATACAGAGTTCAGGCAGCGTAAGCACCACCATGACCTTGGTTTATAGTCTCATAGGAAGGAACCTGTATAAGACTGTTTTGTCTCAATTCCAGGGCTTCAAGACGTCATAGGCATGAATCTGGAAGAGGGTCTAGTGAATTGTAGTTTGGTGGATTTTTACTTTTTCCAGGTAAACTTAAGATCAGACCTGCCCATTTCCTTTTGTGTATGCACGTTAAAGACTCCCTTAATTACCTACAGTGTCTATGGGTTACAGAAACAGAAAACGCAACCAGCAATCAACCTGTATAATGAAATGAGGTGCTCTGAAATCAAAGCGATCTCTGAGGGCCCTGCAGACAGACATCCTTCACAATTTATAAGCACGACAGAAGACTAAAGCATCTACTACCTACCAGGAAAGGGAGTGCAGATTCAGAGAGTGAAAAAGACAGGGTCAGACAGAAATACAGAAAGAGACACAGACAGACAGACAGAAAGAGATGCATACAGACAGACAGACAGGCAGAGTAATCTTTTTTTAATTGCAGGTGATTAATTGTGGATGAGTTTGATGTGATGCTGCTGCTATGGAAGTGTATATGCTTTAAAGACTACTGGACAGGGCTACACGCTTGCTATCATCCCGTGTCAATCGAGCCAGAGAAAATTCAGACACCTGCAGTGTTGGTCAGTAATTTTGAGCAACACTCTCAAACTTGCATCCGTTAAGTGATGAAACTGACCTGTGTTGTCCCTGTCTTTTCCCAATGAACCCACCAGCACACTCACCTGGCTAGAGCCGGAATGGCCCAAAAATACCCTATGACTCTATGGATTCGAACCTAAAATCTTCCAGTATGAAACCCCAGGCACTAACCACTGCGCCATGTTGCAGGTGATAGTCTTATCTTTAATACCTAATAAAAACTTTTTTTAAAAAATCATTATAAAACGTGGAAAATTGAAGAGTTGTCACTAAGCGCCCCAATGCGCTATGTTAATCTAGACACCTGAAGTCAAACACTTGTCAAAACAGAAGCAGAGCATTCACAGTTCTCTTAGTATTATGAAGCAACTATGCCCTTTGCCATCATACACACGTCTGCTGGAGTATGCCTGCACCCACAGACTTACCAATGCCAATACCCTCATCCCCACAAGCAGTCCAAGGAGGACAACCTGGCATGCGACCAAACGCAGATCCATAAACCAAATAGATTTAACTTAACACCACGGGCATCAAATCCAGCATCACAAGCCAGAACAAGAACCTAAAAAACTCTAATTAAACCTAATAGTAAATAACGACTAACTATCTAACTTACTAAAAAAAATATAAAACCTAAACTCTAAACCTCTAAAATATAACTATAAACCTAACCTACTAAAATAAATCCTAAAATACAACTAACCTAACTAACCTAAATACATATTATACCTAAAAACCTAAAACCTACTACTATAAACTAAACTAAAAAACTAACCTAACTAAACTAAATCTAAAACTACTTAAACACCCTAAAAAATATCAAAAAATACTAAGTAAAAAATACCCTGGAGCTGACATAGGCAGCGACCACGACCTTGTGCAGCGGTATTCAAAATGAAGCTGAAGAAAAACAAACGGCCCCTGCAAACCACGTATCAAAATTTGACGTGGACAAACTGCAAGATCCACGTGTCAAGGAATCTTCCAAGCAAGCTTGGCGACGTTTGCGGCATTACCAACTCTGACAATTACATCAAGACCTCACCAACAACTTTAAGTGAGTCAGTCCGAGAAACAGCAGAGGAGTACTCGGTCCCGTCCAGAGGAACAAAACACCACGCATGGACTACCAATGACATCTTGAGATCTCTGCGATACAAGAAAGCACTGAAACCAACCAGGTCCTTCCAACCCTAAAGGAATACCGGAGGCCAACAATCTCCGAGTGAAGAGTCAACGTTAAAGGCCAGAGAAGGATCGTGATCATGTGATTGAGATCGGAAAAAAGCATGAAAGTGGCAACAGTAAAAAGGCATACGACACCCTGAAGACAACCACTTCAGACAAAACCACTTCCAAACCAAATCATCAGTCATTGAAGACAGCTCCGGAAAACCTCCTCACAGAAAGCGCAGCTGCCATTGAACAGTGGTCTGAATATTGTCAAGACCGTACAACTACCCAAATCCAACCTGACAAGAGCATAATAAAGAGAAAGCAGCAACATCAAGAGCACCCTCACCATTACCTATACTGAGGAAAGAAGTGGAAGAAGCCATCCGCAGCTTACCAGTAGGAAAGTCCCCAGGGGCAGACAATCTACCACAAGCACTCAAGCACGGTGGCGAAACAGGTCATCACATATGTTACAGCTATCTGTCAGAAGATTTGAAGACAAAACAGTGGCCAACAGAATGACACAATCACTCATCATAACCCCGGCCCAAGAAAGGGGAATTTACGGAAAGAAATGCCAAAACTATAGAACAATCAGCCTCATCACCACGCCAGCAAGATCATGCTCAAAGTTATTTTGAATCGACTCAAGAAGGAGGCAGAAGAGCACCTTGCAGTGGAACAAGCCTGGGTTCAGGGGCAGGCAGAGCACAATCGAACAGATTTTTAACTGCCACATCCTGATGAAAAACATCTACAACATCAGAGAGACAGTTCCACAACTTCATCGACTTCAAGAAGGCTTTCCGCAGAGTATGGCACGAAGGGGCCTGTGGCAGGTCCTCAGAATGTTGGCATTGAAGAAGGACTAGTGCAAACCATTCAAGCACTAAACAACACTCGCAAGCAGTGCAGTTACCTTCTGAACAATCAGGTCGAGACTACTTCAAAACCACAGTTTGGGGTCCGACAAGGATCCTGTTATCTCCATCCTGTTTAATCTGTTTCTTGGAAAACATTAATGAGAGAGACCCTCCCATGACTTTTCCACTCTACCATCCCTACATTGGAGGCAGACCCCTCAACAACTTTACGGTTTGCCGATGACATTGACCTCATGGGACGGAAGTAACACAGAGCTGCAAGATCTTATGACCAGACTTGAGAACAGAGCTGGAGCATATGGATGGAGTGAGCTCGAGAAAAGTAAAGTACTTGGAACAGCGCGAGCAACGCCACTGCTAAAATTTACATGAACCCAACAACTGGAGGAGGTATAACGCTTTTAAATACCTTGGCCGGCTACACTCACAAAGGACGGCGATCGACGACAGAAATCAAAGTCAGACTAGCCATGGCTACCATCTTCCATGACAAAACTCACCACCACCATAAATGGAAAAGTAAAGAGATCAGTTTCCCAATCAAACTAAAGCTCTAAAAAAAGCCCTAATTCAACGATCCGCTGTAACGGAAGAGAAAACCTGGAAACATTTGACACTGAAACAGCAAAGCTAATCCAGTCATTTGAAAACAAAATGCCATAGAAAACTACTGGCATATCCTGATAGTGAACAAAGACCCCAATGAATTTGTCAAGAGTCAAATAACACGGTCTTGCAGGTCCACAGGAACCCCTTCTCACACATCGTCCAAGAAGAAAAAGCTGACATGGTTCGGCCTCGTCCGCCCCGCCACAACAATCCTGCCCAAAACAGTAACGCAGGGAACACTCGAAGTGGCAGAAGGAAGGGAAGACAGAAACAAGTCATGGATGGACAACAGCAAGAATGGACGCAGGATGAATACACGGCAACACTCGCAGGAGCCGAGGACCGAATCGATGGAGAAGCTTACCACGGCATCATCTTTCGTGTCTCCACCCCACGACCGCCAAGTCACGGGTCTGATGATGAAGATGATGACAGCGCATCTTTAGTTACTAGTAGCTTTATCTTTGCAATGATTGAAATTACAGCAGAATTGGTGACAGAGCTTGTCAACATGCTTTGTTACACTCTTGACCTGAAGGTCAAACAAAAGCTTAGCATTCAAGTTCTGTTTTTCTTTATAAAGGAACTTCTGTACGCTATAGCAATGAGAAAATCTTTTATTACAAAATGCTTTATCATTGCAATATGTGTGAATTCTAAAGATTTTTGTGACCAAGAGAGCCCATGGAATTTGTCACACTCGTCTGAAACTGAAATTTAAAAAAAACAGTTGAACAGAATTGATTTCCGAAGTGTAAATGATGGGTCAAGTACATATCATTGAATTTTCTATTGATGTAATCTGCATTTGGTTTTGACACAGGAGTAGTAACTCGCTATTTCCAAATTTGTGACATAGTGCATAGCACTCAGGGGGACAGAATCATTTTTGTCATGATGGTCACAAGGTCACGTTGTTGAAACTAGTCTATCATAATGCATGTGCATGGTCATGCATGCGCTTACAACAACACACCAACACACACACACACACACACACAACATCACACAACACATCACACACACACAGAAGCAGATATCAAACACTAAAGCAGATCCCAGATTACTGTCAGCTCGTTTTATTTTTGAGATCTAATGCTGCACATAGCTACTCTGATCGCTTTCATCTGAATAAACCACTCTTGCTTTCCACAATCTCTCTCACACACATATTCATGATTATGTTACACGCAAGCACATCCCTCCCGCCATCCCCCCCTCCCACACATCCATAGGCGCACACATTTATTTTTACCGTGAAGAATATAATTCAAAACAAAGATATTATGTGATAAATATGAAGGTATTTCAACTGTTACTATGAAGATGTTTCAACCATCACTAGTTCTAGTAATGAATAAAACCCCAGGAACTCCAAAAGTAAAATCAGTGACATGCAACTCCACAGTTTACAGATAAAATTCCCACCTTATATAAAACCGATGGAAAGATAAAGAAAAAACCTTCAAATTTAAAGTTTACAAGTAAACCAAAATTAACAATCAAAAGAATTTGTGAAGTTTAAGATTGATTTAAGTTTTCCCCTCTTAGTTTCTCTCTTTCACTTTTTTAACATTTTTTTCTTTTGTCATTTGAAAATGGAGTTTTCCTGTCTACAGATAAAAACGAATGCTTAAAAATTCACGCCATCAAATTGAGTTTTTTTTTTTCTGATGATAGTTGTGGAAAGGCTTTTTCTCTTGACAAACACCATCTTAATATACTCCTTATGTCTTTTTTACAGCAATTGAGCAGGCTACAGTTTAGGTCCCGTTCTCTCTATTTTTGCTGATTTATTGCTTGTATTGTAAATATTGGATTCATTTGTCTTAATTCATTTTATAGATTATTTAAAAATTTAATTGATTTTTTTAATTTTTTTTTGGGTTGCCTTTCTACTCGATTTGTTTTCTAATCTTACATTGACTACTTGTAGAAAGATTTATTTCCCAAGTTGGCGTTATTTTAAAAAATTCCTTCTCGTCTCTCTCTCTCTCTTCTCTCTCTCTCTCTCTCTCTCTCCTCCGTCCATCTCTTCTCGTCTCTTCTCTCTCTCTCTCGACACACACACACAACACACATCACACACACACACACACACACACACACCACACACACACACAACACACACACACACACACACACACACACACACACACACACACACAACACACACACACACTACTTTTTTACAGAATGTTTGACTTAAATGTATTAAAAAAATTGGGGGGAGACGCTCATTTGCTGGCAGAAGAATGTGTTGAGGATGCCCCATATGCGGTGCTCTGGTCTGACATGCTCCTGTCAGCATCTGCAAATCACACAGAGACAAATTGACCATCAAGAATAGAAATGCATGTTTTAATGTCCAAGACGATAACCTTGCATTTTTGCACTTTACTCTACCTTACAGTGTGCAAACATTCCACACAAGCATCAAATACCTTGAACACACACAAATATGTGATATGCACTTGTAACAAGCATACATAGATGCATGCACGCACACATATGCCAAAATAAGTAAGAACAAGAGATAAGTAACCCACAGAGGTTTGAAAGCCTGCAATGCAGGTTTCAAACAAAAGTAAAGGTATCCTGTAGCCTAAGCGTCATGGGGGAGCGAAATGCCAGAAACCTCAGCTTCTTACTGGGCCAGCAATACTGAGGGCGGTGGCTATCTCCTCTCCCCCGAGCGGCTTATCCTTCCCTTACCCTAAAAGAGGCAGGAACCATTGACAGAAGGGTGGACTGGGGGGAACTGTGCTGAGCCAATGTGCGCAAACCGTCACCCACCACAATGGTTAACCACAGTCAATGCTGCTTAACCATAGCTTAGGGGAAAGCAAAGTGCATTTTTGTTTTGTTATTCTTTTATAGCGAGGATAAATGGAATAAGCACTCACGTGCTTTTTTTAAACATCCAGTCCCCGTGGGTATGCAGTTTTTGTATTTTCTGTCATCTGTTTCCCACCGGCACACAATGGCCCAAAGGTAAAAAGGTTAAAGGAGTCCCATAATCTATAAAGGTCGTAGGAGCGAGGCTCAGATCTCACTTCTCTAGGCCAGCATCTTTGGGGCGGCGCCCATCTCCTCTCCCTCGCTGTTTTAACCTTCCCTACCCTAAAGAGGGCAGGTACCCATTTTACAGTTTTCTGGGTGAACTGGGGGAACTGTATTGAAGCCAAGGCGCGCAAAACGGTCACCCATCCAACTGGTAACCAACGCTCGACGCTGCTAACTGCTGGGGGGAAAGCGAATGCTCCGACCACTGAGCTATCCCGTCCCCATAACCCTTGGAGAACACAAGGCATCCCGACGCTGGATATGGCAAGCTCCCAATGGGATCCATCACAACCAGATATTGACTACATCCTGGTGCAGAAACCGTTTTCTATCTGGCATCAACAAGCCAAGACGAGGACATTTCCAGGTGCAGACATGGGCCAGCGAGATCAGACCTCGTGCTCCCTGAACTTAAGAGTCCGATTAAAGAAGACCCAATAAGACAAAGAACACCAGACTCAAGTTCAACCTGGACAGACTGAAGACCCACCATCCCGAGTCCCTTCCAAGGCAACAATAGGAGGACATTCGCACCACTGCTGGCACTTGAAGAAGATGCCGAAAACGAGACCACCAGTTTTTTTTAACACAGTTGATGACTGAGACAGCAAGCATACTCCTTGGCAAACATCGCCGAAAAACACAACCATGGGTCACAGATGAAATCTGAATATGTGACAAAAGACCGAGACCTGAAGAAGAGCAAGAACACTACAGGAGCAGTTGAGTACAGAAGAAGTATACCAGAGATCAGGAGAACATGAGGAAGACCAAAGAGGGAAGGGGGATAGAGAAACAATCTACAGAAACCGAAGAGAGCCTGACAAAGAATAATACCCGCCAGAAGAGCAAACCAATTGTGAAAGAGCTCACCAAACAAAACAGCAAAGTCAGTAACATCCATGACAAAGAAGGGAATGCCTAACAGAAAAGAAGGAAATCGTTGGCAGATGGACGGAATACTTTCGAACCCCTCTACAAATCATCAGACGACTAAGGCGACCCCAGCGTACTTGCAAGCCAAGCCTCATCGAATAAAGACCAACTTCCCACTTCTACCGAGGAAGTAAGAAGTAGCAATTAGATCGCTGAAGAAAGGAAAATCAGCAGGAACGACAACATCCCAGCAAGCTGATCCAACACGGGGGAGAAGCAGTGACAGACACTTACAAGTACTGCAACAAGATCTGGCAGACCGAGAGTGGCCTAAAACAACAACCATGGACCCAATCACTCATCACACTCCCCCCTAGAAAGGAAATCCCCAGCAGGTGCCAAAACTACAGGACAATCAGCCTCATAAGTCATGCCAGTAAGTCATGCTGAAAGTGATCCTGAACAGGGCTGAAATTACAAGCAGAAGAATCATCGCCGAAGAGCAGCCGGTTTTCCGCCCAAATAGAAGCACCACGAACAGATATTCAACCTGATTGGTTTCTGTGTGAGAAATACACCAGCAATCAACACATACAACTTCCACGTCTTCATTGATTTTAAGAAGGCCTCGATAGAGTATGGCAAGACGCTCTGTGGGCCACCATGAACAAATTCAACATGGGCCCGAACAGATCCACACCATCAGGAACTCTACTCAAAGGCCACCAGTGGCAGTATCGTACATGGCACGTAGGGGAATGGTTTTTCCGTACCTCAGTTGGGGTCCGACAGGGAGTCCCTGCTGTCGCCGACACTGTTTAATAATATTTTCCTCGAAGCATCATGACTGACCGCCTTGGAAGACCACACAGGACAGTCAGCATTAGGAGGGCCGAACAATCACCAACCTCAGGTTTGCCGATGACATTGACGATTCTGCAGGAATGAAAGAGAACTGGCCAACCAAGTGAAGCAACGGGAAGAAATAAATCCTCACGATACGGCATGGAAATCAGCGCCGAGAAAACCAAGCTCATGTCAAACAGTGCCCAGCCATCACCACCAAGATCACTCTCAGCGGAAAAGAACTGACACAGTTGACAATTTCAAGTACCTTTGGAGCCATCATAAGTGAGGAGGGATCGAAGACCGAAATCCTAGCTAGAGCGGCAAACAAACAACAGCAGCAATGGCAAGACTGAAAGACCATATGGAGAGACAGAAACATCCCTCTCGGAACCAGGTAAAGTTACTAACCGCTAGTTCCACCTCAATCATGCTTTAACGCATGTGAGGCCATGGACACTGACGCAGACCTACAAAGAGGATCCAAGTAGTTGAAATGAGATTCCTCAAGGACTCCTTGGCACTCAACAAGGACATGTCACCAACAATGATGTCCGCAGAATGATCACTCAACAGTTGCGGGACGATGAAGCCTACTACCACGAGGCCGAAAAAGAGGAAACTCAGATGGTTTGGGCACGTAACCGCGCAGAGGACGTTGCAAAGACCATCCTGCAAGAACGTCCAGGGGAAGAGAAGACGGGGCCAGACAGAGGAGAAATGGGGGGCCGACGACTCCGTGGTTGGACAGGGGAGGACTTCAGTGTCACCCAGGCACTTGCCCACGACACGCGCTATTGGAGGCCAGCTGGTCCACAGTTCGTCCACCATGCAGCCCCACTACGACCCGGCGGGTTACGGGACCATGAAACATGAACAGTGAAACACAGACCGATTCCAAACAGTTGTAGTACAGCAAGATTCAATCATCACCTGTCCAAACTGGAATGTGGAGTCCCACAGGGAGCAGTTCTTGGCCCTGTTTCTTTTCACTCTCTACACCTGCACCATCCACATTCACATATAATCAATAATCGATTAGCAATCATTTTTATGCAGATTGACATCTTATATTCATAGCAGTGATACTCCTGAAATCTGCCTTCTCTCTTTGATTAATATGTCCTACTGCCTTTCAAGATATCCAAAATTGAATGATACAGAACAGTTACTGCTAATGCAGATAAACCCGTAGCCATGCTTGTAAGGTACGAATGACAAATTGTCTTCCATCACAACTGCTTCAATAGAATTCGGCAAACGTCCTGTCCCCTATCCACTGCTGTGAAATATCTAGAGGTCTTTATCGACAGCAAGCACACTCTCTATGCAAAAGTTTCACCACCCCGACCGCCAGTCCATGCTACTGATCAATTAACGGGCGTATTAGTGCAGTTCGAAAGTACCTGTCCCACTGATGCAAACATCCAAACTAATATCGCGGTCTCCCTCATTCTCTCACGTCTGGATTATTGCAAATCTCTTTCTGGCCTGGTCTTGCATCATCATCTACCACTCTCTTCAACGTATACAAAACTCTGCCCGCTTGACTAGTCCTCAGGGAAAAAAATCTGAGCACGTTACTCCTCTCTTGCGATATCTCCACTGGCTGCATGTTAGTTCATACCTCACAACCATTTCCAAACAGTTGCAGTAAACAAAGATTCAATCAGCACTTGTCAAAAACTGGAATGTGGAGTCCCACAGGGATCAGTTCTTGGCCCTGTTCTTTTCACTCTCTACACTGCTCACCTTTCACAATATAAATCGTCATAATCACCATCATTTTTATGCAGATGACTCTCAGATTCTTAGCAGTGATACTCGGAAAATCTCCTCTCTCTTGATTAATATGTCCTACTGCCTTCAAGAATATCTTAATTGGATGATAACAGAACATATTAACAGCTAAATGCAGATAAAACCGAAGCCATGCAGTGTAAGGTACGAAACACACATTGTCTTCCATCACCACTGCTTATCATTAGAATTCGGCAAAATGCCTGTCCCTCTAGCCACTGCTGTTGAAATATCTAGGGTCTTTTATCGACAACGCACTCTCCATGCAAAGTTTTCATCACCCAGAACCTTGCCAGTCCATGCTACTATCAATTATGGCTATTAGTGCAGTTTCGAAAGTACCTGTTCCTGATGCAACATCCAAGCAATATCGGTCTCTCATTCCTCACGTCTGATTATAGCAATCTCTCTGGCTGGTCGCATCATCATCCTATTCACTCCTCTTCAACGTATACAAAATCTCCTGCCGCCCTGACTAGTCCTCTCAGAAAGAAAAAATCTGAGCATGTTACTCCTCTCTTGCGATCTCTCCACTGGCTGCCTGTGTCACAGAGAGTAAACTATAAGATCAGTAACCCTGTTACAAATGTTCTACACAAAACAGCAACTTCTACCCTCTGTAATGTCTTCACCTGTACACTCCTTTTCGATCCCTCCGCTCTGCTGCAGATTTACCTTGACTACGAATACCTAGATTCAACCAATCCACAGTCGGACCCCGTCCGCTTTTTTCTCTATTTTCTGGTCCAGTAATCTGGAATGACACTCCTCTCATCCCTCCGCCAAAAGCCTACTTTTTGACACTTTTTTAAATCCAGTCTCAAAACGCATTTATTTCAAAGCTAAGACTTCCCCTCTTGTTTCATCTCATTCTGTCCTTGCCCTCAACAGCCGAAACCCCCATCATCACCCTGCTAAAGTACACAACCTCTGTTGTGTGTGTGCGCCTGCGTGTTTGTGTTGTGTGTGTGTGTGTGTGTGTGTGTGTGTGTGTGTGTGGTCGTGCGCGCCGCCGTATGCATCTATTTCCAATTTGTAAAAACTATTAATTATAACTTGTTGCAATGTAGAGTAGGATGAAATGCCATGCCGCTTTTATTTCTTTTTTGCAAATATAGCGCAATACAAATTCCATTTCTTCTTCTTCTTCTTCCTCTTCTCTTTCTTCTTCTTCCTTTTTTCTTCTTCTTCTTCTTCCTTCTCTCTTCTTCTTCTTTCTTCTTCTTCTTCTTCCGTCTTCTTCTCTGCTTCTGCTTCTAAAACCACTCAACCACACCATTTTATTTCAAACCAAAGATTCTCCCTCTGGTTGTTCATCTCATTTCTAGCCCTGCCTTCAACAGCCGAAACCCCCCACACGACAAAAAGAAAATGTAACTATTAACATGCGTAAAATACATGCTGCTAAAGTCATAAATAGAAAAAAATAAACCACCCAATGAATCTTTATGCCTTGTACTTGGGCACCTATTTGAAAGGATGCAAAAGGAGTTCAACAAGTCGTATCCAGCCAAGTGGCAGTCTTCGATGATATCATAAACATTGCTGTACACTTACAGTACAAGCCCAAACAAGAGAAAGATGGGGGAAACAATAACTGCCTCACTTGATCTACTACAGACACAATCTCTCACTCCACCACATAAAAGTTAGATGAAGGTAATAATGGTGAAGGAAAACAAGTGAGGTAACCCCTTACAACTTCTCAATCATTTTGTAAACGCTTTATCAAGAACTCGATTCAGAAAAGAAAACCAAAACAACAAAGCATACCTCGAGAATAGAATACCTTTCAATGACGATACTGAATAATGATGATGAAAATGACAATGACAAAAGCATAATAATAATAACAATAATAATAATGTGATGATGATGATGATGCTATTCTAGTATAATAGTGATGATGATGACAAATTTATATAGTACTAATAAAAACAATGACAACATTTAAAAAAAATCAACACTACAATAAAATTACTTCATGCATCTGTTATTCCCCCCACCACCACCCACCCCACCCCACCCATCGGTTTTCCTCAGAGTATTTTCAAAAAAAAAAAAAAAATAAAAAAAACTTAATTAAAGGACATCATAAAGTGGGTTCCCATGATAATTTTTTAAGCGCATATTATGAAATGCAGTCTTGTATCAACTAGACTTGCACCTAGTATAATCGTTACTGATTTATCATTATTTCATATGAAGCTCACCTTTCGCAAATCCTCACCCTTAATTTTTCTCGTGATTTCACTCACCACAGTAAAAATGCTATAACATTGGAAATTTACTGTTTTATTTTTTTCTGTAAGAAATTTAAGTACATGGTTTATTACTGACAATGTACTAATGACTAAACTTTAAACTGGCCCTGGAATGTAACACATACACCCAGGATAACAGGACCAGACTGATACCTGAAGGATGACGGGCTCTGCCCAGCTTCAAGCTGCCCTGGACCACTGTCTGAATAATCATAACAGTGTCCGAAAGCCTTCTTGAGGAGTTAAGAGAGAAGTCACAGATAATGTTACAAACAGCTCCTCTACAGATAGCCTGCAAAACATGATACAGCGAGAGAAGGGTGAGAACAGAAAATCTTGCCTGTGTTACCATTGACAGCAGCACTTACCAGACTCCCATCATGTTGATGCTGTGGTTTGGCATGCCGACCTTGTATGAAGACTGAGGTTCTGCAGATTGCTTGCGTGAAGAACAGCTTCTGGTGTTCCATACAGCGACCATACACGATTTACTCTTCTGGTAACGACCAATCCAGGCAAGAAATCCAGTAACTTCATTATTTCTTCTGGTTTTTTAAGCATTTGCTACTGAAATAAATGAAACAATAACACCAAGCAGTAGTTCAGTAAAGGGATCGTACTATTCACCCCGATTTATTGTTGAATATTGTTACAGTCTTTGAGTGGTGTAGTTCAATATTGGAATGTTTTGCACAGTTAAGTAGTCACACCAAACAAGGTCCATGTAATGTTCAGCTGATTGTTATAGTGTGACACATTTGACTTTTTGAAGAATAACACAATATAGTCACATAGAAAGGCCTTCGGGATCTGTGTGGTCAAAGCGACTTGATCTTTATGAAGACAACAATAGGATTCAAGAACATTGATCATTATAAAAAATGCTTCAATTGGTATATTCTCTGACAGATGTGAGAAATCTGTGGCTCAGTACAGTATGGACATCTTCACAAACTGAGCTCTTTAGATGAGTGGTAAACTCATCACAGCTAAAATAACCTATATGATAACTATCACAGAAAATTTATAATAAATGAATTTTTTTTCATTTGGTCCACTATATCATAAAAGTTTTCTCTGTATGCATAACACTGTTATCTTAAAGAAGTGTAATGTATAACTACAGATTGGAAAAAAGAATGAGTTTTTTCGAAGAAGGGGTTGCCCTCACCAAAAGAACATAATTAAAATCTTGGTTCTTTAGAATTAAACAGGCTCAAAAGTTTTCCGTCTTCTTTTATTTTTAATTTGGCCTTTGATTGATATTGGTTATTTTTTTTTTAATGAAAATTAATTGTTTAAAAATTGTTTCCCCATCAGATTTAAACCACCATTTCGTCTGTAAATGGATTTTGGGAAGGTTTCCGTATCATTTCCCCTTCTCTTCCCCTCTTTTTTTTCCCAACCACAAAACCCAAACCACACACACCATCAGCAATTGAGGGGAAATTACAATATTTGGTTTAGCCATTGGTCTGGCAGGAAATGGGTGATTTCCCCAACGGGGGGGCTGACAGTTGCCTCACATCGGATAAAATTTCCTCAAAAAAAACGGTTTTTTGTCCAAACAGTTCCGCATTTACCAATCCTTCAGGGAAAAAATACCAGACCCTTTTTAATCTTGGACCAATAAGTGAAGTTGAAAAGCCATCATAGTTTAGCGGGACCAAAAAACAGCCAAAATAGGAAAATGAATACCCTAAAAGAAGAAAATTTTGGAACCCGGTAAATAAATAAAGGATGTAGCCCAATCGTTTTGGGGGCATGGCAGAACCCAACCCACGGGGATCAAGTAGGGTGAAAAATCCTCCGGGCTTCTTTCCCTTCCCTAAAGGGCCAGGACCAACAATGAGTGCGGATGTCACTCAAGGGTCGGGGGTAGGGCCAACCCCGGAAAAAGGAAAACCATGTTTAGGCACTTAACAGTAGAAAACTTGTTTTTATCTTTAATCAATTGATGAAAATCCTATCCCCGGGGGTGGGGCAGGGGAGATTGTTCCGCGCACCTGGTTGGGAAAGGTAAAGGATCCATACCAAAGGCCTTGCCGGGCCGGCGTAGGACACTTCCCCGCGTCACTATTGGGCGGGGCCCCTCCCCCTCGTGTTTACCCCTGCCAAAAGGGAACAGGAATACAGACGTTCTAAAATTGATAAACCAACCAAATTTTACCTCCCAAAAATGTGGTGCTACCGGGGTCAAGCTCCTGGCCTGTTCCTTTTCCCCTACCTGGCCACTTTACATTTGGGGAAAATCATGCCTCTTTTATCAGATTGATCTTTTTTACGTTTCATTGATAATCCGAAAACGCCCCTCCTTGAAAGAAGGACTGCTCAGTATCCTAAATTTGGATGATAAGAAAAATATTAGCAAAGAAAAGACCCAAGCAACCCGGGACGGGAAAAACAACCCACCATCCAAGCCCTTTAAAGAACCGGCACTTTTGCCCCTATCCCCTTTTGGTTTGGGAAAATTAACCCCTTTTTAACAGAAATTACAAAGTCCTTGGCAACATCCGGAAAAACAGACGTTTGATATGGTACGCACGGAGAAAATAAACATCAGCCCCCCTTTTAGTGTAAGATTCCCTTTGGGGGGGAAAAGCCCCCCCACAAAAATCGCCTCGTTTTTGAAAAAAAACCCCTCCCCGCCTGAACCCAAAGGGGCCCGAAACCGGTCACCCTTTCCACGGGAAAACCACAGTCAATGCTACTTAATTTAAATTAGGGAAAGCAAGTGCTTTTTGTTTGTTTATTCTTTTAAAATCGGGGAAATAAGGGGAATAAGCCTCCCCGTGCTTTTTTACATCCAGTCCCCGTGTGTATGCAGTTTTGTATTTTCTGTCATCTGTTCCCCCGGCCCCCCAATGGCAAAAGGTAAAAAGGAAAAAGGGCCCCAAAACCCTTTTAAAAGGGTTTGTTACGGGGAGCGGGGGCGTCAGAGTTTCACTTCTCTGGGGGCCGCATTTGAGGGCGGGGGCCCTTTCTCCTCTCCTCGCTGCTTTACCTTCCCTGCCCCTAAAGAGGGCAGGTCCCCATTTACAGTGGGTGAACTGGGTGAACTAAATTGAAGCCAAGGCCCCAAAAAAGGGTTCCCCCATCCAACGGAAAACCCCACCTCGCCGTGTTTAACTTGGCTGGGGGAAAGCGAATCCCTGGACCTGAGTTTCCCCCTTTCCCCAAACCCCGGGGAGAACCCCGGGCACCCGGGACGGGGGGATTTGGAGGGCCCCAATGGGCCCCCTAACCAGATTGAAACCCCGGGTTTGCGGGAACCGGTTTCGATCTGGCATAAACAGAGCCAAGACGGGGGCCTTTCCCCCGGTTTGCAAAACTGGGCAGCGATATGCCCTCGTGTCCTAAACTTTAGAGTCCTTTTGAAAAAGATCAAAAAGACAAAAAACACCAGACTCAAGTTCAACCTGGCCAGACGGGAAGGAAACCCCCCCATCGCCAAAGCCCTTTCCCAAAGAAACCCAATAGGGGGGACTTCGCACCACTGTGGCATTTGAAAAATGAGGGGCCGAAAACGTTTACCACCATTTTTAAAAACAGTTGACTGGACAGCAAGCTTTACCCCTTGGCCAAACATCCGGAAAAAAAAAACCCAGGGGTCACAAGGGAAATCTTGAATATGTGTGAAAAAAAGACGGGGACGAGAAGGAGAAAAACCATACGGAGCAGTTGATTACAAAAGAAGAAACCCAAGGAAGGGGAGAATGGGGAAAGGGAACAAAGAGGAAGGGGAAGAAAAAACAATGTACAAAGAAATCGAAGAGACCTGCCCAAAGAATAATAGCAGAAGAGCTCCCGTTTGTGAAAGAGCTCCCCAAAAACAGAAACGGGCAAGAGCCCGAAACCCCGGCAAAAAAAGGGGAATTCCCCAAAAGAAAAAAAGGGAAAAAAATCGTTGGCAGATGGAGGGAATCGTTCCGAACTCTAAAATTTCATCAGACGTGGGGGGACCCCAGCGTACTTGAACCCAAAGTTTTCCTCAAATAAAAAAACCCCCAAATTCTACGCGGGGAAAAGTAGAAGTAGCAATTAGATCGCTGAGAAAGGGAAAAAATTTAAAGCAGGAAGGGGACAAAACCCCAACAGAGCGGACCCCAAAACCGGGGGGAGAAGCGGGTGACGGGACATCCTTAAAGTATCTGCAAAAGTCGGCGACCGGAGGTGGCTACACCATGGCCCCAATCACTCATTTTCACTCCCCAAAAAAGGAAATCCCCACAGTCCCAAAAACTACAGGAAAATCAGCCTCATAAGTCATCCCAGTAAAGTCATGCTGAAAGTGTCCTGAAACGGCTAAAATTACGGGGCGGGAAGAGATCTTCCCCCCGAAGAGCGGGCCCGGTTTCCCCCCAAATAAAACCCCACCACAGAAACAGTTTATTCAACCGATGGTTCTGTGTGAGAAATACAGCCAGAATCAAAAAGACATTTTCCCGTCTTTTTGGGATTTTGGGAACTTCGAAGGTATGGCATGCCCCTCTTTGGGCCACCATGAACAAATTCAACAGGGGCCCCGAAGTTTGTCCACCCATAAAAGGAACTCTATCAAAGGCCCCCCGGGTGCGTATTTCGTACTTTGGCAGGGTAGGGGAATGGTTCCGTTACCTCAGTTGGGGCCCGGGCCCAGGGATGTCTGCTGTGCCGACACTTTTTTAATTTTTTTTTTCGAAGCATCATGACTGACCCCGGGGAAGCCCCCCCCCCCCCGGGCCCCATTTCAGATTGGAGGGCAAACAATCACCAACCTAGGTTTGCCGATGCTTTGATTTTTGGGGCAGGAATTAAGAGGAACGGGCCCAAAACCTAGTAAAGGGAACTGGGAGAATACCCTCCGTTAGGGCATGGAAATCAGCCCCGGAAAACCCAAGCCCATGAAAAAACATTTCCCCACCCAAAATCACCCCCCAAGACCCTCTCTCAGCGGAAAGAATAGGACCCCATTTGACCATTTAAAACCCTTGTACCCAACAAAAGGGTGAGGGGGGACGAAGACCGAAATCCTAGAAAGAGGGGCCCACAAAAAACGCGAAATGGCAAGGGATGAACCCCCTATGGAGGACAGAAAAATCCCTTTTGGGAACCCAAAAGGTAAAAAGTTACAAAAAACGCGCTAGTCACCCCCAAATCATGTTTTTCCCCCTGTGGGGCCTGGACACTGAACGCGGCCCTACAAAGGAGGATCAACAGTAGAAATGAGTGCCCCCCAAAAAAGGGGCCCTTGGCCTTATAAAAGGCCCATGTCACCAACAATGAAGTCGCAGTTTGATCCCCAAACAAGGGGCGGGACTAGAAGACCTTGACCCCCGGGAAAAAAGAGGAAACTCAGTGGTTTGGGCACTTTAACACGTCGGGAAGGACTTGAAAAGCCCCATCTGCGGGGAACAGCCCGGGGAGAGAGGACGGGGAGCCCGGGGGAAAAAGTGGGCCGCGACATCCGTGGTTGGACGGGAGGACTTCAGGTCACCCAGGCATTTTGCCACGACCGCGTTTAAATTGGACCCGGGTGGTCCACCGTTCGTCCCCCTTGCGCCCCCCTACGCCCCCTGGGGGGGTTGGGGACCATTTAAAAAGGGAACATTTGAACACGGGGACCGATTTCCAAACAGTTGAAAGTAAACAAGATTCAATCCCCCCTGTCTAAAGGGAATGTGGGGTCCCAAGGGATCAGTTTTTTGCCCTGTTTTTTCACTCTCTACACGCCCCATTTTTCACTTTTAAAAATAAATTCATCAGATTAGCCATCATTTTTATGCAGATGACTTTATATTCTTAGCGTGATATCCTGAAAATCTGCCTTTCTTTTGATTAATATTTTCCAAATCCCTTTTCAAAAAATATAAAAATTTGGTGAAAACAGAACAATTACTGCAAAATTTGGGCCATTTTTAAAACCCGAAACCATGGCTTTTCCCCGCCAAAAATTGTTTTTTTTTTTTTTTTTTTTTTAATTTTTGTTTTTTTAAAAAATTTTTTTTTCGGCAAAAAGTCGGGCCCTTACCCATTTGCTGTAAAATTATCTAGAGGTCTTTTCGCCAGCACCTCCCATGCAAATTTATCACCCGGGCCCTCCCCTCATGCTACTATAAATTTGGGCCCGTATTAGTGCAGTTCGAAAGTACCTGCCCACTGATCCCAAATCCAAACTAATATCGTTTTCCATTCTCTACTTGGGTTTATTGCAAATTTTCTTCGGGCGGGTTTCTGCCCATCATCATCTATCCACTCTCTTAAAAACGATACAAACTTTTCCCGTGACTAGCCCCGGGAAAAAAAAATTCTGGGCACGTTATCCTCTCTTGCCTCTCTCCAAGGGCTGATGTTCCCCGAGAGAAAAAACTATAATTTCACCCCCCTCTGTTAAAAAATGTCTATAAAAAAAACATCACCTTCCTACCTCTGGGGAATGTCTTCACCTGTAGACTCCTTCCGTTTCCCTCCGCCTGCTGCAGATACCTTGTGCTTACGAATACATGGGATTAAACCCAATCCCAGTGGGCCCGTGCTCTTTCTTATTTCGGTCCAGTGATTTTGGAAAATGACCTCCCTCTTCCCTCGCCAAAAAACCTACTTTTGACACTTTTAAACCCGCCCAAAAAACTTTTATTTCAAATCTAAGACTTTTCCCCCCTGGTTTCATTCATTTCTGTCCCTTTCCCCCAAAAGGGGGCCCCCATCACCCTTCCGAAGACACAACCCCTTTGTGTGTGTGTGTGTGGGGCGCGCGCGCGCGCGGGGGGTGTGTGTGTGTTTTGTGTGGGGGTGTTGGTGTGTGCGTTTTGTGTGTGTGGGTTCGCGCGCGCGTGGTTGGGGTTTTGTTTATATTTCAATTTTTTAAAAAAATTTTAATTTTAATTTTTTCCAAATTTTGGGAGGTTGGGGTAAATGCAAACGCTTTGATTTGTTTTTTTCAAGATATAGCCCTTACAAATTTTCCCTTTTTTATTTTATTTTTTTTTATTTTATTTTATTTAAAATTATTATTATTTTTTTTATTTTTAAAATCCAGGCTAACACACATTTTTTTCAAACCCAAGTTTTTTTCCCCCCTTTTTTAAACTCCCTTTTAGCCTGCCCTCACCCCTGCCCCAAAGTGGATAACCTTTTGTATGTGTGTGTGGCGCGCGCGCGCGCGCGCGCGCGCGGGGCGCGCGGGTGTGTGTGTGGTTGTGTGTGTGTGTTGTGTTTTGGGAGAGGAGAGAGAGAGAAGGGGGGGACGGGGGGAGAGAGATTGGGGGAGGAGAGAAGTTAGAAAGGACAATGACAAGGGCAATGGTTTTTTTTGTGATTTAAAAACTGTGAAACCCATTCACAAGGGGGCAGTGGGAAGGGGACTGGGCCAACACAAAAAATATTTAACAATTTAAAAAAACAACAGCAAACATATGGTTGTAGAAAATGATCTTTGGCATGGATTCCCCGTCTGGTACGGATTTCAGACCCGAGGGCAGACACAGCTTGCAGCCCAAAATGTTCGGGCAGGCAGGGCCACTGGCCCCCTGCCCAGTTTGTTACACAAAAAAAACGTGAGGAAAAAGAAAAAATAGCGAAGACAGTATGCGGCGTCCGTTTATGCCCCCTCTTCTCTCTCTCTCTCTCTCTCTCTCTCCCTCTCTCTCTTCTCTCTCTTTTCTTCTCTCTCTTCTCCCCAAAACACACACACACACATACACACACGCTCGCGCGCACACACACACGCGCGCGCGCGCGCCCCGCTCGCACGCAATGCACACCCTATTCTAAAAAAAGGGAGCACAATCCCAATTTTTCCAAGCTTTTGGGATTTTTAAAAACACCCCTGTCACTGCAGAAAATTTAAAAAAGGCATCCAAACCTCTTTTTCCTTTTTTTTCGAAACTGCCAAAGTCCACAGCTGTAGCCGGAAAAAAAAGACCCCGTTATCCCCAGTCAGGGTTTTTAATGTCTTTTTTTTTTTAAACCAAAAAAAATCGGTGGGGTTTATCAGAGTATCTGTTCCTTGAATGAATTACCAAGTCATCCCCTTTAAAAGATAACAGTGTCTGGTTTTACTGTCAAAAAAACAAAAAACTTTGCCGAAATCCTGGTTTCTTTTGGGTTTTTCCCTCCTGTTTCTCCCGCAGCGATCTGTCTGGGCAGCTTTGCCAAAAGTCCCCATCGCTCCCCACTGAGCCCCTCTCTTCCCCTTCTGCAGAGAAAAAGTCCCCCAAATGTTTGGGCCCCAGTGGGGGTTGATTCAAAACACATCAGGGAAAAGGGCAATTTGTGCTGCTGAAAAGAGACTGTGCCTGCTTTTTAGGTGGGACATTCCCCCTAAAATAGGGCCCAAATTCAGTTTCAGAAGACAGAGCTTGCGGGTGTATTGTCGAAGACAGGGGGGTTTGTGTTGGTGTTTTTTGTTTAGCAGGGGCTTTTTGGGGGGTTTGGGATAATAAAAATTTGAGAATTTTTTTAAATGAAAAAAATCACTTGCTTCATTTTTCTCTTCCCCTTAAATTTCTGTCTGCCCCCCTTTTCCCCCTTGTTCCCTTTTCCCCTGTCTTTTTCTCCTCTCCTGCCTCCCTCTTTTCCCGCCCTGTTCAGTTGACTGGGGTTTTTTTTTCGGGGAAAAGTTTTTGGGAGGTGGGGTTTGCTGGCCCCGCCCCTGTTGACTCTGTACCCGTCTGTCCTGGGCGAAGTATAACTGTGTTTTTGCTCCCTTCTTCCCCCAAATTTCCAGGGGAAATCAAGGACGTCTTGCAGCGGGCACCCCGGGTTGCTTCCCGTGTGTTGGGGAGGGGCCCAAAAAAAGGGATGGTGTGGTTTAAATTTTAAAATTTTTTCCCAAAAATTAGCAGAGCAAAGATAACCCCTTGACTATAACCAAGGGAGTTCACCCCGGGGGGTCGAGAGAGAGAGGGAGAAAGGGGGAAACGAGAGGGGGAGAAAAGAAAGAGAGAGAGGAGAGAGAGAGAGGGGGAGAGGAGAGAGAGAGAGAGAAAGAGATGGGGGTGGTGTGGGGGGGTTTAAGGAAGGCAGGGGGTTTTGGGGGGATTTTTAAAGGAAAAATTTTAGAGCTTGAAAAGAAGGGGGAAAAAAGGAAAACCTTTTTCGCGGCGGGGACAGAAGGTCGGCCTTTTTTGAGCAGAAATTTTAAAAAATTTAAAATTTCCTTTCAATAAAAAAGAAGAAAACTTTCCAAACCAATTTAGCCACAAAACCCTTTTACAAACAACTTTAAAAATTTCTCAAAAAAGGGCCCCCAAACGAAATTCCCCAAAGAAATTGCCCTGTGGCAAAAATCCAAAGAGAGACTATAGCTTCGGGCGAGGACCTTATTTTTAAGTCATCCAGGCGCTGTATGACAAACTCCCCCAGTGCAGTCCTCTTTGGGGGGGAAATCGGGGGTTCTTCGGACTTCAGTTGGAGGGTTTGACAGGCTTTCCCCCTAACCCCCGTTCTTTTTTAACGTGTTTCCCGGAGAAAATCTGCAGGAGGGCCCCCCTTGACTTTTAAGAAAACCAATAAAATTTTTGGGGAAGGCCCTTTTGCAATCTTTGATTTGCAGACGATATTTTATCTCATTGGGGCCCCCAGGGGAAGAGAACTCCAGGATCCACACCCCGCTGGAAAAATAAAACCAAAAGCCCCCGGTTTTGGAGATCAGCACGGGGAAAAAAGCAAGGATCCTAGTGAAAAGTTTCCACACCCACCCCCCACCGGGATCAAGAGGTGGCCCAGAAACTAAAAGGAGGTTTTAAACTTTCAAGTACCTTGGAGCAGTCATCCCAAAGAAGGCACGAGCACACAAGAGGTGAAGATCAGACTTGCTGTGGCACTCTCCTCCATGACTAAGCTGGCGAAAGTGTGGAGAAACCACAACATCAGAACCCACACTAAGGTCAGACTCTACAAGGCACTCGTCACATCCATCGCCTTGTACAGTTGTGAAGCATGGACACTTAACTGCCGATTTAGAACGTCGCATTCAAGCCTTTAGATTAATGCCTCAGGCGGAGTCCTGAACATCACCTACAGAGACCGAAAACCAATGACTACGTCTGGCAACAGATCGAGGCACTGGCTGGCAAACAAGAACCATTGCTAATACAGTCAAACGGAGGAAACTGAAGTGGTTTGGCCACACAACAAGGCATAACAGCCTGTCAAAGACAGTCCTGCAGGAATGGTGGAAGGAGCAAGGAGGCAGGACGACCACGCAAAAGCTGGATATCCAACATCAAGGAGTGGACCGGCCTCACTGTACCAAACCTCCTGAAAACAGCCCAGGACAGAACCATTTGGCGGTCCACTTGCAGCGTCCGTGCGGGTACCCCAACGGTCGTCCCGACCAAGGGATGAGTGAGTGAGTGAATTGTACCTGGTTGCATGTGAAAGATCAAGTTGAATGCAATCGCTTTGGTTTGATTTATCATTATCATCATCAGCAGCAGCAGCAGCAAAACGATATTGTCACTTCACTACAGTCATTAGCAATGAAAAGATATCGTCCATTCACCACATAAGGAACAAAAAGATATTGTCCTATCCACTACATTAGCAAGAAAAACATATTGTTCATTTTTCTATATCAGCGACATAACTTCTCTAAACTTAGCATAGTAGCACACAGCATCCCCATTATATCCACCAAACAAGACTACTACAAATTTCTGTTGGCTTGTTTGCTTGCTTGCTTGTTTTGGGGGTTAGGAGTAAGGTCTTTCCATGACCTGTCGACTCAAATATAGGCTTTAAAGAAACACTGTCAGACTTGCAACGTCCCCTCCTTTTTCTCGTTCTTCTTTGAAATAAACCATGTGTGTCACCCACTCTCCTTATGGGCCATGGACACCAAAAGTTTCTGAGGGCTCATGTTCCAACTACGACTGAGACAGATATTCAAGAAAATTTTTCTCCTGCAGTTAACATCAGTGCCTGTTCTACGCTCCGGAATTGAATTTGTAAAAACTATTAATTGTGTGCGCGTGTGTTTTTACATTTGAATTTTTAATTGTAACTGGCTGCATGTGAAAGACTACAATGAATGAAAGCGCTTCGATTTGTTTTTTGCAAGATATAGCGCTGTATAAATTCCATGTATTATTATTATTAATTCCTTCAGATGAGATTAAACATCAAGGTGCCGTGTGCTGACGCACGTACAAGTTCTTGCGCCCTCGTTAAAACCTGTTCCGCCTTTCTAAAGAGCAGACCATTGTGGGTGCTGTAGTCTTTTTAAGCTGGCAGCAAAAGACGAGAAAAAAAGAGGAAGAAAATATAACATGCTGAAAATATATGTAGCTAAAAATCATACATAGAAGAAAATAAGCACCCAATGAATCTGTTATGCCTTGTTCTTGGGCATCCTAATGAAAGGATGCAGAGGAGTTCACAAGGTTTGTATCAAGCCAAGTGGTCAGTCTTAGATAATATCACAAACATTGCCGTACACTTACAGTACAAGCACAAACAAGAGAAGATAGGGGAAAACAATAACTGGCCTCAATTGGATCTACTACAGACTCAATTCTCCACTCCATCACATAAATTTAGATAAAGGAAGTAGCGGTGGAGAAAAAACAAGTGGAGGTAACCCCTTACAACTTCTCAATCATTTTGTAAACGCTTTATCCAAGACTCCATTCAGAAAAGAACCAAAAATAAACAAAAAACATATCTCAAGAAAAGAATACCTTTCAAAGACAATACTGATAATGATGATGATGATGACAATGACAAAAACATAATGATAATAACAATAATAATAATAATAATGGTGATGATGATGATGATACTTATACTAGTATAATAGTGATGATGATGACAAATTTGTAAAGTACTAATAATAACAACGACAACATTTAAAAAAAAATCAACACTACAATAAAATTACTCATGCATCTTTTTACCCTCCCATCCCTACGGTTCCTCACAGTACTTCAATACATCCACATCATGATTGTGGATTCCATGATTATTTTTTAAGCCCCATCTTTATTGAAATGCAGTCTTTTATCATTTAGACTTGCCGCTAGTATATCGTTACTGATTTATCATTATTTCATATGCAGCTCACCTTTCAGCAATCCTCACCCTTAACCTTTCTCGTGATTTCACTCACCACAGTAAAAATGCTATAACATGTAGAAATTTACTGTTATATTATTCTGTAAGAAGATTTCTTAAGTACATGGTTATTACTGACAATGACTAATGACTAAACTGACCTGAATGTAACAAACACACCCAGGATACAGGACACAGCCTGATACCTGAAGATGATGGGCTCTGCCAGCTTCAAGCTGCCCTGGACACACTGTCTGAAAAATTCATTACAGTGTCCGAAAGCCTTCTTGAGGAGTTAAGAGAGAAGTCAAGATTAGTTACAAACAGCTCTCTACAGATAGCCTCCCAAAATGATACAGTGGGGAGAAGGGTGAGAACAGAAATCCTGCCTTGTGTAAAATTGACAGCAGCACTTACCACACTCCCATCATGTTAATGCTGTAGTTTGGCATACCAACTTGTATGAAGACTGAGGTCTGCAGATTACTTGCGTGAAAAACAGCTCTGCGCTGTCTCATACAGCCAACCATACACGGAGTTACTCTTCTTAGTAAGGTCAATCAGGCAGAAATCCAGTAACTTCATTATTTCTTCTGGTCTTAAGCATATCCTGCTGAAGATAATGAACAATCCCACCATGCAGTAGTTCATTGAAGGGAATCGTAGTATGCATTGATTATTATTGTTGATGATTATTGTACAGACATTGTGTGTGTGTAGTTCAATATGGAATGTTTTGCACTGGATTATGTAGTCACATGAAACAATGTCATGTAATGTTCAGCTGATTGTTATAGTTAGGGATACAGTCATGACACATTTGATGGTTTTGAAGAATGACACAATGCAGTCACAGGGACTTGATCGTTATGAAGATAACAATATGGGTCAAGAACATTGATCATTATATAAAACAGTTTCATACAGTCACATTTTTGACAAATGTGAGAAATCAGTGACTCTGTACAGTAGTGGACATCTTCACAAACAGCTCTTTAGGATGATGTGTAGAACTCATCACTGCTAAAAAAAAACCTATTTGATGACTATCAACAGAAAATTATTTGATTTTGAGTTTTTTCCTTGTCACAATGTCATACAGTTTTGTCTGTATGCATGCAAAGATATGTAATGTGTAACTACAGGTTGGAAAGTAGCAAAAGCTATTCATGTACAGCTTCAAAGATATGGCCTAACTGTCTTTTCAACTAAAATATCACAAGCACACAGGGTTGATTCAACAGTGTTATACCTCCACTCCTTGCTGACTTGTTCTGTGCACACAAAGCTATCACCTTATCATATTTGACCTGGATGATAGCAAACACACATTGAACTTGCATGAAGAAGGGCAATAGAAAATCATATGACGCAGACTTTTATCCACAAGGAATTCGCTAGTCCCTTACCATTAATTTTGATGAGGATTGGCACCATGGTTTGGGGGTGGATAGTTACCATAAATATTCTGAAGCCTTTTCAGCCTGGCTATGTGAGCCCTGGCATGCATTAGTCTTTTTGTTATCAGCCTTTCGTTTATCATGCTTCTTTCTGAGTCATCTAAGCGTGATCTTATAATTGTAATGTCATACCGACTCAGTTGATCAGCCAGGTTTGAAAATAAAGGAAAGATTTTACTAAAATCTCTGATTTGGCGTCTGTAACTGTAAAAGCTATTTTGAAGCACATCTTCACATCTGTATAAGATTGACATGATTAACCTATGAGAGCACTGGATCATTTGCATGGTTTTGTTGTGTTGTTTTGTGGCATCATCTAGCTCCTCCTCTTCAAGATGTTCAAAGTAATGCTCCATCTCTTTGTTTTCTTCTTCCTCTCTTTCATTGTGATCCTCATCCATTTCTTCTTCTTCTTCCTTTTTCTCCTCCTCCTCCACATCCAATTCTTCTTCCTCTTCCTCCACCTCCTCTTCCTCTTCTTCTTCCTCATTTATCAGCATCTCCCGGTGTACCTCCTCATAGCTCCTCCTTCCTCCCATTACCGTCTCCTCCTCTTCTCTGGGCCTATTTCCATGGAGGAAGATGTCCGAAGCTCCAGGTCTTTCCTGACTAGGTTCTGGTTCTTCATTGCTTTTTCTGGAAACCCCGCTCTTCTACATCATCAAAACTGGATCCCTACTGGTGTGGTAGTGAAGGGGGGTTGTGATGATGATGGTTTTCCATGATGTGTTGATGTTGTGGTTGTGGTGTTCGTTGTGATGTTGATGGCTGTCCCATAATGGGCTGTTGTTGTAAAGGTGATTGCCGTGATTTTGACAGTTGTCCCATGATATGTTGATGTTGTTGTGACGTTGATTTTTGTTCCAAGACCTGTTGCCGTAGTGATGGTTGTTGCCATGTTGATGGTTGTCCCATCATATAATGTGGTAGTGGTGTCAGTGGTCGTTGGAATGATGATGGATTGTCCATGATCCGCTGTTGTTGTAGCAATGGCTGTACTTGTGATGCTGACATTTGTTCCAACATCTGGTGTAAATGTGATGGTTGTCGAATAATACTTCGTAGAGGTGGTGGCTGTGGTTGTGGTTGTTGTGGCTGTGATGTTGATAGAGGTGGTACCAGCCGTGGTGATTGCGATGTTGGTGGTTGTTCCATGACTTCTTGTTGTTGTGATGGATGTAGGTGTTGCAATGTTGCTGGTTCTTCACTGCTCTCCTTTTGTTGTGGTGATTGCTGTTCTTCACCCTCCTCATCATGGGGCAGGGGTGGCCTTTGTGAGGTGGACGGCTCTTCAGAGAGCTTCCGTCTTTTTCTCTCTGGTTCTCCCTCCATGACTGGGAATGTCTTTAGTTCAAACCTTTTGCAGACAAGTCTAATACAATCCTGAGATCTTTACAGTTTGGGCGTCAGAGAAGATCAATACACATTGAGAACTTTACAGTTTTGGCTTCAGAGAAGACCAATTCACACTGAGATCTTCACTGTTTTGGCTTCAGAGAAGACCAATACACACAAAGACTTATAATTTTTTTCCTTTAAAAGAAGGCTAATACACACTGAGATCTTTGCGATTCTTACCAAAGAGACTTCCCCCTGCTTAATGATACCTGTGCAGTTCGGCTAAACACCAGTCATGTTCTCTTTTTAAGTAGGAATGAGACAAAGCCCCTGTCATTCAGCTTTTATGTGGGGCAGGGGCAGATTCGACAAGTGCTCATCAGCCAACACCTTGTTTTATTCGTGATTAGTGTACATAACATGAGTATTTGTCTGCCTCTGTTTCTGTGTCTTTTGTGGGTTTTTTGTCTCTGTCTGTATGTTTCTCTCTCCCTCCCTCCCTCTCTCTCTCTCTCTCTCTCTCTCTCTCTCCACATACACACACATACATACATATATCCACCTCCTCCTCACATTCTATCTCCCCCCCCCCTCCTTTTTTTGCACCCCCCCCCCCTCCCCTTTTATTATTATTTTCGTGCCTCCTTGTTTCTGTGACGTTCCTGTCCTGCTGTTTTCACAGGGCTCATTTTAATATCTCTGGTCCAGCCATGCCAAGATTCAAAATGTCCATATCCTTAGGGTCAGAAGTCCACAAGGAGCTTATCAACAGTTGGTTGCTGTGAGGCCCCCAGCCAGAAGAGCCCTGTACGGCTGCTAAGTCACTTTGGTGATGTTCAGTGTGTGTAAGATATTAGAGTAGTCTTGAGTCAGAGCACCCACGTTGAGTAGCAACCACCACAATGTCCCTCCAACGACCTCCTGATGTGAACCTCTTACTTCAAAGGCTTTGACGACACAAAAAAATCACCAGGGGCACAGAAGTGTATGGAGAAACTGAAACTGAGGTCATTATGAGATTAGAGCAACTGATGCCACTAAATCAGAGACAAGTTTCAGCCATCACTACAGCCCAGTGGTTAAGATCGTATTTTTTTTCTTTATTTGTTTGTTTGTTTCTTTATTTGGTTCTTTGTTTGTTTTTTGTTCCTCAGCTAGAGCTATATGGCTCACCAATGGTGAAATTGTGTGCATGTGACATTTTTTGCCCACTATTAAGTTAGCAATATTCTGACTTTGGGGCTGATGTCTTCACACAACACCAGTGAGCATGCATGTTTCAAAATTTTGTCATCTGTTTCCAATGGCACACAGTGGTCTACTCTTACAAAAGGCTGAATAGGTTTTAACATCTATACAGGATGCTCTGCGAACGTTATGGATGCATGACCTTGGTTTATAGTCCCATAGGAAGGACCTGTTAAGACTGTTTGACTTCAGTGCTAGGGCTCCATGACGTCATGGGCTTGAATCTGGGCAGCCCTGTCTAGTGAATTGAAGTTGGTGGATTTTACCCTTTTCCAGGTAAACTACAGATGCAGACCTGCCAGTGTCTTAGTTCCCTTCGTGTATATACACACACAGAAGATCATATATGCACGTTAAAGATCCCTTAATTCCTTACAGTGTCTGATGGGTTACAGAAACAGAAACGCACCCAGCAATCAACCTGTATAATGAAATGAGCTGCTCTGAAGTCGAAATCTATCTCCTGAGGCCTGCAGATAGACATCCTGCACAATTATAAGCACGAGAGAAGGCTAAACACTACTACCCCACCAGGAAAAGGAATGCAGATTCAGAGAGAGACAGAGACAGAGACAGACAGACAGACAGAAAGAGACACAGACAGACAGAGATGCAGACAGACAGACAGACAGGCAGAGTTATCTTTTTTATTGTATGGTGATTATTTGTGATGAGGTTGATGTGATGCTGCTGCTATGGAAGTGTATGTGCTTTAAGACTACTGGACAGGGCTACAGGCTTGCTATCATCCCAGTGTCAATCGAGCCAGAGAAATTCAGACACCTACAGTGTTGGTCAGGTAATTTGAGCAACACTCTCAAACTCGCATCCGTTAAGTGGATGAAACTCGACTGTGTTGTCCCAGTCTTCCCAATGAGCCCACAGCACACTCACTCTGGCTAGGAGCCGGATGGGGCCCCAAAACTCCCTATGACTCTTATGGGATTCAAACCTAAACTTTTTTCAGTTTGAAACCCCAGGCACTAACCACTGCGAAGATGGGTGTCATAAAAAGCAGAGAGAGCGCAGAATACAGCACAGAATGGGAGACAGAAAGAACTGTACAGCATTGTGAAGCAGCTCACCAAACAAGGCACTAGACCAGCAGCAGCAGTGAAGAATAAGAACGGGGAGCTGCTAAAGAATCAAGAGGCCAGGCTGGGGAGATGGGGAGAACTCTTCCAGGAAGTTCTCAACAGGGATGCACCAAATGAACCACCACAAGATGACCAGGGGGAGGTGGAGGAACTAGACATCTCAGCAGAAGAACAAACCATCCAGGAAATCAGGAAAGCAATGAAGACCCTCAGGAACGGAAAAGCATCAGGAGCAGATCAGATCACAGCAGAGATGCTAAAAGCAGACATTGAACAGACCGGCAAGGAACTGAAACGGATCTTTGACCTCATCTGGGAAAAGGAGACAGTACCAACACAATAGACGGAAGGACTGATATGCAAGATTCCAAAGAAAGGAAATCTTCAGGAGTGTGGAAACTGGCGTGGGAATGCACTACTACCCCTAGGAAATAAGGTGCTCAGCAAGATCCTGATCAACAGAATACAAGAGGGAGTAGACGCATCACTCAGAAAGGAACAAGCTGGATTTCGAAAGGGGAGGGGAACTGTCGCCAAAATTTAAACTCAGGAACATCTTGGAACAAGTCAACGAATGGAACGCCACACTGTACATTCACTTCATTGACTTTGAAAACGCCTTTGACTCCATACACTGAGACAGTCTCTGGATCATCAAGCATCAGTATGGAATCCCACAGAAACTCATCCAGATGGTCAAGACAATGTACGAGGACTTTCAGTGCTCCGTCATTGTTGACAACGAAACAACAGACTGGTTCCCAGTGATTACTGGGGTGAAACAGGGATGCTGCATGTCAGGATTCCTCTTCCTTCTCGTGATAGACTGGGTGATGAGAAGAACAGTGGAAGGCGAGAGAACTGGGATAAGATGGGACTTCATGAACATGTTAGAAGACCTTGACTTCGCAGACGACATCGCCCTTCTTTCATCAACCATGAACCATCTACAGCACAAAACTACAAGACTGGAAGACAACGCAGCAAAGGTTGGACTCAAGCTGAATAGACAGAAGTGCAAAGCCATGAAAGTAAACAGCAGGAACTTCGACAGTCTGAGGGTTGGAGATCAGGAAATGGAAGATGTGGAGAACGTCACCTATCTCGGAGCAAACGTCACCAAAGACGGAGGAGGAACAGCAGACGTCAAGAAGAGAGTAGGACTGGCCAGTGCACAGATGAAACGATTATCCAACATCTGGCAAACAGGAGACATCAGCAGAAAAACCAAAGCATCCCTTTTCAAGAGCCTTGTTTTGTCAGTTCTTCTCTATGGATGTGAGACCTGGAAATTAACGAAAGGAGAAGAAGAGAAACTAGACATTTTCCAAACCAAATGTCTGAGGAGGATCTTCAAGATCCGATGGCAAGAACACATTTCCAACAAGACAGTCTTGGAAATAGCTGGAGCAGAAAAAATCAGCCAGGAGATTAGAAGAAGGAGATGGAACTGGATTGGAAATGTCCTAAGAAAGGACAGAAGTAACGACTGTGCTGTTGCCCTCGGATGGACACCTGAAGGGAGAAGGAAAAGGGGACGCCCAAAAACAACATGGCGAGAATGGGAGAGGTATAGCAGAACGGCGCAGGCTGGAGCACGTGGAACGCCGCACGACGCACAGCTGCAGACCAGAACCAGTGGAGGAATGATGTTTGAGCCTTGTGTGCCTCCTGGCACAGAGAGAATTAAGGTTAAGGTAAGATTTAACGTCAAGGTTCCTTGTGCTGACGCACGCAGAACATATTGCGCACTCGTTAAAACCTGTTCCACCTTTCTAAAGAGCAGACCATTGTGGGTCCTGTGGTCTATTTAAGCTGGCATCCAAATACGATAAAAAAGAGGTAAAGTATGTTCTTTCGAGCCAGGAGGCCCATAGAGCCAGAGCTTATCCCGGTTTCTGTAGCGTTAAGCGAACTGATGGTTTTTCACCACCCCTGTGACAGGACGCTAGTCTGTCGCCAGATACTTCCCCAGCAGAGCTGGTACCCACTTGTACACCTGGGTGTAGTGAGGAAAATAGGAGTAAAGTGTCTTTCCCAAGGACACAACACCGAGCGGAGCGGGGATAGAAACCGCGACCTCTGGATCACGAGTTGACCGCCTAAACTACTCGACGACGGTGCTTCCTATAAAAAAGAGGAGGAAAATATAATAAGCTGAAAATATATGTTGCTAAAAATCATAAATAGAAGGAAATAGGCACCCAGTGAATCTTTATGCCTTGTATTTGGGCATCCTATTGAAAGGATGCAGAGGAGTTCACAAGGTTTGTATCCAGCCAAGTGGTCAGTCATCGATGATATCACAAACATTGCTATACACTTACAGTACAAGCACAAACAAGAGAAGATGGGGGAAAAAAATAACTGGCCTCACTTGAATCTACTACAGACTCAATTCTCCACTCCACCACATAAAAGTTAGATGAAGGAAGTAGCGGTGGAGGACAAACAAGTGGAGGTAACCCCTTACAACTTCTCAATCATTTTGTAAATGCTTTATCCAAGACTCAATTCAGGAAAGAACCCAACACAAACAAAAAAACATACCTCGAGAAAAGAATACCTTTCAATGGCAATACTGATAATGATGATGATGACAATGACAAAAACATAATAATAATAATGGTGATGATGATGATCCTTAATAGTATAATGATGATGACAATTTTGTATAGTACTAATAATAACAATGATAACTTTTTCTTAATAAAAACTACAATAAAATTACTCATGCATCTTTTTACCCTCCACCCCATGGGTTCCTCAGAGTATTTAACTATATCCACATCATGAAAGTGGATTCCATGATTATTTTTAAGCCCCATCTTTATTCAACTACACTTGCCCCTAGTACATCGTTACTGATTTATCATTATTTCATTATGCAGCTCACCTTTCATCAACCCTCACCCTTAACCTTTCTCGTGATTTCACTCGCTACAGTAAAAATGCTATGACATGTAGAAATTTAGTGTTACTTTTCTCTGCAAGAAGATTTCGTAAGTACATGTTTATTACTAAGCATGACTAATGACTAAACTGACCTGAATGTAACAAACACACCCAGGATACAGGACACAGCCTGATACCTGAAGATGACGGGCTCTGCCAGCTTCAAGCTGCCCTGGACACACTGTCTGAATAATTCATGACAGTGTCCGAAAGCCTTCTTGAGGAGTTAAGAGAGAAGTCAAGATTAGTTACAAACAGCTCTCTACAGATAGCCTGCAAAACATGATACAGTGAGGAGAAGGGTGAGAACAGAAATCCTGCCTGTGTATACATTGACAACAGCACTTACCACACTCCCATCATGTTGATGCTGTGGTTTGGCATGCCAACTTGTATGAAGACTGAGGTCTGCAGATTGCTTGCGTGAAAAACAGCTCTGCGCTGTCTCATACATCCAACCATACACGGAGTTACTCTTCTTAGTAAGGTCAATCAGGCAGAAATCCAGTAACTTCATTATTTCTTCTGGTCTTAAGCATATGCTGCTGAATATAATGAACAATGGCACCATGCAGTAGTTCAGTAAAGGGAATCGTAATATGCATTGATTTATTTTTGATGAATATTGTACAGTCATTGTGTGTGTGTGTGTGTAGTTCAATATGGAATATTTTGCACTGGTTTATGTAGTCACACGAAACAATGTCATGTAATGATCAGCTGATGTTATAGTTAGGGATACAGTCATGACACGTTTGATGTTTTTGAAGAATGACACAATGCAGTCACAGGGACTTGATCGTTATGAAGATAACAATATGGATCAAGAACATTGATAATGATATAAAACGGTTTCATACAGTCACATTTTTGACAGATGTGAGATATTAGTGGCTCTGTACAGTAGTGGACATCTTTACAAACTGAGCTCTTTAGGATGATGTGCAGAACTCATCACTTCTAAAATAACCTATATTATAACTATCAACAGAAACTTATTTGATTTTGAGTTTTTCTTTCCTCACAATGTCATAAAGTTTTGTCTATATGCATGCAAAGATATGTAATGTGTAACTACAGGCTGGAAAGTAGCAAAAACTATTCATGGACAGCCTTAAAGAAATGGCCTAACTTTCTTTTCAACTAAAATATCACAAGCACACAGGGTTCATTCAAAAGTGTTATACCTCATCTCTGTGCTGACTTGTCCTGTGCACACAACGCTATCACGTTATCATATTTTACCTAGATGATAACAAAGACACATTGAAATTTCATGAAGGAAGGGCAATACAAAATCATATGAAGCAGACTTTTATTCCCAAGGAATTCGCTAATCCGTTACCATTAATTTTGATGAGGATTGGCACCATGGTTTGGGGGTGGATAGTTACCATAAATATTCCTAAGCCTTTTCAGCCTGGCTATGTGAGCCCTGGCATGCATTAGTCTTTTTGATATCAGCCTTTCGTTTATCATGCTTCTTTCTGAGTCATCTAAGCGTGATCTTATTATTGTGATGCCATACCGACTCAGGCGATCAGTCAGGTTTGAAAATAATGGAAAGATTTCACAAAAATCTCTGATTTGGCAGCTATAACTGTAAAGGCTATTTTGAAGGGATGCTTCACATCTGTATAAGATGGACATGATGAAACTATGAGAGCACCAGATCATTTGCATGGTTTTGTTGTGTTGTTTTGTGGCATCATCTAGCTCCTCCTCTTCAAGATGTTCAAAGTATCGCTCTATCTCTTCGTATTCTTCTTCCTCTCTTTCATTGTCTTCCTCATCCATTTCTTCTTCTTCTTCCACTTCCTCTTCATCCATTTCTTCTTCTTCCACCTCCTCTTCCTCTTCTTCTTCCTCCTCCACCAGCATCTCCTGGTGTATCTCCTCATAGCTCCTCCTTCCTCCCATTACGGTCTCCTCCTCTTCTCTGGGCCTATTTCCATGGAGGAAGATGTCCGAAGCTCCAGGTCTTTCCTGACCAGGTTCTGGTTCTTCATTGCTTTGTTCTGGACCCTGTTCTTCTATGTCATGCAAAACTGGATTCCCTGCTGGATGTGGTAGTGATGGTGGTTGAGATGATGATGGTTGTTCCATGATGTGTTGATGTTGTGGTTGTGGTGTTTGTTGTGATGTTGATGGCATAATTAGCTGTAGTTGTAGAGGTGATTGTCGTGATGTTGACGGTTGTCCCATGATACGTTGATGTTGTTGTTGTGGGAGTGCTTGTTGTGACGTTGATTGTTGTTCCAAGATTTGTCGCAATAGTGATGGATGTCACGATGTTGATGGTTGTCCCATCATATAATGTGGTGGTGTCAGTGGTCGTTGGAATGATGATGGATTGTCCATGATCCACTGTTGTTGTAGCAATGGCTGTACTTGTGATGCTGACAATTGTTCCAACATCTGATGTAAACGTGATGGTTGTCGAATAATACTTGGTAGAGGTGATGGCTGTGGTTGTGGTTGTTGTGGCTGTATTGTTGATAGAGGTGGTACCAGCCGTGGTGATTGCGATGTTGGTGGTTGTTCCATGACTTCTTGTTGTTGTGATGGATGTAGGTGTTGCAATGTATGTCGTTCTTCACTGCTCTCCTTTTGTTGTGGTGATTGCTGTTCTTCACCCTCCTCAACTTGTGGCAGGGGTGGCCTTTGTGAGGTGGACGGCTCTTCAGAAAGCTTCCGTCTTTTTCTCTCTGGTTCTCCCTCCATGACTGGGAAGATCTTGCGTTCAAACCTTTTGCAGACAAGTCGAATACAATCCTGAGATCTTTACAGTTTGGGCGTCAGAGAAGATCAATACACATTGAGAATTTTACAGTTTTGGCTTCAGAGAAGACCAATTCACACTGAGATCTTCACTGTTTTGGCTTCAGAGAAGACCAATACACACAAAGCTCTTATAGTTTTGGCTTTAGAGAAGGCTAATACACACTAAGATCTTTACGATTCTTACCAAAGAGACTTCCACTGCTTAATGATACCTGTGCAGTTCTGGCTAAACACCAGTCATGTTCTCTTTTTAAGTAGGAATGAGACAAAGCCCCTGTCATTCAGCTTTTATGTGAGGCAGGAGCAGATTTGACAAGTGCTCATCAGGGAACTCTTTGTTTTATTCGTGATTAGTGTACATAACGTGAGTATTTGTTTACCACCGTCTGTTTCTGTGTCTTTTGCGGATTTTTGTGTCTTTGTCTGTATCTGTATGTTTCTGTCTTCCTCCCTCTCTGTCTCTCTCTCCACATACACACACATACATACATATATATCCACCTCCTCCTCACATTCTATCTCCTCCTCCACTCTTTTTTTGCACCCCCCTTTATTATTATTTTTTTTAGCCCCCTTGTTTCTGTGACGTTCCTGTCCTGCTGTTCTCACAGGGCTCATTTTAATATGTCTGGTCCAGCCATGCCAAGATTCAAAATGTCCCTATCCTTAGGGTCAGAAGTCCACAAGGAGCTTATCAACATTTGGTTGCTATGAAGCCCCCAGCCAAAAACGCCCTGCACTGCTGCTAGGTTACTTTGGTAGTGTTCAGTGTGTGTAAGATAATAGAGTAGTCTTGAGTAAGAGCACCCACGTTGGGCAACAACCACCAAAATGTCCCTCCAATGACCCCCTACTGTGAAGGTCTTACTTCAAAGGCTTTGACCAAAAATAACTCACCATAGGCACAGAAGTGATATGGAGAATTGAAACTGGGGTCATTATGAGATTAGAGCAACTGATGCCACTAAATCAGAGACAAGTTTCAGCAATGACTGCAGCTGAGCGGTTAAGATCGTATTTTGTTATTTGTTTGTGTCTTTATTTGTTTGTTTGTTTCTTTATTTGTTCGTTTCTTTCTTTGTTTCTTTGTTTCTTTATTTGTTTGTTTCTTTTTTTGTTTGTTGTTTGTTCTTTATTTGTTTGTTTCTTTTTTGTATGTTAGTTTCTTTATTTGTTTGATTCGTTCTTTTTTTGTTTGTTTGTTCCTCAGCTAGAGCTCTATGGTTCACCAATGGTGAAATTCTTTGTATATGATATTTTTCGCCCACTATTAAGTTAGCAACATTCTGACTTTGGAGGTGATGTCTACACACAACACCAGTGAGCATGCATGTTTCAACATTTTGTCATACTTTCCAATGGCACACAGTGGTCTACGCTTACAAAAGGCTGAACAGGTTTTAACGTGTATACAGGATGTTCTGCAGTGTTAGCACACATGACCTTGGTTTATAGTCTCATAGGAAGGACCTGTTAAGACTGTTTGACTTCAGTGCTAGGGCTCCATGACGTCATGGGCTTGAATCTGGGCAGCCCTGTCTAGTGAATTGAAGTTGGTGGATTTTACCCGTTTCCAGGTAAACTTTAGATGCAGACCTGCCAGTTGCCTTCGTGTATATACACACACAGAAGATCAAATATGCACGTTACCTTAACCTTAACCATAATTCTCTCTGTGCCAGGAGGCACACAAGGCTTGAACATCATTCCTCCACTGGTTCCGATCTGTAGCTGTGCGACGTGCAGCGTTCCACGTGCTCCAGCCTGCGCCGTTCTTCTACCATTCGTCGCCATGTTGTTTTTGGGCGTCCCCTCTTCCTTCTCCCTTCAGGTGTCCATCCGAGGGCAACAGCACAGTCGTCACTCCTGTCCTTTCTTAGGACATGTCCGATCCAGTTCCATCTCCGTCTTCTAATCTCCTGGCTGATTTTTTCTGCTCCTGCTATTTCCAAGACTGTCTTGTTGGCAATGTGTTCTTGCCATCGGATCTTGAAGATCCTCCTCAGACATTTTGTTTGGAAAATGTCTAGTTTCTCTTCTTCTCCTTTCGTTAATTTCCAGTCTCACATCCGTAGAGAAGAACTGACAAAGCAAGGCTCCTGAAAAGGGATGCTTTGGTTTTTCTGCCGATGTCTCCCATTTGCCAGATGTTGGATAATCGTTTCATCTGCGCACTGGCCAGCGCTACTCTCTTCTTGACGTCTGCTGTTCCTCCGTCTTTGGTGACGTTTGCTCCGAGATAGTTGAAGTTCTCCACCTCTTCAACTTCCTGATCTCCCACCCTCAGACCTACGATGTTCCTGCTGTTTACTTTCATGGCTTTGCACTTCTGTCCATTCAGCTTGAGTCCAATCTTTGCTGCGTTGTCTTCCAGTCTTGTAGTTTTGTGTTGTACATGGTTCATGGTTGATGAAAGGAGGGCGATGTCGTCTGCAAAGTCAAGGTCTTCTAACATGTTCATGAAGTCCCTACTTATCCCAGTTCTCTCGCCTTCCACTGTTCTTCTCATCACCCAGTCTATCACGAGAAGGAAGAGGAATCCTGACATGCAGCATCCCTGTTTCACCCCAGTAATCACTGGGAACCAGTCTGTTGTTTCGTTGTCAACAATGACGGAGCACTGAAAGTCCTCGTACATTGTCTTGACCATCTGGATGAGTTTCTGTGGGATTCCATACTGACGCATGATGATCCAGAGACTGTCTCGGTGTATGGAATAAAAGGCCTTTTCAAAGTCAATGAAGTGTATGTACAGTGTCGCGTTCCATTCGTTGACTTGTTCCAAGATGTTCCTGAGTATAAATATTTGGCCGACAGTTCCCCTCCCCTTTCGAAATCCAGCTTATTCTTTTCTGAGAGATGCGTCTACTCCCTCTTGTATTCTGTTGATCAGGATCTTGCTGAGCACCTTACTGGCCAAGGTAGTATAGTGTAATCCCATGCCAGTTTCCACACTCCTGAAGTTTTCTTTTCTTTGGAATCTTGCATATGAGTCCTTTCGTCTATTGTGCTGGTACTGTCTCCTTTTCCCAGATGAGGTCAAAGATCCGTTTCAGTTCCTTGCCGGTCTGTTCAATGTCTGCTTTTAGCATCTCTGCTGTGATCTGGTCTGCTCCTGGTGCTCTTCCATTCCTTAGGGTCTTCAGTGCTTTCTTGATTTCATGGATGTTTGGTTCTTCTGCTGAGATGTCTAGTTCTTCCACCTCCCCCTGGTCATCTTGTGGTGGTTCATTCGGTGCATCCCTGTTGAGAACTTCCTGGAAGTGTTCTCTTCATCTCACCAGTCTGGCCTCTTGATTCTTTAGGATCTCCCCGTTCTTATTCTTCACTGCTGCTGCTGGTCTAGTGCCTTGGTTGGTGAGCTGTTTCACAATGCTGTATAGTTCTTTCTGTCTCCCATTCTCTGCTGCGTTCTGCGCTCTCTCTTCTTTTTCTGACATCCATCTCCTCTTGTCCTCTCGTACGCTTCTTTTCACCTCCTTGTCTTTTTCCTTGTATGCTTCCTTCATTCTATTCTGTATCCTCTCCGATTGTGTACTGTTGATTCTTATGTTGATGCGCTTCCTCTCATCGATCAGCTTCCAGCTGGTCTCACTGATCCACGTCTTGATCTTCCCCTTTCTGTAGCCAAGCACCTCTTCTGCTGATTTGATGTAGGCGTTCTTCTGATGTTCCCACACCTCTTCTACATATTCAGTTTCGGTTCTGTTCCCTTCAAGTTTGGTCTTCACTGCGTTGTAGAATTTCTTCCTTATATCTTTGTCCTTCAGTCGTTCAACGTCCAGTCTTGTCTTGGTGTTGTTGTTGTTTCTGCGTGAGCTGAGTCGTATCTTGATCCTCGTCTTCACCAGGTAGTGGTCGCTGTTGGCATCTGCTCCCCTCTGTACTCGGCAGTCTTGTACTGATGATCTCCACTGTCCGCTGATCAATAGGTGGACAATTTGGTTTTTCACTCTTCCGTCCGCTGATGTCCATGTTGCTTTGTGAATGTCTTTGTGTGGGAATAGATTTCGTGTGATAACTAGTCCATTCAGCTGGCTAAACTCGCATAGTCTCTCTCTCCATTGTCGTTCTGTCTCCCAAGTCCATGAGTACCCATTGTCCTTTCGTATCCAGTGTTGTCATTTCCCACTTTTGCGTTTAAGTCTCCCATGATGATGATGATGTCGTTCTTGTTGCACCCGTCCAATGTTTCCTGGAGTTGTTGATAGAACTGCTCCCTTTCCTTGTCTTCCCTCTCGTTGTGCGGTGCGTACACTTGTATGACTGTCATCCGTCTGTATTTGGAGTAGAATCTTGCTGTAATGATCCTCTTGTTGACTGGTGTCCATTCCATGAGAGACTTCACTGCGTCCTGGCTCATCATGATGGCGACTCCTCCCTCGTGTAGTTGTTCGTCTTCACTGTAGATCATTGTCTGTCCTGATGCTATCTTAATTCTTCCAGCTCCTGTCCATCTGTACTCGCTGATTCCAAGAATGTGCAGTTGGTATTCTGCCATCTCTCTCGCGATCTGTGCTGCTGCGCCTCCTCTGTACATTGTCCTAACATTCCTATGTCCGATGTTAAGGGTAGTTTTGGGGCTTGCAAAGGACCTGGTCGGACGGTGATCTTCCCGCAGGCTTTCACCCATCGTCGTCATGATGCCAGTGCCGGCGATCCCCGCTCCCCCAGAGCTTGAATCGAAGTGATGTTCATAGTTTCTGTTACTTTTGATTTTTTCTGGGAGTAGGTAGTTGGCCTTCTGCCCAACCCCCATACTTGGAGGGCCAGTGGTTTTCTGTCAGGGTGGCCTTACCTTAGACTGCGTTGGTCCACGGTGAAATCTCCCATCCGCCACCCGGGAGACGCGCCTCTACGCCGTGCAGTCCCAGCGCGAGGAAATATGCACGTTAAAGATCCCTTAATTCCTTACAGTGTCTGATGGATTACAGAAACAGAAACGCACCCAGCAATCAACCTGTATAATGAAATGAGCTGCTCTGAAGTCGAAATCTATCTCCTGAGGCCTGCAGACAGACATCCTGCACAATTAATTAGTGGATCGGTGGTCTAGAGGTAACGCGCCTGTCTAGAAAGCGAAAAGTCCGGGTCTGAAGTGTGCGGCGGTTCGTACCCCGTTTGGACCGGAAATTTTTCCCCCATCCATTAGACCATGAGTGGTGGTCTGGGCCCTAGTCTTTCGGATGAGACGATAAACCGAGGTCCCGTGTGTTACACGTAATTATTTAGCGCACGTAAAAAAACCCACGGCAACAAGAGAGTTGTCCCGGCAAAATTCTTAGAAAAAACCCCACTCTGATAGGGAAAAAAATTTACAGCTGCAAAAAAAAAAAAAAAAAAAAAAAAGAAAAAAAAAGGGGTGAAATGGTGGCGCAGCGCTAAGGGGCGACGCGTTCTCCCCTCTCCCCGGGAGAGCCCGAATTTCACGGAGAGAAATCTGCCGTGACTTAAAGTGGTATGAAATAAAATCTGACACTTTGTTTTTGTTGCTTTACAAGATTCAGCGCTATATAAATTCCATACATTTTTAAATTTTTAAATTATTATTTTTATTATTTTTAATTATTATTTATTATTATTATTATTATTATTTTTATTATATATTATTATTATTTTAATTATAAGCATGACAAAGGGCTAAGCACTACTACCCCACCAGGAAAGGGAATGCAGATTCAGAGAGAGACAGAGACAGAGACAGACAGACAGACAGACAGAAAGAGACACAGACAGACAGAGACACAGACTGACAGACAGAAAGAGATGCAGACAGACAGACAGACAGACAGGCAGAGTTATCTTTTTTATTGCATGGTGATTAAATTTGTGATGAGGTTGATGTGATGCTGCTGCTAGGGAAAGTGCATTGCTTTAAAGACTAACTGGACCGGCAAACAGGCTTGCTATCATCCCAGTGCAATCGAGCCAGAGAAATTCAGACACCTACAGTGTTTTTCAGGTAATTTAGCAACCCCTCTCAAACTCGCCCATCCGTTTAAGTGATGAAACTCGACTGTGTGGTCCCAGTCTTCCCAAGAACCCACGCACACTCACTCTGGCTAGGAGCCGGATGGGTCCAAAAACTCCCTATGACTCTTATGGATTCGAACCTAAAATCTTCCAGTAGAACCTCAGCACTAACCACTGCACCATGTTGGCAGGTGATGTCTTATCTTATCTTTTTATACATAATAACTTTATCATTGTAAAACGTGAGACATTGAAGAGTTGTGAAAAAACGCCTCAATGGGCTATGTCAATCTAAACCTGAAGTCAAACACTTTGTAAAAACAGAAGCAGAGCATTAAAATTTCTTAGTTTATCAAGCAATTCGCCTTTTGCCATCATACACAGCGCATCTTTAGTTACTAGGTAGCTTTGTCTTTGCAATGATTGATTTACAGCAGAATTGTGACAGAGCTTGTCAACATGCTTTGTTACACACTGGACCTGAAGTCCAACAAAAGTTTAGCAGTCAAAGTTCTGGGTGTTTTTTTTATAAAGGAACTTACGTGCTGCTATAGCAATGTGAAAATCTTTTGATGCAAAGTGGTTTGTTCATTGCATAAATGTGATGTTCTAAAGAGTTGTGTGACCAAGAGAGCTAATGGGTTTTGTGACAGTCTGGAACTGAATTTTTTTTTAAGTTGACAGAAATGTCACCGAAGGTTTTTAAATGAGGGGTAAGTACCTATCATTGAATTTCTATTGATGTAATGTGGTTTTTGGTTTTTGACACAAGGGAGTAGCAGCTCACTATGTCCCAATTTGTGACATAGTGCATTGAGCACTCAGAAGGACAGACTCTTTTTTTGTCATGATGGTCACAGGTCACATTGTTAAAACGAAGTGTATCAGAACACATGTGCATGGGCTCTTTAAAGCGTTTACACACACACACACCCCCAAAACACACACACACACATACACACACACACCACACACACACACACACACACACACACCCCACGCACGCACGCCCCCAAAAACCCAAAACCCCAACACACACCACACACACACACACACACACACACACAGAAGAGCTACTCTGATTGCTTTCATTGAATAAATCATCACTCTTGCTTTCCACAATCGCAATGAGCAAGCAAGCATCCCCCTCCCTACTCCCCCTTCCCACACATAGGCGCACACACTTTTTTCCAGTGAAGAATATCATCAAAACAAACATTAGAGTGATAAATATGAAGATGTTTCAACTATTACTATGAAGATGTTTCAGCTGCCACTAGTTATAGTAATGAATAAAACCCCATGGAAGCCTCCTCATGTATAATCAGTGAAATGCAACTCCACAGTTACAGATGAAATTCCCACCTATATAAAACTGAATGGAAAGATAAAGTGAAATCCTCCATTTTAAAGTTTCACAAGTAAAACCAAAATTACAATCAAAAGAATTTGTGGAGTTTAAGATTGATTTCGGTTTTTCTCTTATTTCTCTCTCCCCCCCCCCCCACCAATTTTTATACAGTTTTTTCATTTTTTATTTGGAATGGAGTTTCTGTCTATAGATAAAAACAATACTTAAAAATTCAAGCCATCAAACTGAAAAAGCACAACTTTTTTCTGAATGATAGTTGTGGAAAGGCTTTTTCTCTTGGCAAACTCCATCATACGCACAAGCACGTAAATATACTCTTTCGTCGGTTTACAGCAGTTGATCAGGCTACAGTTACTGCCCGTTCTCTCTTTTTTGCCGAATTTATTGCCTTTGTATTGTATACATTGCATTCAGTTTGTCTTAATTCATTTTAAAGATTATTTAATTTCTTGCATTTCTATTTTATTCATTACTTTCATCTTATTTTGTGTCTTTCTTCATCTTATACTGACCACTTCAGGCTAAGGCTTCATTTCCAAGTGTAAGTTAAAGAAGATTCATTCTGGCACATATTGTTTTGCAGATTTATGTGACTTTTAAGCTTTCCAAAAATTGGAGATGAAGCTCATAGCTGGCAGAAGAATGGTGTTGAGGATGCCCCAATATGCAGTGCTCGGGATCTGACATGCTCTGTCAGCATCTGAAACACACAGATACAATTGACCATCAAGAAATAGAAATGCATGTTTTAATGTCCCAAGACTACCCCTTTTTTTGCACGTATATTCTGCTTACAAACGGACACATACAATCCTCGCAAAGCATCAATACTCTTGAACACACACATGAATGAAATATGCAGTTGTACAAGCATGCATAGATGATGCACGCACACATAAGCCAAATAAGTAAGAACAAGAGAATAAGTAACGGAAAAAGGTTTTTAAAAAATCGCAATGCTTTGTTTAAAAAAAAAAGGTAAAGGTATCACGTAGCCTAAGTGGTTTCTTGGGGAGCGAGATGTCAGAGACCTCAACTTCTCCAGGGCCAGTATATTAAAAGGGGGCGCCCATCTCCCTCTCCTCACTGCTTACCAACATGCAATGTTGCTTAACTTTAGCTTGGGGAAAGTGAGTGCTCTATACCACTGAGCTATTCTTGCCCTTAATACATGGTTTTGGTGATTTTTAAACGAAATTCAAAATGAAACAGGACAATACAAAATATTTCATAAAAAATCTTATACCAAGAAAGAAATAGAGCCTCTTTAATTAAAACCCGATTTGAAAGTGCTGATTAAAGACATTGCCTACCAAAATAGCAGCAAAAAGATGTCATCCATTCGCCACAGTCATCAGCAACAAAAGGATATTGTCCATTCAATACACTAGGAACAACAAAATCTTGTCCATTCACCACATCAGCAAAAAACCCACATAGTTCATTTCTCTATATCAGCGACAAAACTGCTCTAAACATAGCATAGTGACACACAGCATTGCCATTAATTCCATCAAACAAGACTACTACAAAGTTCTCCTGGCTTGTTTGCTTGCTTGCTTGTTTTGGGGGTGTGAGTGAGGTCTTTCCTTGTCCAGTAGACTCAAATATAGGCTTTAGAGAAAATTGTGCGACTTGCAGCCCCCCACCCTTCCTCTTGTTCTTGTTCTTCTTTTAAATAAACCATGTTAGGGACTGTCACCCAATCTCTTTTTATGGGACATGGACACCAAGAGTTTCTGAGGGCCCAGGTTCCAACTACGGCTGAGACGGATATTCAAGTGAATTTTTTCTCCTGCAGTTAACATCTGTGCCAGCTCTACTCTTCCGAAATTCCTTCAGATGAGATTAAACATCAAGGTTCTGGGTGCTGACCCAGCAGAACATCTTGCGCCCTCCTGAAAACCTGTTCCGCTTTTCTAAAGAGCAGACCATTGTGGGTCCTGTGGTCTTTTTAAGCTGACATCCAAAGACGATAGAAAAAAAGGAAGAAAATATGATATGCTGAAAATATATGTTGCTTAAAATAATAAATAGAAGGATATAGGCCCCCAGTGAATCTTTATGCCTTGTATCTGGGGATCCTATTGAAAGGATGCAAAGGAGTTTACAAGGTCTGTATCCAGCCAAGTGGTCAGTCTTAAATATTATCACAAACATTGCTATACACTTACAGTACAAGCATAAACAAGAGAAAATGGGGAAAACAATAACTGGCCTCACTTCGATCTACTACAGACTCAATTATCCACCCCACCACATAAAAGTTAGATCAAGAAAGTAGCAGTGGTGGAAAAACAAGTGGAGGTAACCATTTACCACTGCTCAATCATTTTATAGGCACTTTATCCAAGACTCCATTCAAAAAAGAACCCGAAACAAACAAAAACCATACCTGGAGAAAAGAATACCTTTCAATGACAATACTAATAATGATGATGATGACAATGACAAAAACATAATCACAATAATAATGGTGATGATGATGATGATCCTTAATAGCATAAATAATGATGACAAATTTTGTATAGTACTAACAATAACAATGATAATTTATTTATATAAACACTACAATAAAATTACTCATGCACCTTTTTACCCTCCACCCTATCAGTTCCTCAGAGTATTTCACTATATCCACATCATGAAAGTGGAATCCATGATTGTTTTTTAAGCCCCATCTTTATTGAAATGCTGTCTTTTATCAACTAGACTTGCTCCTTGTATATGGTTACTAATTTATCATTATTTCATATGCAGCTCACCTTTCAGCAATCCTCACCCTTAACCTTTCTCGTGATTTCACTCACCACAGTAAAAATGCTATAACATGTAGAAATTTACTGTTACTTTTTATGTAAGAAGATTTAAGTACATGCTTATTCCTGACCATGACTAATGATTAAACTGACCTGGATGTAACAAACACACCCAGGATCAGGACACAGCCTGATACCTGAAGATGATGGGCTCTGCCAGCTTCAAGCTGCCCTGGACACACTGTCTGAAAATTCATTTCAGTGTCCGAAAGCCTTCTTGAGGAGTTAAAGAGAGAAGTCAAGATTAGTTACAAACACTCTCTAAAAGATAGCCTACAAAACGTGATACATGAGAGAAGGGTGAGAACAGAAATCCTGCGTGTGTACATTTACAACAGCACTTACCAGACCCCCATCATGTTGAAGCTGTGGTTTTGGGATGCTGACTGTATGAAGACTGAGGTCTGCAGATTGCTTGCGTGAAGAACACTCTGCGCTGGGCTCATACAGCCGACCATACACGGAGCTACTCTTTTTAGTAAGGTCAATCAGGCAGAAATCCGTAACTTCATTATTTCTTCTGGTCTTAAGCATATGCTGCTGAAGATAATGAACAATAACACCATGCAGTAGTTCATAAAAGGGGAAACGTACTATGCAAGATTTATTTCTGAAAAATTGTACATCATTGTGTGTGTAGTTCAAAATGGAATGTTTTGCACTGGATTAAAGTAGTCACAGGAAATAATGTCATGTAATGTTCAGCTGATTGTTATAGTTATTGATACAATCATGACACATTTGATGTTTTTGAAGTATGACACAATGCAGTCACAGAGACTTGATCTTTATGAAGAAAACAATATGGATCAAGAACACTAATCATTATATAAAACTGTTTCATACAGTCACATTTTTTACAGATGTGAGAAAGCAGTGGCTCTGTACAGTTGTGGACATCTTCAGAAACTGAGCACTTTAGGGTGATGAACTCATCATTGCTAAAATAACCAATATGATAACTATCAACAGAAAATTTTTTGATTTTGAGTTTTTTCTTTCCTCACAATGTCATAAAGTTTTCTCTGTATGCATAGAACTTGTTATTTTAAAGATATGTAATGTATAACTACAGGTAGGAAACTAGCAAAATTATTCATGTACAACCTCAAAGATATGGCCTAAAAATTTTTTCAACTACAATATCACAAGCACACAGGGTTGATTCAACAGTGTTATATCTCATCTCCTTGCTAACTTGTCATGTGCACACAAAGCTATCAATTATCATATTTGACCTGGATTATAGCAAACACACATTGAACTTATATAAAGGAAGGGTAATAGAAAATCATATGACGCAGACTTCTATCCACAAGGAATTCGCTAGTCACATACCATTAATTTTGATGAGGATTGGCACCATGGTTTGGGGGTGGGTAGTTTCCATAAATATTCTGAAGCCTTTTCAGCCTGGCTATGTGAGCCCTGGCATGCATTAGTCTTTTTGATATCACCTTTCGTTTAACAAGCTTTTTTCTGAGTCATCAAAACGTGATCTTATTATTGTAATGCCATACTGACTCAGTCGATAAGCCAGGTTTGAAAATAATGGAAAGATTTCACAAAAATCTCTGATTTGGCATCTGTAACTGTAAAAGCTATTTTGAAGCGATGCTTCACATCCGTCTAAGATGGACATGATGAAACTATGAGAGCACCCCGGGTCATTCGCATGGTTTTGTTTGTTGTTTTGTTGGCACAAACTAGCTCCTCCTCTTCAAGATGTTTTTAAAGTATTGCTCCATCTCTTCGTTTTCTTCTTCCTCTCTTCATTGTCTTCCTCATCCATTTCTTCTTCCACTTCCTCATCATAAAATTTCTTCTTCCTCCACCTCCTCATCCTCTTCTTCTTCCTTCTCCACCAGCATTTCCGGTGTACCTCCTCATACTCCTCCTTCCTCCCTTACCGTCTCCCCCTCTCTGGCCTATTTCCATGGAGGAAGATGTCCGAAGCTCCAGTCTTTCCTGACTAGGTTCTGGTTCTTCATTGCTTTGTTCTGGACCCTGCTCTTCTACTCATGCAAAACTGATTCCCTGCTGGGTGTGGGAGTGATGATGGTTGAGATGATGATGGCTGCCCATGATGTGTTTGAGTTGTAGTTGTGGTGTTCGTTGTGATTTGATGGGTGTTCCCATTTTTGGCTGTTGTTTTAAGGTGTTTTCGGATGTTGACGGTTGTCTCATGATACTTGATGTTTTGTGGGAGTGCTGTTTGGACGTTGATTGTTGTTCCAAGACCTGTTGCCGCATGATGGTTGTCGCGATGTTATGGTTGTTCCATCATATAAAAGTGGTAGTGGTATGAGTGGTCGTTGGAATGATGATGGATTGTCCATGATCACTGTTGTTGTATGATACTGTATTTGTGATGCTGACAATTGTTCCAACATCGGTGTAAACGGGATGGTTGTCGACTAATACTTGGGTTTAGGTGATGGCTGTGGTTTGTGTTGTTGTGGATGTGATGTTGATAGAGTGGTACCAAACCGTGGTGAATGCGATGTTGACGGTTGTTCCAAAGACTTCTTTCTGCTGTTGTGATGGATGTAGGTGTTGCAATGTTGCTGGTTCTTCACTGCTCTCCTCTTGTTGTGGTGATGCTGTTCCCACCCTCGTCAAGTTGGGGGAGGGTGGCCTTTGTGAGGTGGACCGCTCTTCAGAGAGCTTCCGTCTTTTTCTCTCTGGGTTTTCCCCCCCATGACTGGAGTAAACTTGAGTTCAAACCTTTTTGCAGACAATCTAATACAATATTGATATCTTTACAGTTTTGGTTTAAGATAAGATAAATATGCCCTGAGATCTTTACAGTCCAATACACACTGAGATCATCGCAGTCCAATGCACACTGAGATCTTCACTGTTTGGGCTTTAGCAAAGACCAATACACACAGAGATCTTATAGTTTTGGCTTTAAAGAAGGCTAATACACACTGAGATCTTTACATTCTTACCAAAGAGACGTCCACTGCTAAAGGATACCTGTACAGTTCTGGCTAAACACCAGGTATGGTTTTTTTTCTAAGCAGGAATGAAACACAGCCCCTGTTATTCGGCTTTTATATGAGGCAGGAGCAGAATCGACAAGTGCTCATCAGCGAACTCCTTGTTTTGTTCGTGATCAGTGTGCATAACGTGAGTATTTGTCTTCCTCTGCCTGTTTCTGTGTCTTTTGTGGTTTTGTTCTCTGTGTCTGTGTCTGTATCTGTATATTTCTCTCTCCCTCCCCCTGTGTCTCTCTTCCACATGGACACACATACATACATATATATCCACCTCCTCCTCACATTTTATCTCCTCCTCCTATCCTTTTTGCACCCTCCCCCCCTTTATTTTATTTTTTTTTTTTGCCGCCTTGTTTCTGTGATGTTCCTGTCCTGCTGTTCTCACAGGGCTCATTTTAATATCTCTGGTCCAGCCATGCCAAGATTCAAAATGTCCATATCCTTAGGGTCAGAAGTCCACAAGGAGCTTATCAACAGTTGGTTGCTGTGGGGCCCCCAGCCAGAAGAGCCCTGCACCGCTGCTGGGTCACTTTGGGGGTGTTCAGTGTGTGTAACATAATAGAGTAGTCTTGAGTAAGAGCACCCACGTTGAGTAGCAGCCACTACAATGTCCCTCCAATGACCTCCTGATGTGAACCTCTTACTTCAAAGGCATATGCCAAATAAGTAAGAACAAAAGAATTAGTAACGGCAGAGGTTTTAAAAATCTGCAATGCATGGTTTAAAAATAAAAGCTAAAGGTATCCCGTAGCCTAAACGGTCTTTGGGGAGCGAGATGTCAGAGACCTCAACTTCTCCAGGGGCCAGTATATTGAGGACAGCGCCCATCTCCTCTCCCTCACTGCTTTACCATGCTCAATGTTGCTTAACTTTATCTTGGGGAAAGTGAGTGCTCTGTGACCACTGAGCTATTCTTACCCCTAATACATGGTTTTGAGCGTTTTAAAAGAAATATCAAAATGCATGAGGACAAAACATGAAATATTTCATAAAACAATTCTTTAAATGGAAAAAACAAATGTGAGGCCGTTCTTTAAAATCCTTTACCCCTTTTTGACAGTGCCGTTAAAGACATTGTCCTATCCTCCACCCTACACGAGCAGCAACAAGAGTCATCCATTCGCCACAGCCAATAAGCAACAAAATGGATATTGTCCATTCACACACACTAGGGAATAACACTCTTTACATTCCACGCACATCAGCAAAAAGCCCACATGTTCCATTTCACTATATCAGCGGACACAACTGCACTCCCGCTCTACAACTTATCATAGTACACACTGCATCGCCATAAATTCCATCAAACAAGACTACTACAAAGTTTCTGTTGGCTTGTTTGCTTCTTCTTCCTTGTTTTGGGGTGTGAGTGAGGTCTTTCCTTGTCCATGACCTTTCCTTACTCTAATATAGGCTTAAGAGAAAATTGGGCACTAGCAGTCCCCCACCTCCATCCTCTTGTTCTATGACTTCATTTAAATAAAGCATGTCAGCAGGACTGTCACCCAATCTCGTTATGGTACTAGGACACCAAGAGTTTCTGAGGCGGCCCAGAGTCCGAAACTATGGCTGAGATAAACAAGGTGAATTTTTTCTCCACAGCAGTTAACATCAGTGCCAGGCTCTACTCTCCCGAATTCCTTCAGAATGAATTAAACATCCCATCGCGCTGGACTCATGGCTAGAGGCGCGTCTCCACGGGTGGCGATGGACAGCTTAGCACCGAGGACCAACGCAGTCCTAAGGGAGAGGCCACCCGGAAGAAAACCACTGGCCCTCCAAGAATGGGGGTTTGGGGGGGGCCGAAGCCAACTACACTACTTCCCCAGAAAACAACACAAGTTACAGAAACTATGAGCATCACTTCGATTTCAAGCCCTGGGGAAGCGAGATCGCCGGCACTGGCATCATTTCGACCATAGGGTAAAGCCCGCGGAAGCTCCCATCCGACAGGTCCTTGCAAGCCCCAAAACTACTCTTAACATCGACATACGATATGTAAGAACAATGTACAGCAGAGGACACACACAGATTCGCGAGACAGATGGCAGGATACCAACTGGACATTCCTCGAATCAGCAGCGAGTGTCAGATGGACCGGAGCTGGGAAGAATTAAAGGATAGCGTCAGCCAGACAGTGATCTACAGTGAAACTAAACAACTACAACAGGGAGGAGTCGCCATCATGATGGGCCAGAAACGCAGTGAAGTCACATCATGGAGAGTGGACACCATCACAAGAGTCATTACAGCAAGATTCTACTCTAAATACAGACAGATGGAAGTCATACAAGTGTACGCACCGCACAACGAGAGGGAAGACCAGGAAAAGGAACAGTTCTACAAACAACTTCAGGAAACAGTGGACGAGTGCAACAAGAACGACATCATCATCATCATGGGAGACTTAATAATAATAATAATAATAATAAATGGAATTTATATAGCGCTATATCTTGCAGAGACAAATCAAAGCTCTTGCACTCAACTCATTCTTACACTTCATAACAACCCGTGACCAAGCAATAGTTTACATCAAGCTCCAAAGTGCACACACGCACACGCGCGCAACGAAATAACATCACACACACACACACACACACAGGTCACACACCCTGGCAGGGCAATAGAATCTTTGCTGTTGAAGGCAGGGAAAAAAACTCTGAGAATAAGGCAAGGGAGAGGAAATCTTAGTTTGAATAATAAATATGTCATGAGACTAGGATTTAAAAGTGCATAAGAAGCCTTTGCGGAGAAAGAGAGGTGAGATCCATTCCACATCAATGACCAGAAACAGAGAAAGGAGCGACGGCCGATGGTGGATTGTTGAATCTAAATAAAACTCGCATTCCGATAATGACAAGGGTAAAATAAAAAAAAACAAAAAAATCTGCAGCAGAGCGAGAGAACGGAGAAGGAGTGTACAAGTGAAGACTTTCACTAAGAGGACAGGCGGCGTGCTGTTTGTGAGACTTTTTTGTAACAAAGGTACTGTCTTATAGTTTTTACTCTCTGTGGCACAGGCACCAGTGGAGAGATTGACAAGAGAGGGTATTATGCTCAGATTTTTTCTTTCTGAGATTAGACGAGCTGCAGAGTTTTGTATACGTTGAAGATTGATAGATGATGCTGGCAGACCCAGCCAACAGAGAGTTTGCAATAGTCCAGACGTGAAAAATGAGAGACGCAAACCAACAAGTTTGTGCTGTTGCATCTGTGGACAGGTACTTTCAATTGCACTAATACGCGTAATTGATAGTACAGGACTGGCAGTCTGAGTGCTGAATTTTGCATAGAGATTGTGTTGTCCAATAATGACCCCTAGATAATTCCCAGCAGTGATAAAGGACTGATGCATTGCCAAGTTCGTATTGAAGCTTTGTATGGAAGAGAGTTTGTGTTGTCCCTACAAGCATGTTTTTCTGTTAAAAGGCAAAAGTGGGAAATGACAACGACAGGATACGAAAGGACAATGGGTACTCAATGACTTGAGAAAGAATGACAAGGAGAGAGAACTATCAAGTTTAGCCAGCTAAGGACTATTAATCACAGAACACTATTTCCACACAAAGACAATCCAAAGCAACATGGACATCAGCGGACGGAAGGTGGAAAACCAAATTGACCACTATTGTATTAGCGACAGTTGAATTCAATCGTCCAAGACAGCGAGTACCGAGGGGAGCAATGTTAACAAGCGACCACTACCTGGTGAAGACGCGGATCAAGATATGACCAGTTCACACAGGAACAACAACCAAACCAAGACAAGACTGGACGTTGAACGACTGAAGGACGAAGATAAAAGTGATAATTTCTGCAATGCAAGTAAAGACCCAACACTAAGAGAGACAGAACCGAAACGGAAGATTTAGATGAGGTGTGGGAACATCAGAAGAATCGCCTAACATCAAATCAGCAGAAGAGGTGCATGCTACATAAAAGGGGAAAAGCAAGACATTGGATCCAGTGGAGAACAGCTGAAGTTTATCAATGAAGGAACGCATCAGATCAGAATCAACAGAACACCGACTTGGAGAGGATACAGACATAATGAAGGGAAGCATACAAGGAAAAAACAAGAGGTGAAAAGAAGCGTACAGGATGACCAGAGTATATGATGTCCGAAAAGCAGAGAGAGCGCAGAATACAGCACAGAATGAGACAGAAAGAACTTAACAGCAATGTGAAGCCAGCCCACAAAAAGGCACTAGACCACAGCAACAGTGAAGAATAAGAAAGGGACCTAAAGAATCAAGAGGACAAGCTGGGGAGATGGAGAGAACTCTTCCAGAAGTTCTCAACAGGGAACACAGAATGAACCAACACCACAAGATGAACAGGGAGGTGAGGAACTAGACATCTCAGCAGAAAACCAACCATCCAGAAAAATCAGAAAAGCAAATGAAGACCCCCAGGAACAAAAAGCACCAAGACAGACCAGATCACAGTCAGAGATGTTTAAAAAGCATACCATTGAACAGACGGCAAGAACTGAAACGGATCTTGACCGCATCTGGGAAAAGGAACAGTACCAACACATTGGAACGAAAAGCGGAAAGAACTGCAAGAATACCAAAGAAAATAAATCTTTCAGAGTGTGAAACTGGCAGGGGAATGCACTACTACCCCTGCAAATAAGGTGCCAATCAAGATCCTCATCAACAGAAAACAAGAAAGGAGTAGAGAATCACTCAACAGGAATAACTGGAAATTTCGAAAGGCGGGGAACTGTCACCAGATATTTTAACTCATAACACGATCTTGGAACAAGTCAACAGTGGAAAAGCCACCCTGTACATTCACTTCATTGCCTTGAAAAAAAAGGCCTTTGACTCCATACACCAAGACATCTCTGGATCATCATGCATCATATGAATCCCCACAGAAACTCATACCAAAAGTCAAAGACCAATGTACGAAGGACTTCAGTGCTCCGTCATCGTTGACAACTACACAACAGACTGGTTCCCAGTGATTACCGGGAGAAACAGGGATGCGCATGTTAGGTCCTTTTCTTCTCGAGATAGACAGGGTGATAAGAAGAACAGTGAAGCTAGAGAACTGGATAATAAAGGACTTTATGAACATGTTAGAAGACCTTGACTTTACAGCCAACATCGCCCTTCTTTCATCAACCATGAACCATCTACAGCACAAAACTACAAGACTGGAAGACAACGCAGCAAAGGTTGGACTCAAGCTGAATGGACAGAAGTGCAAAGCCATGAGGTAAACAGTAGGAACTTCGACAGCAGGAAGTGGAAGAGGTGGAGAACTTTACCTATCTCGGAGCAAACGTCACCAAAGACGGAGGAGGAACAGCAGACGTCAAGAAGAGAGTAGCACTGGCCAGTGCGCAGATGAAACCATTATCCAACATCTGGCAAACAGGAGACATCAGCCAAAAAACCAAAGTATCCCTTTTCAAGAGCCTTGTTTTGTCAGTTCTCTACAGATGTGAGACCAGGAAATTAACGAAACCTAGAAGAGAAACTAGACATTTCCAATCCAAATGTATACTGATGAGATCTTTAAAACCATGGCAAAAGAACACATTTCCAACAAGACAGTCTGAAATACAGAGCAGAAACAAATCACCAGAGATTAGAAGAAGAGATGGAACAGGATTGGAAATGCCTAAGAAAGACAAAAGAACGACTGTGTTGTTGCCCTCAGGATGGACAACCAGAAGGAGAAGGAAAAAAGGGGACGCCCCAAAAACAACATGCGAAGAATGGGAGGGTTGAGAGCGGAACGGCGGAGGCTGGAGCACGTGTACGCCGCACAACGCACAGCTACAAGACCAGAACCATGGAGAATGAATGTTTTTAGCCTTGTGTGCCTCCTGCACACAGACAGATTAAGGTAAGGTAAGATTAAACATCAAGTTTCTTTGTGCTGAGCACCAGAACATGCCCTCGTTAAAACCTGTTCCGCCTTTCTAAAGAGCGAGACCATTGTGGGTCCCTGTGTCTAATTTAAGCTGGCATCAAGACGAAAAAAGATGTAGGAAAAAAAAAATATGCTGAAAAAAATATTTTGTATCATTAAACATTATAGAAATTAGAAGAAAATAAGCACCCAATAATCTTTAGCCTTGATTTGGGATCCTATTGAAAGTTGAAAGAATTCACAAGGTTTGTATCCACCAAGTGGTCAGTCATCTAGATATCACAAACATTGCATACACATTACATACAACACAAACAAGAGTAGATGGGGAAAACAAAAAACTGGCCCCCCTTGAATCTACTACAGACTCATCTATCACACTCCATCACATAACATTTTAGAAGAAGAAATAATCGTGAAAGAACAAGAGAGTAGCCACTTTCAACTTCTCATCGTATTGTAAACGCTTATCCAATCTCCATTCAAAAAGAAACCCAAAACAAACCAAAAAAACAGACCCTCGATAAAAGAATACCATCATGTCAATACAGAAATGATGATGAGACAATACAAAACATAATAATAAATAAAAATAATACTAAAAATAATATGATATGAAGTCCTTAATATAATAATGATGATGACAAATTTGTATAGTACAAATAATAACATATTTTTTTTTTCATAAACACTACAAAAAAATTACTCATGTCATCTTTTACCCTCCAACCCCATCGGTTCCTCACATAATCACTATACGACATCATGACAAAGTGGATTCCAAGATTATTTTTTAACCCCATCTTTATTCAACTATACTTGCCCCTAGTACCATCGTACTGATTTATCATTATTACATTATGCAGCTCACCTTTTCACAACCCTCAACATTAACCTTTCTTGTGGATTTCACTCTCCACAGTAAAAAATGCTATAACATGTAGAAATTTATGTTACTTTTCTCTGGCAAGAAATTTAGTAAGTACATGCTTATTACTGCCCCATGACTAATGACTAAACTGACCTGATGTAACAAAACACAACCCAGAAACAGGAACAGCCTGATACCTGAAGATGATGGCTCTGCCTCTTCAAAGCCCTTTTGCCCTGCCACACTGTCTGAAAACTTCATACTGTCCGAAAGCCTTCTTGAGGAGTTAAGAGAGAAGTCAAGATAATTTACAAACAGCTCCCACATATAGCAACTCAGATCATGAACAAGTGAGGAGAAGGTGAAACAGAAAATCCTAGCCTGTGCGTACATTGACAACAGCACTTACCAGACTGCGATCATGTTGATGCTGTATTAGCATGCACTTGAATTAAGACTGAGGTCTGCAATTGCTTGCGGAAGAACAGCTCTGGGTGTCTCATACACCCAACCAGACACGAGTTACTCTCTTAGTAAGGCAAATCAGGCAGAAATCCAGTAACCATCCATTATTTCTTCTGTCTTAAACATATCTGCTGAATATTGTACAACACGTGTGTGTGTGTAGTTCAACAATATGGATTGTTTTGCACTCGATTAAATAGTCACAACAGAAAACAATGTCATGTAGTGTTCATGCTGATCCTTATAAAATAGTGATACTGTCATGACACCGTTTTGATGTTTGAATATCGATACAATCCAGTCCGCCCAACAGGACTGATCTTTAAGAAGATAACAATATGATCAACAACATTGATCCTTATATAAAACGGTTTTTTCATACGTCCACATTTATGACAAATTTGAGATATCAGTGGCTCTGACAGTAGTGACCATCTTTAACAAACTGAGCTCTTTAAGATATGTTTAGAACTCATCACGCTAATAAACCTATAGTTAACTACAAACAGAAACTTATTTGATTTTGAGTTTTTTTCTTCCCACACAATGTCAAAAGTTTGTATGTATGCCACGCAAAGATATAATAGTGTAACTACAGGCTGAAAAGTAGCAAAAGCAATTCAATGTACAGCCTCAAAGATATGGGCCTAACTGTCATTTTTACAACTAAATATCACAAAGCACACAGGGCTTGATTCAAAAGTTTATACCTCTACTCCTTGTCTGACCATTGTCTGTGCACACAAAGCTATCAACGTTAATCATATTTCAACCTAGATTATAAACAAACACAATTGAAATACCATGAAGGAAGGGCAATAGAAAAACCAAAATAAGAGACAGACATTTATTCCTCAAGAAATTCGCTAGTCCTTACATTAATTTTGATGAAAAGGGATTTGTCACCATGTTTTTGGGGGTGTATATTATTCCATAATATTCTGAACCTTATTCAGCCAGGCTATGTGAGCCCTGCATGCCTTAGTCTTTTTGATATCAGCCTTCGTTATATTCATGACCATCTTTCCTGAGTCATCTAAGCGTATCTTATTATTGTGATGCCATATACCGACTCATGTGCTCATCAGGTTTGAAAATAAGGAAAGATTTCACGAAAAATCTCTATTTGGCAGCTATAACTGTTAAAGGCTATTTTGAAGTGATGCTTCACATCTTATAATATTAGAACATGATGAAACTATGAGAGCACCGATCATTCGCATGATTTGGCTTTGTGGTGTTTGTGGCATCATCTACTCCCCCTCTCTTCAAGATGTCAAAGATCGCTCCACTCTTCGTTTTCTTCTTCCTCTCTTTCATTGTCTTCCTCATCCATTTCTTCTTCTTCTTCCACTTCCTCTTCCTCCATTTCTTCTTCTTCCACCTCCTCTTCCTCCTCCTCCTCTTCCTCTTCTTCTTCTTCCTCCATCAGCATCTCCTGGTGTATCTCCTCATAGCTCCTCCTTCCTCCCATTACCGTCTCCTCCTCTGCTCTGGGCCTATTTCTGTGGAGGAAGATGTCCGAAGCTCCAGGTCTTTCCTGACTAGGTTCTGGTTCTTCATTGCTTTGTTCTGGACCCTGCTCTTCTACTTCATGCAAAACTGGATTCCCTGCTAGATGTGGTAGTGATGGTGGTTGTGACGACGATGGTTGTCCCATGATGTGTTGATGTTGTGGTTGTGTTCGTTGTGATGTTGATGGCTGTCCCATAATGGGATGTTGTTGTAGAGGTGATTGTCGTGATGTTGACGGTTGTCCCATGATATTTTGATGTTGTTGTTGTAGGAGTGCTTGTTGTGACGTTGATTGTTGTTCCAAGATTTGTTGCAATAGTGATGGATGTCGCGATGTTGATGGTTGACCCATCATATAATGTGGTGGTGGTGTCAGTGGTCGTTGGAATGATGATGGATTGTCCATGATCCGCTGTTGTTGTAGCAATGGCTGTACTTGTGATGCTGACAATTGTTCCAACATCTGGTGTAAACGTGATGGTTGTCGAATAATACTTGGTAGAGGTGGTGGCTGGTTGTGTGGTTTTGTTGTGGCTGTAATGTTGATAGAGGTGGTACCAGCCGTGGTGATTGCGATGTTGGTGGTTGTTCCATGACTTCTTGTTGTTGTTGTGATGGATGTAGGTGTATAATGTATGTGGTTCTTCACTGCTCTCCTTTTGTTGTGGTGATTGCTGTTCTTCACCCTCCTCATCTTGGGGCAGGGGTGGCCTTTGTGAGGTGGACGGCTCTTCAGAGAGCTTCCATCTTTTTCTCTCTGGTTCTCCCTCCATGACTGGGAAGATCTTGCGTTCAAACCTTTTGCAGACAAGTCGAATACAATCCTGAGATCTTTACAGTTTGGGCGTCAGAGAAGATCAATACACATTGAGAACTTTACAGTTTTGGCTTCAGAGAAGACCAATTCACACTGAGATCTTCACTGTTTTGGCTTCAGAGAAGACCAATACACACGAAGATTTTATAGTTTTGGCTTTAGAGAAGGCTAATACACACTAAAATCTTTACGATTCTTACCAAAGAGACTTCCACTGCTTAATGATACCTGTGCAGTTCTGGCTAAACACCAGTCATGTTCTCTTTTTAAGTAGGAATGAGACAAAGCCCCTGTCATTCAGCTTTTATGTGGGGCAGGGGCAGATTTGACAAGTGCTCATCAGCCAACACCTTGTTTTATTCGTGATTAGTGTACATAACGTGAGTATTTGTCTGCCTCTGTTTCTGTGTCTTTTGTGGGTTTTTTCTCTGTGTCTGTATGTTTCTCTCCCCCCCCCCCCCCCTCCTCTCTCTCTCTCTCTCTCTCTCTCTCTCTCTCTCTCTCTCTCTCTCTCTCTCTTTCTCTCTCTCTCTCTCCACATACACACACATACATACATATATATCCACTCCTTCTCACATTCTATCTCCTCCTCCCCTCCTTTTTTGCACACCCCCCTTTAATATTATTTTTTGCCTTGTTTCTGTGAGTTCCTGTCCTGCTGTTCTCACAGTGCTCATTTTAATATCTCTGGTCCAGCCATGCCAAGATTCAAAATGTCCATATCCTTAGGGTCAGAAGTCCACAAGGAGCTTATCAACAGTTGGTTGCCGTGGGGCCCCCAGCCAGAAGAGCCCTGCACGGCTGCTGGGTCACTTTGGGGGTGTTCAGTATGTGTAAGATATTAGATCAGTCTTGAGTAAGAGCACCCACGTTGGATAGCAACCACCACAATGTTCCTCCAATGACCTCCTGATAAGAACGTCTTACTTCAAAGGCTTTGACAAAAAAATCTCACCACCAGCACATAAGTGTATGGAGAAACTGAAACTGAGGTCATTATGAGATTAGAGCAACTGATGCCACTAAATCAGAGACAAGTTTCAGTAATGACTGCAGCTGAGCGGTTAAGATCATATTTTGTTGGTTTATTTGTTTCTTTATTTGTTTATTTCTTTATTTGTTTCTTTGTTTGTTTTTTTGTTTCTCAGCTAGAGCTCTATGGTTCACCAATGGTGAAGTTGTGTGTATGTGAAATTTTTCGCCCACTATTAAGTTTGCAACATTCTGACTTTGGGGCAGATGTCTTCACACAACACCAGTGAGCATGCATGTTCCAAAATTTTGTCATCTGTTTCCAATGGCACACAGTGGTCTACTCTTACAAAAGTCTGAACAGATTTTAACGTGTATACAGGATGTTCTGCAGTGTTAGCACACATGACCTTGGTTTATAGTCTCATAGGAAGGACCTGTTAAGACTGTTTGTCTTCAATGCTAGGGCTCCATGACGTCATGGGCTTGAATCTGGGCAGCCCTGTCTAGTGAATTGAAGTTGGTGGATTTTACCCTTTTCCAGGTAAACTTCAGATGCAGACCTGCCAGTGTCTTAGTTCCCTTCGTGTATATACACACACATAAGATCAAATATGCACGTTAAAGATCCCTTAATTCCTTACAGTGTCCGATGGGTTACAGAAACAGAAACGCACCCAGCAATCAACCTGTATAATGAAATGAGCTGCTCTGAAGTCAAAATCTATCTTCTGAGGCCTGCAGACAAACATCCTGCACAATTATAAGCACGAGAGAAGGCTAAGCACTACTACCCCACCAGGAAAGGGAATGCAGATTCAGAGACAGACAAAGACAGTGACAGACAGACAGACAGACAGAGACACGGACAGACAGACAAAAAGTGATACAGACATACATACAGACAGACAGAGTTATCTTTTATAGTGCATGGTTATTATTTGTGATGAGGTTGATGTGATGCTGCTGCTATGGAATGTATATGCTTTAAGACTACTGGGCAGGGCTACACGCTTGCTATCATACCGGTGTCAATCGAGCCAGAGAAATTCAGACACCTACAGTGTTGGTCAGGTAATTTGAGCAACACTCTGAAACTCGCATCTGTTAAGTGGATGAAACTCGACTGTGTGGTCCCAGTCTTCCCAATGAACCTACAGCACACTCACTCTGGCTAGGAGCCGGATGGGTCCAAAAAATTCCCTATGACTCTTATGGGACTCGAACCTAAAATCTTCCAGTATGAGACCTCAGGCACTAACCACTGCGTCATGTTGGCAGGTGATGTCTTATCTTTTGATACCTAATAACTTTATCATTGTAAAACGTGAGACTATGAAGAGTTGTGACAAAGCGCCCCAATGCGCTATGTTAATCTAAACCTGAAGTCAAACACTTTGTCAAAACAGAAGCAGAGCATTCACAGTTCTTCTAAGTTTATGAAGCAACTTGCCTTTTGCCATCATACACAGCGCATCTTTAGTTACTAGGTAGCTGGAATTTTTCACAGTCTGGAACTGAAATTTTAAAAAAAGTTGACAGAAATGTTAGCGAAGGTGTTAAATGATGGGGAAGTACATATTATTGAATTTCTATTGATGTAATCTGCATTTTGGTTTTTGACACAAGGTAGTAGTATCTCGCTATGTCCCAATTTGTGACATAGTGCATTGAGCACTCAGGGGGACAGAATCATTTTTGTCATGATGGTTACATGTCACGTTGTTGAAACTAGTCTATCATAATGCATATGCATGGGCTCATGCATGCGTTACCACACAACACATAACACACACACACACACACACACACACACACACAACACACACACACACACACACACACACACACACACACACACACAGATGCAGATATCAAACACAAAAGCAGATCCCAGATTACTGTCAGCTCGTTTTATTTTGAGATCTAATGCTGCACAGAGCTACTCTGATCGCTTTCATTGAATAAATCCTCTCTTGCTGTCCACAACCTCTCTCACACACATATTCATGTTCATGTACAAGCAAGCACATCCCCTCCCCCCTCCCACACACATCCATAGGCGCACACATTTATTTTGACAGTGAAGAATATAATCAAAACAAAGATAAGGGTGGTAAATATGAAGGTATTTCAACTGTTACTATGAAGATGTTTCAACCATCACTAGTTCTAGTAATGAATAAAACCCCATGGAAGCTCCTCATGTATAATCAGTGACATGCAACTCCACAGTTACAGATAAAATTCCCACCTATATAAAACCGATTGGAAAGATAAAGTAAAAACTTCAATTTTAAAGTTTCACAAGTAAAACCAAATTACAATCAAAAGAATTTGTGATGTTTAAGATTGATTTAAGTTTTCCTCTTAGTTTCTCTCTTTCCCTTTTTTTAAACATTTTTTTCTTTTGTCATTTGAAATGGAGTTTCTGTCTACAGATAAAAACAATGCTTAAAAATTCAAGCCATCAAATTGATTTTTTTTTCTGAATGATAGTTGTGGAAAGGCTTTTTCTCTTGACAAACTCCATCATTAATATACTCCTTTGTCTGTTTACAGCAATTGAGCACGCTACAGTTGCAGTCCGTTCTCTCTGTTTTTGCTGAATTTATTGCCTTTGTATTGTAAATATTGGATTCAGTTTGTCTTAATTCATTTTATAGATTATTTAATTTATTGTATTTTTTAAATTTTATTTGTTGCCTTCATCTCGATTTGTTTTCTTAATCTTACATTGACCACTTGTAGAAAGGATTTATTTCCAAGTTTGGCGTTAAAGAAGATTCATTCTCACACACACACACACACACACCAACAAAACACACACACCCACACACACACACACACACACACACACACAACACACAAATCACCCACACACACACACACACACACACACAACACACACACACACACAACCCACACACACACACACCACACACACACACACTTTTTACAGAATTGTTTGACTTAAATGTATTAAAAAATTGGGGGATGAAGCTCATTGCTGGCAGAAGAATGGTGTTGAGGATGCCCCATATGCGGTGCTCTGGATCTGACATGCTCTGTCAGCACCTGCACACACAGATACAATTGACCATCAAGAATAGAAATGCATGTTTTAATGTCCAAGACGAAACCTTGCATTTTGTACGTTTACTCTGCTTACAGTGTGCATACATTCCACGCAAAGCATCAATACTCTTGAAAACACATATGTATGTGATATGCACTTGTACAAGCATACATAGATGCATACACGCACACATATGCCAAATAAGTAAGAACAAGAGAATACGTAACCACGAAGGTTTTGAAAATCTGCAATGCATGGTTTACAAATAAAAGGTAAAGGTATCCTGTAGCCTAAGCGGTCTTTGGGGAGCGAAATGTCAGAAACTTCAGCTTCTCCTGGGGCCAGCATGCTGAGGGCGGTGGCTATCTCCTCTCCCGCGCTGCTTTTCCTTCCCTTACCCTAAAGAGGCAGGAACCCATTGACAGATGGGTGGACTGGGGGACTGTGCTGAAGCCAAGGTGCGCAAACGGTCACCCATCCACATGGTAACCACAGTCAATGCAGCTTAACCTTAGCTAGGGGAAAGCAAGTGCTGTTTGTTTGTTTATTCTTTTATATCGAGGATAATGGAATAAGCACTCACGTGATTTTTTACATCCAGTCCCCGTGTGTATGCAGTTTTGTATTTTCTGTCATCTGTTCCCACCGGCACACAATGGCCTAAAGGTAAAAAGGTAAAGGAGTCCCATAATCTATAAGGTCGTAGGGGAGCGAGGCGTCAGAGACCTCACTTCTCTAGGGCCAGCATATTGAGGGCGGCGCTCATCTCCTCTCCCTCGCTGCTTTACCTTCCCTGACCCTAAAGAGGGCAGGTACCCATTTACAGCTGGGTGAACTGGGGGAACTGTACTGAAGCCAAGGCGCGCAAACGGTCACCCATCCAACTGGTAACCACGCTCGACGCTGCTTAACTTGGCTGGGGGGAAGCGAATGCTCCGACCACTGAGCTATCCCGTCCCCGCAATGGCCTACTCTTTCGAAAAGCGGAACAGGATTTAACGTGTGCGCAAGATGTTCTGCGTGCGTTCGCTCACGGGGCATCGGTTTAGAGTCTTATCCGAAGGACTTTTGGGGAGAGTGGAGTCTGCACTGATGTTAACTCCAGGGAAAAATATCCCCTTGAACGTGCTATGACCACTGAGGTACCCTGTCCCCCTAATGCATGGTTTAGAGTCTTTTAAAAGAAATCTTAAAATGCATGACGACAATGTGAAACATTTTATAAACTTTCTAAAAGGAGGCTAAAATAGAAAGCATTTTTATATCCTTCTATCTAAAAAGTGCTGACAAAGATAAAATTGTCCTATCAAACTACGTACTAAATTAGTAGCACAATCGATCGAGATCGATCGATCGATCATCGAATCGATCTCTCTCTCTCTCTCCTTCTACTCCTCATCTCTCTACTCATCGTCTCATCGATCGCTCTCTCTCTCTCTCTCTCTCCCTTTGCCAAAAAGCTACTTATGATACTTTTAATCACTACAAATCATCATCATCACCAATCACTACAGCCTCTCTTCCAAGAAGTGTATCATTCTCGGCGACTTTAACTTCCACTTCGATAACCAGTCTTCTGATGTCAAGCGTCTTTCTCTTTCTCTGTCTAATCACTCTCTTTCCCAGCTGGTGAACGAACCAACTCACAGATCAGGTCATATCTTAAACTGGCTCATTACCGATGCTTCACAAGATCTTGTCACATCTGTATCTGTCACTAATCAACTGCTTTTTGACCATTCTGCCATTCTCTTCTTTCTCAATATCGCAAGGCCTATCAAAAAGATAAAGCGTGTTATCCGTCGCAATCTCAAGTCCATTAACATTCAAAATTTCTCTTCACTAGCTGCTGAACGTCTATCACAAATCCCTGACCACACTGACCCTTCTAAGTACTATAATGATATTCTCAGCCAACTTCTTGATGAACATGCACCTCCTACTGACCATTTCCTGCCTGATAGGCCCTGCGCCCCATGGTACACTCACGATATCCTGGTCGCAAAGCGCAAACGCCGACAACTAGAGAGGCAGTGGCGAAAAACAAAAACTGAAATAAACAAACAGCTCTTGCAAAAACAAATAACAAATTCAAAACCGTAATACATTCTGCAAAGACAAACTATTACTCTGCTCAAGTTCTCGATGCCACGACCATGAAATCTCTTTTTTCCCTCACCTCAACTCTCCTCAGATCGGCAAAGACAAGCCCTCTGCCTACTGTTTACAGCCACTCTGAACTTCCTGTTATATTCTCTTCATTCTTCTCTGACAAAGTCCGCAACATTCGCTCAAGACTGGATCAGACTCCGTTCCACCATGCGCCTTCTGATCCCCAATTTACTGGCATTCCTCTCCTTTTCTTTCACCCAACAAGCGAGAATGAAATCAAGACAATCCTGAAAGAAATGACAATAAAATCATGTGATCTTGATCCTGTACCTGCTTCTCTTTTCATTCAGTGCCTTCCACAGCTTATACCCACCATCAAAAAAATAGTTAACTAATCACTTCTTTCAGGAACTTTCCCAACAGCTCTCAAAACTGCAATAGTTACACCCCTACTCAAAAAGCACGACTTCGACCCTAACACTCTGAAGAATTATAGACTGTGTCTAACCTACCGTTCATTTCTAAAGTCCTTGAAAAAGTTGTTCTGAAACAACTTAACAACCATCTTCATTCCAATAATCTCCTTCCCCCTTTTCAATCTGGATATCGTGCCAACCACAGTACCGAAACCACCCTAGTCCACACGTTAAGCACGCTTCTACAAGCCTCTGACTCCGGAAAAATCTCCCTCCTCACTCTTCTCGACTTATCTGCAGCCTTCGACACTATAGACCATTCAATTCTTCTCTCCCGTCTTCAAAAACGTTTGGTATTACTGTCACAGCCCTCACCTGGTTTAGTTCATACCTCACAGACCGAGGTCTGGTCAGGTCAGAGGTGTCCTCTGCTACCGGTAACCATGTAACCCGGTACCACCTGTGACATGTGGGGAGTCAACCCAACCCAAAAATCACGCCTGGAGAGAGATGGGCGCCGCCATGCTACTTTTGCCCAAGACACGCTATATGGAATGGACAAAAAATAAAGAATATACCGGATCGGTCGCCGCCCGGGTCAACAAGGACCGCGCCTTCCGTCTGCCACCAGGGCGGAGGCGCCAAGTGTGCTGCTGGTGGAACCCCTACAACTAAAATCAGAGGAAGGGACTACATCACCATCGCAACATGGAACGTCAGAAGTCTGGCCCAAACAGGCAAACTCCAAGAACTGATATACGAGCTGGACAGGCACACCTGGCATCTGGTAGGTCTCTGTGAGGTCAGATGGAAAGAGCACGGTGAACACCATACTGACGAGGGTCACATGCTCTACTATAGCGGGGAGCAGGACAAGCATATTAATGGCGTAGGCATGCTTGTCAACAAGAACATCAAGAACTCGTTAATAGGATACTACCCAGTAAACAGCCGGCTTATGGCCATCCGCCTCAGGGCAGCCCCATTCAACATCACAGTGATTCAAGCCTACGCACCAACAACGGACCACGATGATAAAGTCGTAGAGGAATTCTACAACCAACTACAGGGCATCATCGATAAGATGAACAAGAAAGACGTCTTGATCATCCAGGGAGACTGGAACGCCAAGGTGGGCGGAGACGCACTGAAAGACTGGAGCAAATTCTGCGGTTCCTCCTGTAATGCGATCACCAATGAGCGAGGACTCCGACTACTGGAATTTGCCAGCTACAACGACACGGTGCTCGCCAATACCCTTGGAGAACACAAGGCATCCCGACGCTGGACATGGCATGCACCCAATGGGATCCATCACAACCAGATTGACTACATCCTGGTGCAGAACCGGTTTCGATCTGGCATCAACAGAGCCAAGACGAGGACATTCCCAGGTGCAGACATGGGCAGCGATCATGACCTCAAGCTCCTGAACTTTAGAGTCCGATTGAAGAAGATCAATAAGACAAAGAACACCAGACTCACGTTCAACCTGGACAGACTGAAGGACCCCACCATCGCCGAGTCCTTCCAAGCAACAATAGGAGGGAAATTCGCACCACTGCTGGCACTTGAAGAAGATGCCGAAACGATGACCACCAGTTTTAACACAGTGATGACTGAGACAGCAAGCATACTCCTTGGCAAACATCGCCGAAAAACACAACCATGGGTCACAGATGAAATCTTGAATATGTGTGACAAAAGACGAGACCTGAAGAAGAGCAAGAACACTACAGGAGCAGTTGAGTACAGAGAAGTAAACAAGAAGATCAGGAGAGACATGAGGAAGACCAAGGAGGAATGGATAGAGAAACAATGTGCAGAAATCGAAGAGAGCCTGACAAAGAATAATAGCAAAAGAGCATACCAGATTGTGAAAGAGCTCACCAAACAGAAACAGGCAAGTCAGTAACATCCAGGACAAAGAAGGGAATTGCCTAACAGAAAGAAGGAAATCGTTGGCAGATGGACGGAATACTGTTCCGAACTCTACAATCATCAGACGCTAGGCGACCCCAGCGTACTTGCAAGCCAAGCCTCATCGAATAAAGACAACTTCCCAATTCTACGCGAGGAAGTAGAAGTAGCAATTAGATCGCTGAAGAAAGGAAAATCAGCAGGAATCGACAACATCCCAGCAGAGCTGATCCAACACGGGGGAGAAGCAGTGACAGACATCCTTACAAGTATCTGCAACAAGATCTGGCAGACCGGAGAGTGGCCTACACCATGGACCCAATCACTCATCATCACTCTCCCCAAGAAAGGAAATCTCCAGCAGTGCCAAAACTACAGGACAATCAGCCTCATAATCATGCCAGTAAAGTCAGCTGAAAGTGATCCTAACAGGCTGAAATTACAGGCAGAAGAGATCATCGCCGAAGAGCAGGCCGGTTTCCGCCCAAATAGAAGCACCACAGAACAGATATTCAACCTGAGGGTTCTGTGTGAGAAATACAGCCAGCATCAACAAGACATCTTCCACGTCTTCATTGATTTTAAGAAGGCCTTCGATAGAGTATGGCATGACGCTCTGTGGGCCACCAGAACAAATTCAACATGGGCCAGAAGCTGATCCACACCATCAAGGAACTCTACTCAAAGGCCACCAGTGCAGTACTCGTACATGGCACGGTAGGGGAATGGTTCCGTACCTCAGTTGGGGTCCGACAGGGATGTCTGCTGTCGCCGACACTGTTTAATATTTTCCTCGAACGCATCATGACTGACGCCTTGGAAGACCACACAGGCACAGTCAGCATTGGAGGGCGAACAATCACCAACCTCAGGTTTGCCGATGACATTGACGGTCTGGCAGGAAATGAAGAGGAACTGGCCAACCTAGTGAAGCAACTGGACGAAATATCCTCACGATACGGCATGGAAATCAGCGCCGAGAAAACCAAGCTCATGTCAAACAGTGCCCAGCCAATCACCACCAAGATCACTCTCAGCGGAAAAGAACTGGAGACAGTTGACCATTTCAAGTACCTTGGAGCCATCATAAGTGAGGAGGGATCGAAGACCGAAATCCTAGCAAGAGCGGCACAAACAGCAGCAGCAATGGAAAGACTGAAGACCATATGGAGAGACAGAAACATCCCTCTCGGAACCAAGGTAAAGTTACTAAACGCGCTAGTCACCTCAATCATGCTTTACGCATGTGAGGCATGGACACTGAACGCAGACCTACAAAGGAGGTTCCAAGCAGTAGAAATGAGATGCCTCAGAAGGCTCCTTAGCATCTCATACAAGGACCATGTCACCAACAATGAAGTCCGCAGAATGATCAATCAACAAGTGCGGGACTATGAAGACCTACTGACCACGGCGAAAAAGAGGAAACCCAGATGGTATGGGCACGTAACACGCTCAGAAGGACTTGCAAAGACCATCCTGCAAGGAACAGTCCAGAGGAAGAGAAGACGGGGCAGACAGAGGAGAAAGTGGGCCGACATCTGTGATTGGACAGGGGAGGACTTCAGTGTCACCCAGGCACTTGCCCACGACTGCGGTAAATGGAGCCAGCTGGTCTACCGTTCGTCCACCATGCAGCGCCCCTACGACCCTAGCGGGTTACGGGACCAGTGAACAGTGAACACAGACCGATTCCAAACAGTTGCAGTAAACAAGATTCAATCATCACCTGTCAAACTGGAATGTGGAGTCCCACAGGGATCAGTTCTTGGCCCTGTTCCTTTCACTCTCTACACTGCTCCACTTTCACATATAATAAATCTTCATCAGATCAGCCATCATTTTTATGCAGATGACTCTTATATTCTTAGCAGTGATACTCCTGAAAATCTTCCTTCTCTCTTGATTAATATGTCCTACTGCCCTCAAGATATCCAAAATTGGATTATACAGAACAAGTTACTGCTAAATGCAGATAAAACCGAAGCCATGCTTGTAGGTACGAACACAAATTGTCTTCCATCACAACTGCTTCAATAGAAGTCGGCATACGTCTGTCCCTCTACCACTGCTGTGAAATATCTAAGTCTTTCGACACACCTCTCCATGAAAGTTCATCACCAGACTGATCCAAAAAACAATTCCTAATGCTTTAAAGCCCCCAAAAAGTTTCCCC
>CM054138.1:72630529-72672613 GCA_028751875.1 Rapana venosa
TGTACATTATGTTACAAATTCAAATGCATACGACACTGCAATCCTGCCTGTCTTCTGATGGTTTTCGCTTGTGGTTTCAGTCTGTTCAAGGCAATGCGTACAATTAATGTTTACAAATTCAAATGCTACCTCACACTCCTCTCTCTCTCTCTTTCTCTCTCTCCTCTCTCTCTCTCTCTCTCTCTTCTCTCTCTCTCTCTCTCTCTCTCTCTCTCTCTCTCTCTCTCTCTCTCTCTCTCCTCTCTCTCTCTCTCTCTCTCTCTCTCTCTCTCTCGCCCTCCGGGTGATCTCCCTTGGTTATAGTCAAGTGTTGTCTTTGCTCAGTTTTGGTAAAAATTACCAATTCATCCAGCACCATGCCTGTTGTTGGACTCCCAACAGCACTGGAAGCAACCCTGGGTGCCCTGCTGCAAGACAGTCACTTGACTTCCTGGAGAATTTGTGGAGAAGGGAGCAATACGACAGTTATACTTCGACTGAGGACAGACAGTGACAGAGTCAACATGGCTGGCCAGCAAACTTCCACCTGCCAACATTTCCGCAAAAAAAATCCCAGTCAACTGAACAGGGACAGGAGACGGATGCAGGAGAGGAGACAGACAGAGGAAAGGAGACAGAGAGAGGAAAGGAGGCAGACAGCAATAAGGGAAGAGAAACATGAAGCAAGTGAGTCTTTCATTTATGAAAATTCTCAAACTTTATTTATGCCAACTCCCCAACAAGCCACGCTGGCTCACACACCAACACGCCCCTGTCTTCTGACAATACACCGCAAGCTCTGTCTTCTGCACGTGAATTTCGCCCTACGTTACGGGATGTCACCACGCTAGAAGCAGGCACAGTCTCTGATCAGCAGCACGAAATTGACCTTGCTGATGTGTGTAGTGCATCAGACTCCACTGAGGACAACAGTTGTGACATTCTCTGCAGAAGGCGGAAGAGATGGGCTGCAGTGTGGAGCTGATCAGGGACTATGTGGCAAGCTGACAGACAGATCGCTGCAGAGAAGACTGAGGGACACCCAGAGAAACCAGGACTTCGGCAAAGTGTTTGTTTCTGACAGTACACCAGACACTGTTATCTGTGAAAGTGATGACTTGGTCATTCAGTTCAAGTGGACAGATAGCTCTGATGAACCAGCCGATTTCTTTTGGTTTATAAAAAAGGACATTAAACACCTGACTGAGGAAGAACGTGTCATTTTTTCCAGGCTACAGCTGTGGACTTTGGCAGATCGTAAAAGAATGAAAAAGAGGATTGATGCCTGTCTTAATTTTCTGCATGTGATCATGGGTGTTGTTCAATACCAGCTTGGATAATTGTGATTGTGACTGCCTTTTTTAGAATAGGTGTGTGCATTGGTGGGGCGTGCGAGCGGTGCGCTGCGCGCGCGCGCGCGGTGTGTGTGCGCGCGAGCGTGTGTGTATGTGTGTGTGTGTGTGGAGGAGAGAGAGAGAGAGAGAGAAGAGAGAGAGAGAGAGGAGAGAGAGAGAGAGAGAGAGAGAGAGAGAGAGAGAGAGAGAGAGAGCATAAACGGACTGCCGCATACTGTCTTCGCTAGTTTCGTTTTCCTCACGTGTTTTGTGTAACAAACTAGCAGGAGCCAGTGGCCCTGCCTGACTGAACACTTTGCTGCAATGCTGTGTCTGACTCTGGATCTGTATCTCTGTACCATGACGTGGAATCCATGCCATGAAGATCATTTGGGCTACAACCATATTTGTTGCTGTTGTTGTTATTGTTCAATATATGTGTTGTGCCCAGTCCCCTTCCCACTGTCCCCTTGTAAATGGGCTTCACAGCTTAAATCACAATAAACTATTGTCATTGTCATTGTCATTGTCATTGCTGCCCTTTTTCTCTCCTCTCTTTTTCTTCTCTCTCTCATCTCTCTCTCTCTCCCACACACACACACACACACACACACACACACACACACACCCCCCCTCCCCCCCACACACATACATAAAGGTTATCCACTTTGGCAGGTGATGAGGCAGGGCTAGAAATGAGATGAAAAAAGGGGAGAATCTTCGGTTTGAAATAAATGGGGTGTTGAGCCTGGATTTAATATTAATAAAATAATAATAATAAATAAAAATAAAAAAATAATAAAAATGATAAATGGAATTGTATAGCGCTATATCTTGCAAAAACAAATCAAAGCGCTTGCATTTATCCCACTCTCAAAAATTGGGAAAAAGTTACAATTATAGTTTTTACAAATTGAAATATAAACACAACAAAACGCGCGCGCGCCCCCCCACGACACTCACAACCACACACACACACACACAAGGGACCGGCGGGAGGGTTCACAAAAAGGACAAAAGAGGGGTGAAACCCCGAGGGGAAGTTTAGTTTGGGGGGAAAAAAATGGTGAAAAGGGGCTGATTTAAAAATTTTGGTGTTAAAGGGCAAAAGTAGCTTTTGGGGGAGGGGGAGAGGGATCATCCCGATCACTGGACCAGAAATAGAGAAAGAGCGACGGCCGACTGTGGATTGGTTGAATCTATTATTCGTAAGCACAAGGTATCTGCAGCAGAGCGGAGGATCGAGAAGGAGTCTACAGGTGAAGACATTCACAGAGGTAGGAAGGTGATTGTTTTGTATAGACATTTGTAACAGAGGGTACTGATCTTATAGTTTACTCTCTGTGACACATGCAGCCAGTGGAGAGATCGCAAGAGAGGAGTAACGTGCTCAGATTTTTTTCCCTGAGGACTAGTCAGCGGCAGAGTTTTGTATACGTTGAAGAGAGTGGATAGATGATGATGGCAGACCAGCCAGAAGAGATTTGCAATAATCCAGACGTGAGAGAATGAGAGACGATATTAGTTTGGATGTTGCATCAGTGGACAGGTACTTTCGAACTGCACTAATACGCCGTAATTGATAGTAGCATGACTGGCAGGTCTGGGTGATGAACTTTTGCATAGAGAGTGTGCTGTCGATAAAGACCTCTAGATATTTCACAGCAGTGGATAGAGGGACAGACGTATTGCCGAATTCTATTGAAGCAGTTGTGATGGAAGACAATTTGTCTTTCGTACCTACAAGCATGGCTTCGGGTTTATCTGCATTTAGCAGTAACTTGTTCTGTATCATCCAATTTTGGATATCTTGAAGGCAGTAGGACATATTAATCAAGAGAGAAGGCAGATTTTCAGGAGTATCACTGCTAAGAATATAAGAGTCATCTGCATAAAAATGATGGCTAATCTGATGATTGATTATATGTGAAAGTGGAGCAGTGTAGAGAGTGAAAAGAACAGGGCCAAGAACTGATCCCTGTGGGACTCCACATTCCAGTTTGACAGGTGATGATTGAATCTTGTTTACTACAACTGTTTGGAATCGGTCTGTGTTCACTGTTCACTGTTCACTGGTCCCGTAACCCGCCAGGGTCGTAGGGGCGCTGCATGGTGGACGAACGGTGGACCAGCTGGCTCCACTTAGCGCGGTCGTGGGCAAGTGCCTGGGTGACACTGAAGTCCTCCCCTGTCCAACCACGGATGTCGTCGGCCCACTTTCTCCTCTGTCTGCCCCGTCTTCTCTTCCCCTGGACTGTTCCTTGCAGGATGGTCTTTGCAAGTCCTTCTGAGCGTGTTACGTGCCCAAACCATCTGAGTTTCCTCTTTTTCGCCGTGGTCAGTAGGTCTTCATAGTCCCGCACCTGTTGAGTGATCATTCTGCGGACTTCATTGTTGGTGAACATGGTCCTTGTATGAGATCCAAGGACCCTTTCCTGAGGCATCTCATTTCTACTACTTGGATCCTCCTTTGTAGGTCTGCGTTCAGTGTCCATGCCTCACATGCGTAAAGCATGATTGAGGTGACTAGCGCGTTTAGTAACTTTACCTTGTTTCCGGGAGGGATGTTTCTGTCTCTCCATAAGGTCTTCAGTCTTGCCATTGCTGCTGTTGTTTGTGCCGCTCTTGCTAGGATTTCGGTCTTCGATCCCTCCTCACTTATGATGGCTCCAAGGTACTTGAAATGGTCAACTGTGTCCAGTTCTTTTCCGCTGAGAGTGATCTTGGTGGTGATTGGCTGGGCACTGTTTGACATGAGCTTGGTTTTCTCGGCGCTGATTTCCATGCCGTATCGTGAGGATATTTCTTCCAGTTGCTTCACTAGGTTGGCCAGTTCCTCTTCATTTCCTGCCAGATCGTCAATGTCATCGGCAAACCTGAGGTTGGTGATTGTTCGCCCTCCAATGCTGACTGTGCCTGTGTGGTTTCCAAGGCGTCAGTCATGATGCGTTCGAGGAAAATATTAACAGTGTCGCGACAGCAGACATCCCTGTCGGACCCCAACTGAGGTACGGAACCATTCCCCTACCGTGCCATGTACGAGTACTGCACTGGTGGCCTTTGAGTAAGTTCCTTGATGGTGTGGATCAGCTTCTGGGCCATGTTGAATTTGTTCATGGTGGCCCCACAGAGCGTCATGCCATACTCTATCGAAGGCCTTCTTAAAATCATGAGACGTGGAAGATGTCTTGTTGATGCTGGCTGTATTTCTCACACAGAACCATCAGGTTGAATATCTGTTCTGTGGTGCTGTCTATTTGGGGGAAACCGGCCTGCTCTTCGGCGATGATCTCTTCTGCTGTAATTTCAGCCTGTTCAGGATCACTTTCAGCATGACTTTACTGGCATGACTTATGAGGCTGATTGTCCTGTAGTTTTGGCACTGCTGGAGATTTCCTTTCTTGGGAGGTGATGATGGTGATTTGGGTCCATGGTGTAGGCCACTCTCCGGTCTGCCAGATCTTGTTGCAGATACTTGTAAGGATGTCTGTCACTGCTTCTCCCCCGTGTTGGATCAGCTCTGCTGGGATGTTGTCGATTCCTGCTGATTTTCCTTTCTTCAGCGATCTAATTGCTACTTCTACTTCCTCGCGTAGAATTGGGAAGTTGTCTTTATTCGATGAGGCTTGGCTTGCAAGTACGCTGGGGTCGCCTAGCGTCTGATGATTGTAGAGTTCGGAACAGTATTTCGTCCATCTGCCAACGATTTTCCTTCTTTTCTGTTAGCAATTCCCTTCTTTGTCCTGGATGTTACGGGACTCTTGCCTGTTTCTGTTTGGTGAGTCTTTCACATCGGGTATGCTCTTCTGCTATTATTCTTTGTCAGGCTCTCTTCGATTTCTGTAGATTGTTTCTCTATCCATTCTCTTTGGTCTTCCTCATGTCTCATCCTGATCTTCTTGTTTACTTCTCTGTACTCAACGCTCCTGTAGTGTTCTTGCTCTTCTTCAGTCTCGTCTTTTGTCACACATATTCAAGATTTCATCTGTGACCCATGGTTGTGTTTTTCGGCGATGTTTGCCAAGGAGTATGCTTGCTGTCTCAGTTTATCACTGTGTTAAAACTGGTGGTCATCGTTTTCGGCATCTTCTTCAAGTGCCAGCAGTGGTGCGAATGTCCCTCCTATTGTTGCTTGGAAGGACTCGGCGATGGTGGGGTCCTTCAGTCTGTCCAGTTGAACTTGAGTCTGGTGTTCTTTGTCTTATTGTCTTCTTCAATCGGACTCTTAGTTCAGGAGCACGAGGTCATGATCGCTGCCCATGTCTGCACCTGGGAATGTCCTCGTCTTGGCTCTGTTGATGCCAGATCGAAACCGGTTCTGCACCAGGATGTAGTCAATCTGGTTGTGGGTGGATCCCATTGGGTGCATGCCATATCCAGCGTCGGGATGCCTTGTGTTCTCCAAGGGTATGGGGACGGATAGCTCAGTGGTCGGAGCATTCGCTTTCCCCCAGCCAAGTTAAGCAGCGTCGAGCGTGGTACCAGTTGGATGGGTGACCGTTTGCGCGCCTTGGCTTCATACAGTTCCCCCAGTTCACCCTGCTGTAAATGGGTTACCTGCCCTCTTTAGGGGAAGGAGTAAAACAGCGAGGAGAGGAGATGGGCGCCGCCCTCAATATGCTGGCCTAGAGAAGTGAGATCTCTGACGCCTCGCTCCCTACGACCTTATAGATTATGGGACTCCTTTACCTTTTTACCTTAGGCCATTGTGTCCGGGGGAACAGATGACAGAAAATACAAAACTGCATCACACGGGGACTGGATGTAAAAAGCACGTGGAGTGCTTATTCATTATCCTCGATATAAAAGAAAAACAAACAAACAGCACTTGCTTTCCCCTAGCTAAGGTTAAGAGCATTGACTGTGGTTACCATGTGATGGGTGACCGTTTGCGCACCTTGGCTTCAGCACAGTCCCCCAGTCCACCCATCTGTCAATGGGTTCCTGCCTCTTTAGGGTAAGGGAAGGAAAAGCAGCACGGGAGAGGAGATAGCCACCGCCCTCAGTATGGCTGCCCCAGTAGAAGCTGAGGTTTCTGACATTTCGCTCCCAAAGACCGCTAGGCTACAGGATACCTTTACTTTTGTTTGTAAAACCATGCATTGCAGATTTCAAAACTCTGTGGTTACTTATTCTCTATGTTCTTAGTTATTTGGCATATGTGTGCGTGCTGCATTTATGTATTTCTTTACAAGTGCATATCCATATTTGTGTGTGTTCAAGAGTTATTGATGCTTTGTGTGGAATGTTTGCACACATGTAAGGAGAGTAAACGTGCAAAATGCAAGGTTTCGTCTTGGACATTTAAAACATGCATTTCTATTCTTGATGGTCAATTGTATCTGTGTGTGCAGATGCTGACAGAGCATGTCAGACCCAGAGCACCGCAATATGGGGCATCCTCAACACCATTCTTCTGCCAGACAATGAGCTTCACCCCCAATTTTTTAATACATTTAAGTCAAACAATTCTGTAAAAAGTGTGTGTGTGTGTGTGTGTGTGTGTGTGTGTGTGTTGTGTGTGTGTTGTTGTGTGTGTGAGAAGAGTGAGGAGAGGATGTGTGTGAGATGTTTTTGTTAGAAATGTGGAATAAATCTTTCTAAAGTAGAAAGTGTGAAGAAAAAGAAAAAAAAAACAAATCGAGATGAAGGCAACAATAAATAAATTTAAAAAAATTACAATAAAAAAAAATTAAAAAATACTATTTAAAATGAAAAAAATTAAGACAAACTGAATCCAATATTTACAATACAAAGGCAATAAATTCAGCAAAAATAGAGAGAACGGACTGCAACTGTAGCCTGCTCAATTGCTGTAAAAAGACAAAGGAGTATATTAATGATGGAGTTTGTCAAGAGAAAAAGCCTTTCCACAACTATCATTCAGAAAAAAAAACTCAATTTGATGGCTTGAATTTTTAAGCATTGTTTTTATCTGTAGACAGAAACTCCATTTCAAATGACAAAAGAAAAAAATGTTTAAAAAAAGGGAAAGAGAGAAACTAAGAGGAAAACTTAAATCAATCTTAAACTTCACAAATTCTTTTGATTGTAATTTTGGTTTTACTTGTGAAACTTTAAATTTGAAGGTTTTTACTTTATCTTTCCATCGGTTTTATATAGGTGGGAATTTTATCTGTAACTGTGGAGTGCATGTCACTGATTATACATGAGGAGCTTCCATGGGGTTTTATTCATTACTAGAACTAGTGATGGTTGAAACATCTTCATAGTAACGGTTGAAATACCTTCATATTTATCACTATTATCTTTGTTTTGATTATATTCTTCACTGTAAAAATAAATGTGTGCGCCTATGGATGTGTGTGGGAGGGGGGAGGGATGTGCTTGCTTGTACATAATCATGAATATGTGTGTGAGAGAGATTGTGGAAAGCAAGAGAGGATTTATTCAATGAAAGCGATCAGAGTAGCTATGTGCAGCATTAGATCTCAAAATAAAACGAGCTGACAGTAATCTGGGATCTGCTTTTGTGTTTGATATCTGCTTCTGTGTGTGTGTGTGTGTGTGTGATGTGTGTGTGTGTGTGTGTGTGTGTGTGTGGGTGTGTGTGTAAGCGCATGCATGAGCCCATGCACATGCATTATGATAGACTAGTTTCAACAACGTGACCTGTGACCATCATGACAAAAATGATTCTGTCCCCCTGAGTGCTCAATGCACTATGTCACAAATTTGGAAATAGCGAGTTACTACTACCTTGTGTCAAAAACCAAAATGCAGATTACATCAATAGAAATTCAATGATATGTACTTCCCCATCATTTAACACCTTCGGTAACATTTCTGTCAACTGTTTTTTTTTAAATTTCAGTTCCAGACTGTGACAAATTCCATTGGCTCTCTTGGTCACAAAACTCTTTAGAACTTCACACATATGCAATGATAAAGCCATTTTGTATTAAAAGATTTTCTCATTGCTATAGCAGTACAGAAGTTCCTTTATAAAAGAAAAACAGAACTTTGAATGCTAAGCTTTTGTTTGACTTCAGGTCAAGAGTGTAACAAAGCATGTTGACAAGCTCTGTCACAATTCTGCTGTAAATCAATCATTGCAAAGATAAAGCTACCTAGTAACTAAAGATGCGCTGTCATCATCATCATCATCAGACCCGTGACCTTGGCGGTCGTGGGGGAGACACGAAAGATGATGCCGTGGTAAGCCTTCTCCATCGATCTCGGTCCTCGGCTCTGCGCAGTAGTGCCGAGTCATTCATCCTGGTCCATTCTCTGATGTTGTCCATCCATGACTTGTTCTGTCTTCCCCTCCTTCTGCCACCTTCGAGTGTTCCCTGCAGTACTGTTTTGGGCAGAGTGTTGTGGCGGGCGACGTGGCCGAACCATGTCAGCTTTTTCTTCTTGACGATGGTGAGAAGGGGTTCCTGTGGACCTGCAAGCCGTGTTATTTGACTCTTGACAAATTCATTGGTCTTTCGTTCCCTCCAGGATATGCCCAGTAGTTTTCTATGGCATTTTGTTTCAAATGACTGGATTCGCTTTGCTGTTTCAGCTGTCAATGTCCAGGTTTCACTTCCGTACAGCAGGATCGTCTGAATTAGGGCTTTTTAGAGCTTTAGTTTGATTGGGAAACTGATCTCTTTACTTTTCCATATGGTGGTGAGTTTTGTCATGGAAGATGTTGCCATGGCTAGTCTGACTTTGATTTCTGTCGTCGATCGCCCGTCCTTTTGTGAGTGTAGCGCCAAGGTATTTAAAAGCGTCTACCTCCTCCAGTTGTTGGCCGTTCATGTAAATTTTAGCAGTGGCGTTGCTCGTGCTGTTCACAAGTACTTTACTTTTCTCCGAGCTCACCTCCATCCCATATGCTCCAGCTCTGTTCTCAAGTCTGGTCGTAAATCTTGCAGCTCTGTGTTACTTCCGCCCATGAGGTCAATGTCATCGGCAAACCGTAAGTTGTTGAGGGGTCTGCCGCCAATGGAGATGGTAGAGTGGAAGTCATGGAGGGTCTCTCTCATAATGTTTTCCAAGAACAGATTAAACAGGACTGGAGATAACAGGCATCCTTGTCGGACCCCAACTGTGGTTTTGAAGTAGTCTCCGACCTGATTGTTCAGAAGGACTGCACTGCTTGCGGTGTTGTATAGTGCTTGAATGGTTTGCACTAGTCCTTCTTCAATGCCAAACATTCTGAGGACCTGCCACAGGCCTTCGTGCCATACTCTGTCGAAAGCCTTCTTGAAGTCGATGAAGTTGTGGAACATGTCTCTCTGATGTTGAAGATGTTTTTCCATCAGGATGTGGCAGTTAAAAATCTGTTCGATTGTGCTCCTGCCTGCCCTAAACCCCAGCTTGTTCCTCTGCAAGGTGCTCTTCTGCCTCCTTCTTGAGTCGATTCAAAATAACTTTGAGCATGATCTTGCTGGCGTGGCTGATGAGGCTGATTGTTCTATAGTTTTGGCATTCGCGTAAATTCCCCTTCTTGGGCAGGGGTATGATGAGTGATTGTGTCCATTCTGTTGGCCACTGTTTTGTCTCTCAAATCTTCTGACAGATAGCTGTAACATATGTGATGACTGTTTCGCCACCGTGCTTGAGCAGCTCTGCTGGTATATTGTCTGCTCCTGGGGACTTTCCTACTGGTAAGCTGCGGATGGCTTCTTCCACTTCTTTCCTCAGTATAGGTAATGGTGAGGGTGCTCTTGATGTTGCTGCTTTCTCTTCTATTATGCTCTTGTCAGGTTGGATTGGGTAGTTGTACGGTTCTTGACAATATTCAGACCACCTGTTCAATGCAGCTGAGCTTTCTGTGAGGAGGTTTCCGGAGCTGTCTTCAATGACTGATGATTTGGTTTGAAGTGGTTTTGTCTGAAGTGGTTGTCTTCAGGGTGTCGTATGCCTTTTTACTGTTGCCCACTTTCATGCTTTTTTCGATCTCATCACATTGATCACTGATCCACTTCTCTCTGGCCTTTAACGTTGACTTCTTCACGAGATTGTTGGCCTCCCGGTATTCTTTAGGGTTGGAAGACCTGGTTGGTTTCAGTGCTCTTCTTGTATCGCAGAGATCCAAGATGTCATTGGTAGTCCATGGCTGGTGTTTATTCCTCTGACGACCGAGTACCTCCTCTGCTGTTTCTCGGACTGCCTCATTAAAGTTGTTGGTGAGGTCATTGATGTAATTGTCCAGGAGGGTTAATGCCGCAAAACGTCCGCCAAGCTTAGCTTGGAAGATCTCCTTGACATCTGGATCTTGCAGTTTGTCCACGTCAAATTTGATACGTGGGTTTGCAGGCCGTTTGTTTTTCTTCAGCTTCATTTTGAATACCAGCAGCACAAGGTCGTGGTCGCTGCCTATGTCAGCTCCAGGGTAGGTTCTTGTTCTGGCTCTGTTGATGCTGGATTTGAAGCGCCGTGGTGTTAAGTTAAATCTATTTGGTTATGGATCTTGCCGTTTGGCGCATGCCAGGTTGTCCTCCTTGACTGCTTGTGGGGATAGAGGGTATTGGCAATGGTAAGTCTGTGGGTGCAGGCAAACTCCAGCAGACGTGTGTATGATGGCAAAGGGCAAGTTGCTTCATAAACTAAGAAGAACTGTGAATGCTCTGCTTCTGTTTTGACAAAGTGTTTGACTTCAGGTTTAGATTAACATAGCGCATTGGGGCGCTTTGTGACAACTCTTCAATTTCTCACGTTTTATAATGATAAAGTTATTAGGTATTAAAAGATAAGACATCACCTGCCAAACATGGCGCAGTGGTTAGTGCCTGGGGTTTCATACTGGAAGATTTTAGGTTCGAATCCCATAAGAGTCATAGGGAATTTTTGGGCCCCATCCGGCTCCTAGCCAGAGTGAGTGTGCTGTGGGTTCATTGGGAAGACTGGGACAACACAGTCGAGTTTCATCCACTTAACGGATGCAAGTTTGAGAGTGTTGCTCAAATTACCTGACCAACACTGCAGGTGTCTGAATTTCTCTGGCTCGATTGACACCGGGATGATAGCAAGCGTGTAGCCCTGTCCAGTAGTCTTAAAGCATATACACTTCCATAGCAGCAGCATCACATCAACCTCATCACAAATAATCACCATGCAATAAAAAAAAGATAACTCTGCCTGTCTGTCTGTCTGTATGCATCTCTTTCTGTCTGTCTGTCTGTGTCTCTTTCTGTATTTCTGTCTGACCCTGTCTTTTTCACTCTCTGAATCTGCACTCCCTTTCCTGGTAGGATAGTAGTGCTTAGTCTTCTGTCGTGCTTATAATTGTGAAGGATGTCTGTCTGCAGGCCTCAGGAGATAGATTTTGACTTCAGAGCACCTCATTTCATTATACAGGTTGATTGCTGGTTGCGTTTCTGTTTCTGTAACCCATCAGACACTGTAGGGAATTAAGGGATCTTTAACGTGCATACACAAAGGGAACTGGCAGGTCTGCATCTTAAGTTTACCTGGAAAAAGTAAAATCCACCAACTTCAATTCACTAGACCCTCTTCCCAGATTCAAGCCTATGACGTCATGAAGCCCTGGCATTGAAGACAAACAGTCTTAACAGGTCCTTCCTATGAGACTATAAACCAAGGTCATGTGTGCTAACGCTGCAGAACATCCTGTATACACGATAAAACCTGTTCAGCCTTTTGTAAGAGTAGACCACTGTGTGCCATTGGAAAGTATGACAAAATTTTGAAACATGCATGCTCACTGCTGTTGTGTGTAGACATCACCTCCAAAGTCAGAATGTTGCTAACTTAATAGTGGGCGAATAATGTCACATACACACAATTTCACCATTGGTGAACCTAGAGCTCTAGCTGAGGAACAAAAAAACAAACAAATAAATAAACGAACAAACAAACAAATGAAGAAACAAACAAACAAAAAAGAAACAAACAAATAAAGAAACAAACAAATAAAGAAACAAACAAATAACAAAATACGACCTTAACCGCTCTGCTGCAGTGATCGCTGAAACTTGTCTCTGATTTAGTGGTATCAGGTGCTCTAATCTCATAATAACCTCGGTTTCAGTTTCTCCATCCACTTCTGTGCCCCTGGTGATTTAGTTTGCTGTCAAAACCTTTGAAGTAAGAGGTTCACATCAGGAGGTCATTGGAGGGACATTGTGGTGGTTGCTATCCAAAGTGGGTGCTCTTACTCAAGACTACTCTATTATCTTACATACACTGAACACCCCCAAAGTGACCCAGTAGCCGTGCAGGGCTCTTCTGGCTGGGGGCCCCACAGCAACTAAATGTTGATAAGCTCCTTGTTGACTTCTGACCCTAAGGATATGGACATTTTAAATCTTGGCATGGCTGGACCAGAGATATTAAAATGAGACCTGTGAGAACAGCAGGATAGGAACGTCACAGAAACAAGGGGGCTAAAAAATAATAAAGGAGAGGAGGTGCAAAAAAAGAGGGGGGAGGAGATAGAATGTGAGGAGGAGGTGGATATATATGTATGTATGTGTGTGTATGTGGAGAGAGAGAGAGAGAGAGAGAGAGAGGAGAGAGAGAGAGAGAGAGATGAGAGAGAGAGAGAGAGAGAGAGAGAGAGAGAGGGTGGGAGAAACATACAGACACAGAGAAAAAACCACAAAAGACACAGAAACAGACAGAGGCAGACAAATACTCACGTTATGTACACTAATCACGAATAAAACAAGGTGTTGGCTGATGAGCACTTGTCGAATCTGCCCCTGCCCCACATAAAAGCTGAATGACAGGGGCTTTGTCTCATTCCTACTTAAAAAGAGAACATGACTGGTGTTAAGCCAGAACTGCACAGGTATCATTAAGCAGTGGAAGTCTCTTTGGTAAGAATCGTTAATATCTTAGTGTGTTTTAGCCTTCTCTAAAGCCAAAACTATAAGATCTCTGTGTGTATTGGTCTTCTCTGAAGCCAAACTGTAAAGATCTCAGGATTGTATTCGACTTGTCTGCAAAAGGTTTGAACGCAAGATCTTCCTAGTCATGGAGGGAGAACCGGAGAAAAAAAGACGGAAGCTCTCTGAAGAGCCATCCACCTCACAAAGGCCACCCCTGCCCCAAGTTGAGGAGGGTGAAGAACAGCAATCGCCACAACAAAAGGAGAGCAGTGAAGAACCACATACATTGCAACACCTACATCCATCACAACAACAAGAAGTCATGGAACAACCGTCAACATCGCAATCACCACGGCTGGTACCACCTCTATCAACATCACAGCCACAACAACCACAACCACCACCTCTACCAAGTATTATTCGACAACCATCACATTTACACCAGATGTTGGAACAATTGTCAGCATCACAAGTACAGCCATCGCTACAACAACAGCGGATCATGGACAATCCATCATCATTCCAACAACTACTGACACCACTACCACATTATATGATGGGACAACCATCAACATCACGACATCCATCACTACGGCAACAGGTCTTGGAACAACAATCAACGTCACAACAACATCAACATATCATGGGACAACCATCAACATCACGACAATCACCTCTACAACAACAGCCCATAATGGGACAGCCATCAACATCGCAACGAACACCACAACCACAACATCAACACATCATGGGACAACCATCGTCATCACAACCACCATCACTACCACATCCAGCAGGGAATCCAGTTTTGCATGATGTAGAAGAGCAGGGTCCATAACAAAGCAATGAAGAACCAGAACCTAGTCAGGAAAGACCTGGAGCTTCGGACATCTTCCTCCATGGAAATAGGCCCAGAGCAGAGGAGGAGACGGTAATGGGAGGAAGGAGGAGCTATGAGGAGGTACACCAGGAGATGCTGGTGGATGAGGAAGAAGAAGAGGAAGAGGAGGAGGAGGAAGAGGAAGAAGAAATGGATGTGGAGGAGGAAGAGGAAGAAGAAATGGATGAGGAAGACAATGAAAGAGAGGAAGAAGAAAACGAAGAGATGAAGAGATACTTTGAGTATCTTGAAGAGGAGGAGCTAGATGATGCCACAAAACAACACAACAAAACCATGCGAAGGATCCGGTGCTCTCATAATTTCATTATGTCAATCTTATACGGATGTGAAACATTGGTTCAAAATAGCTTTTACAGTTACAGCCGCCAAATCAGAGATTTTCATGAAATCTTTCCCATATTTTCAAACATGGCTTATCGACTGAGTCAATATGGTATTACAATAATAAGATCGCGTTTAGGGGACTCAGAAAGAAGCATGATAGACCAACAAATGATATCAAAAAGACTAATGCATGCTAGGGCTCACATAGCCAGGCTAAAAAGGCTTAGAGATGTTTATGGAAACTACCCACCCCCAAACCATGGTGCCAATCCTCATCAAAATTAGGTATGTGACTACTGAACTCCTTGTGGATAAAAGTCTGCTTCATATGATTTTGTATTGCCCTTCCTTCATGTAAGTTCCATGTGTGTTGTTATCATCCAGGTGAAATATGACATGTGCACATGACAAGTCAGCAAGGAGATGAGGTATAACACTTTTGAATCAACCCTGTGTGCTTGTGATATTTTAGTTGACAAGAAAGTTAGGCCATATCTTTGAGGTTGTACATGAATAGTGTTTGCTAGTTTCCAATCTGTAGTTATACATTACACATCTTTAAGATAACAAGTGTTATGCATACAGAGAAAACTTTATGATATTGTGACCAAAGAAAAAATTCAAATTTATATAATTTTCTGTTGATAGTTATCATATAGGTTATTTTAGCAGTGATGAGTTCTACACATCATCCTAAAGAGCTCAGTTTGTGAAGATGTCCACTACTGTACAGAGCCACAGATTTCTCACATCTGTCAGAGAATATAACCAATTGAAAGCATTTTATATAATGATCAATGTTCTTGATCCATATTGTTGTCTTCATAAAGATCAAGTCGCTTTGACCACCAGATCCACGAAGGCCTATTCTATGTGACTATATTGTGTTATTCTTCAAAAACGTCAAATGTGTCACAACTATAACAATCAGCTGAACATTACATGACATTGTTTGGTGTGACTACATAACCTGTGCAAAACATTCAATATTGAACTACACACTCAATGACTGTACAATATTCAACAATAAATCGGTGAATAGTACGATTCCCTTTACTGAACTACTGCTTGGTGTTATTGTTCATTATATTCAGTAGCAAATGCTTAAGACCAGAAGAAATAATGAAGTTACTGGATTTCTGCCTGATTGACGTTACCATGAAGAGTAACTCCGTGTATGGTCGGCTGTATGAGACACCCAGGAGCTGTTCTTCACGCAAGCAATCTGCAGACCTCAGTCTTCATACAAGTCGGCATGCCAAACCACAGCATCAACATGATGGGAGTCTGGTAAGTGCTGCTGTCAATGTACACACAGGCAGGATTTCTGTTCTCACCCTTCTCCTCGCTGTATCATGTTTTGCAGGCTATCTGTAGAGAGCTGTTTGTAACTAATCTTGACTTCTCTCTTAACTCCTCAAGAAGGCTTTCGGACACTGTAATGAATTATTCAGACAGTGTGTCCAGGGCAGCTTGAAGCTGGCAGAGCCCGTCATCTTCAGGTATCAGGCTGTGTCCTGTATCCTGGGTGTATGTGTTACATCCAGGTCAGTTTAGTCATTAGTCATTGTCAGTAATAACCATGTACTTAAATCTTCTTACAGAAAAAAATAACAGTTAATTTCCACATGTTATAGCATTTTTACTGTGGTGAGTGAAATCACGAGAAAAATTAAGGGTGAGGATTGCTGAAAGGTGAGCTTCATATGAAATAATGATAAATCAGTAACGATATACTAGGGGCAAGTCTAGTTGATACAAGACTGCATTTCAATAAATATGCAGCTTAAAAAATAATCATGGAACCCACTTTCATGATGTCCATATAGTGAAATACTCTGAGGAACCGATGGGGTGGGGTGGGGTGGGGTGGTGGTGGGGGGAATAAAAAGATGCATGAGTAATTTTATTGTAGTGTTGATTTTTTTTAAATGTTGTCATTGTTTTTATTAGTACTATATAAATTTGTCATCATCATCACTATTATACTAGAATAAGCATCATCATCATCATCACCATTATTATTATTGTTATTATAATTATGCTTTTGTCATTGTCATTATCATCATCATTATCAGTATCGTCATTGAAAGGTATTCTATTCTCGAGGTATGCTTTTGTTTGTTTTGTGTTCTTTTCTGAATCGAGTCTTGGATAAAGCGTTTACAAAATGATTGAGAAGTTGTAAGGGGTTACCTCCACTTGTTTTTCCTTCACCATTATTACCTTCATCTAACTTTCATGTGGTGGAGTGGAGAATTGAGTCTGTAGTAGATCCAAGTGAGGCCAGTTATTGTTTCCCCCATCTTCTCTTGTTTGGGCTTGTACTGTAAGTGTACAGCAATGTTTTGTGATATCATCGAAGACTGACCACTTGGCTGGATACAGACCTTGTGAACTCCTTTGCATCCTTTCAATAGGATGCCCAAGTACAAGGCATAAAGATTCATTGGGTGTTTATTTTTTTCTATTTATGACTTCTAGCAGCATGTATTTTAAGCATGTTATAGTTACTTTTTCTTTTTGTCGTGATGGGGGTTTCGGCTGTTGAAGGCAGGGCTAGAAATGAGATGAAACAAGAGGGGAGAATCTTTGGTTTGAAATAAATGTGTGTTGAGCCTGGATTTAAGAAGAAGAAGAAGAAGAAGAAGAAGAAGAAGAAGAAGAAGAAGAAGAAGAAGAAGAAGAAGAAGAAGAAGAAGAAGAAGAAGAAGAAGAAGAAGAAGAAGAAGAAGAAGAAGAAGAAATGGAATTTGTATAGCGCTATATCTTGCAAAAAGAAATAAAAGCGCTTGCATTCATCCTACTCTCACAATTGCAACAAGTTATAATTAATAGTTTTTACAAATTGAAATATAAGCATACGCGCGCGCACGCACACACACACACACACACACACACACACACACACACACACACACACAAACACGCAGGCGCACACACACACAGAGGTTGTGTACTTTAGCAGGGTGATGATGGGGGTTTCGGCTGTTGAGGGCAAGGACAGAAATGAGATGAAACAAGAGGGGAAAGTCTTAGATTTGAAATAAATGCGTTTTGAGACTGGATTTAAAAGTGTCAAAAGTAGGCTTTTGGCGGAGGGAGAGAGGGAGGTCATTCCAGATTACTGGACCAGAAATAGAGAAAAAGCGACGGCCGACTGTGGATTGGTTGAATCTAGGTATTCGTAAGCACAAGGTATCTGCAGCAGAGCGGAGGGATCGAAAAGGAGTGTACAGGTGAAGACATTCACAGAGGTAGGAAGGTGCTGTTTTGTGTAGACATTTGTAACAGAGGGTACTGATCTTATAGTTTACTCTCTGTGACACAGGCAGCCAGTGGAGAGATCGCAAGAGAGGAGTAACATGCTCAGATTTTTTCTTTCTGAGGACTAGTCGGGCGGCAGAGTTTTGTATACGTTGAAGAGAGTGAATAGATGATGATGGCAGACCAGCCAGAAGAGAATTGCAATAATCCAGACGTGAGAGAATGAGAGACGATATTAGCTTGGATGTTGCATCAGTGAACAGGTACTTTCGAACTGCACTAATAAGCCATAATTGATAGTAGCATGACTGGCAGGTCTGGGTGATGAACTTTTGCATGGAGAGTGCGTTGTCGATAAAGACCCCTAGATATTTCACAGCAGTGGCTAGAGGGACAGGCATATTGCCGAATTCTAATGAAGCAGTTGTGATGGAAGACAATTTGTGTTTCGTACCTACAAGCATGGCTTCGGTTTTATCTGCATTTAGCTGTAACTAGTTCTGTATCATCCAATTATAGATATCTTGAAGGCAGTAGGACATATTAATCAAGAGAGAAGGCAGATTTTCAGGAGTATCACTGCTAAGAATCTGAGAGTCATCTGCATAAAAATGATGGCTGATCTGATGACGATTTATTATATGTGAAAGTGGAGCAGTGTAGAGAGTGAAAAGAACAGGGCCAAGAACTGATCCCTGTGGGACTCCACATTCCAGTTTGACAAGTGATGATTGAATCTTGTTTACTGCAACTGTTTGGAATCGGTCTGTGAGGTATGAACTAAACCAGGTGAGGGCTGTGCCAGTAATACCAAACGTTTTTGAAGACGGGAGAGAAGAATTGAATGGTCTATAGTGTCGAAGGCTGCAGATTAGTCGAGAAGAGTGAGGAGGGAGATTTTTCCGGAGTCAGAAGCTTGTAGAAGCGTGTTTAACGTGTGGACTAGGGTGGTTTTGGTACTGTGGTTGGCACGATATCCAGATTAAAAAAAGGGAAGGAGATTATTGGAATTAAGATGGTTGTTGAGTTGTTTCAGAACAACTTTTTCAAGGACTTTAGAAATGAACGGTAGGTTAGATACATGTCTATAATTCTTCAGAGTGTTAGGGTCGAGGTCGTGCTTATTAGTTAGGGGTGTAACTATTGCAGTTTTGAGAGTTGTTGGGAAAGTTCCTGAAAGAAGTGATTTGTTTACTATTTTTGTGATGGTGGGTATAAGCTGTGGAAGGCACTAAATGAAAAGAGAAGCAGGTACAGGATCAAGATCACATGATTTTATTGTCATTTTTCAGGATTGTCTTGATTTCATTCTCGCTTGTTGGGTGAAAAAAAGGACAGGAATGCCAGTAAATTGGGGATCAGAAGGCGCAGGGTGGAACGGAGTCTGATCCAGTCTGGAGCGAATGTTGCGGACTTTGTCAGAGAAGAATGAAGAGAATATAACAGGGAGTTCAGAGTGGCTGTAAACAGTAGGCAGATGGCTTGTCTTTGCAGATCCGAGGAGAGTTGAGGTGAGGGAAAAAAGAGATTTCATGGTCGTGGCATCGGGAACTTGAGCAGAGAAATAGTTTGTCTTTGCAGAATGTATTAAGGTTTTGACTTTGTTTAATTGTTTTCGCAAGAGCTTTTTGTTTATTTCAGGGGTTTTTTCGCCACTGCCTCTCTAGTTGTCGGCGTTTGTGCTCTGTGACCAGGATATCACGAGTGTACCATGGTGCACATGGCCTATCAGGCAGGAGATGGTCAGTAGGCGGTGCATGTTCATCAAGAAGTTGGCTGAGGACATTATTATAGTATTTAGAAGGGTCAGTGTGGTCAGGGATTTGTGATAGACGTTCAGCAGCTAGTGAAGAGACATTTTGAATGTTAATGGCTTTGAGATTGCGACGGATGACACGCTTTTTCTTTTTATAGGCCTTGCTATATTGAGAAAGAAGAGAATGGCAGAATGGTCAGAAAGCAGTTGATTAGTGACAGATACAGATGTGACAAGATCCTGTGAAGCATCGGTAATGAGCCAGTCTAAGATATGACCTGATCTGTGAGTTGGTTCGTTCACCAGCTGTGAAAGAGAGTGGTTAGACAGAGAAAGCGAAAGACGCTTGACATCAGGGGAAGACTGATTATCGAAGTGGAAGTTAAAGTCGCCGAGAATGATAAACTTCTTGGAAGAGAGGCTGTAGTGATCGATGATGATGATGATGTGTAGTGATTAAAAGTATCATAAGTAGTTTTTGACAAAGGAGAGAGAGAGAGAGAGAGAGAGAGAGAGAGAGAGAGAGAGGAGAGAGAGAGGAGAGAGGGGGAGAGGAGAGAGGAGAGAGAGGAGAGAGAAATCATTCCAGATCGATGCTACTAATATAGTACGTAGTTGATAGGACAATATCTTTGATCAGCACTTTCAAATAGAGTAGAAGGATCTGAAAATTGCTTTCTAGTTTTAGTTCCTCCTTTTAGAAAATGTTTATAAAATGTTTCATGCACTGTCGTCATGCATTTTAAGATTTCTTTTAAAAGGCTCTAAACCATGCATTAGGGGGACAGGGTACCTCAGTGGTCACAGCACGTTCAAGGGGATATTTTTCCCTGGAGTTAACATCAGTGCAGACTCCACTCTCCCCAAAAGTCCTTTGGATAAGACTCTAAACCGAGGCCCCATGTGCGAACGCACGCAGAACATCTTGCGCACACGTTAAATCCTGTTCCGCTTTTCGAAAGAGTAGGCCATTGTTTGCCGGTGGCAACAGATGACAGAAAATACAAAAATGCATACACACGGGGACTGGATGTAAAAAAAAAAAGTACGTGAGTGCTTATTCAATTATCCTCGATATAAAAGAATAAACAAACAAACAGCACTTGCTTTCCCCTTGCTAAAGTTAAGCAGCATTGACTGTGGTTACCATGTGGATGGGTGACCGTTTGCGCACCTTGGCTTCAGCACAGTCCCCCAGTCCACCCATCTGTCAATGGGTTCCTGCCTCTTTAGGGTAAGGGAAGGAAAAGCAGCACGGGAGAGGAGATAGCCACCGCCCTCAGTATGCTGGCCCCAGGAGAAGCTGAGGTTTCTGACATCTCGCTCCCCAAAGACCGCTTAGGCTACAGGATACCTTTACCTTTTATTTTTAAACCATGCATTGCAGATTTTCAAAACCTCTGTGGTTACTTATTCTCTTGTTCTTACTTATTTGGCATATGTGTGCGTGTATGCATCTATGTATGCTTGTACAAGTACATATCACATACATGTGTGTGTTCAAGAGTATTGATGCTTTCGTGGAATGTATGTACACTTTTGTAATTAGAATAAACATGCAAAATGCAAGGTTTCGTCTTGGACATAAAAACATGCATTTCTATTCTTGATGGTCAATTGTATCTGTGTGTGCAGATGCTGACAGAGCATGTCAGATCCAGAGCACCGCATATGGGGCATCCTCAACACCATTCTTCTGCCAGCAATGAGCTTCATCCCCAATTTTTTAATACATTAAAGTCAAGCAATTCTGTAAAAAGTTGTGTGTGTGTGTATGTGTGTGTGTTGTGTGTGTGTGGGAGAGAGAGAGAGAGAGAGAGATGAGAGGAGGAGAGAGAGAGGAGAGAGAGAGAGAGAGAGAGGAGAGAGAGAGGAGAAGAGAGAGAGGAATGAATCTTCTTTAACGCCAACCTTGGAAATAAATCCTTTCTACAAGTGATCAATGTAAGATTAAGAAAACAAATCGAGATGAAGGCAACAAATAAAATAAAAATACAATAAATTAAATAATCTATAAAATGAATTAAGACAAACTGAATCCAATATATACAATACAAAGGCAATAAATTCAGCAAAAATAGAGAGAACGGACAGCAACTGTAGCCTGCTCAAGTGCTGTAAACAGACAAAAGAGTGTATTAATGTGCTTGTGTGTATGATGGAGTTTGTCAATAGAAAAAGCCTTTCAACAACTATCATTCAGAAAAAAATTTCAATTTGATGGCTTGAATTTTTAAGCATTTTTTTTTTATCTGTAGACAGAAACTCCATTTCAAATGACAAAAGAAAAAATGTAAAAAAAGGGAAAGAGAGAAACTAAGAGGAACACCGAAATCAATCTTAAACTCCACAAATTCTTCTGATTGTAATTTTGTTTTACTTGTGAAACTTTAAATTTGAAGGTTTTTACTTTATCTTTCCAATCGGTTTTATATAGGTGGGAATTTCATCTGTAACTGTGGAGTTGCATGTCATTGATTATACATGAGGAGGCTTCCATGGGGTTTTATTCATTACTATAACTAGTGATGGTTGAAACATCTTCATAGTAACAGTTGAAATACCTTCATATTTATCACCCTTGTCTTTGTTTTGATTATATTCTTCACTGTAAAACTAAATGTGTGCGCCTATGGTTGTGTGTGGGAGGTGAGAGAGGTGTGCTTCCTTGTACATAAACATGAATGTGTGCGTGAGAGAGATTGTGGAAAGCAAGAGAGAGGATTTATTCAATGAAAGCGATCAGAGTAGCTCTGTGCAGCCTTGGATCTCAAAATAAAACCAGCTGGCAGTCATCTGTTATCTGCTTTTGTGTTTGATTTCTGCATCTGTGTGTGTGTGTGTGTGTGTGTGTGGTGTGTGTTTTGTGTGTGTGTGTGTGTGTTTTGTGTGTGTGTGTGTGTGATGTGTGTGTGTGTGTGTGTGTGTGTGTGTGTGTGTGTGTGTGTGTGTGTGTGTGTGTGTGTAAGCGCATGCATGAGCCCATGCACATACGTTATGATAGACTAGTTTCAACAACGTGACCTGTGACCATCATGACAAAAATGAGTCTGTCCCCCTGAGTGCTCAATGCACTATGTCACAAATTGGGAAATAGCGAGTTACTACTACCTTGTGTCAAAAACCAAAATGCAGATTACATCAATAGAAATTCAATGATATGTACTTCCCCCATCATTTAACAACTTCGCTAACATTTGTGTCAACTGTTTTTTTTTTAGTTTCAGTTCCAGACTGTGACAAATTCCATTGGCTCTCTTGGTCACACAACTCTTTAGAACTTCACACTTATGCAATGATAAAGCCACTTTGCATTAAAAGATTTTCTCATTGCTATAGCATTAAGTAAGTTCATTTATAAATGAAAAAACACAACTTTGAATGCTAAGCTTTTGTTTGACTTCAGGTCAAGAATGTAACAAACCATGTTGACAGGCTTTGTCACAACTCTACAGAACCTCAGATTTTGCCATGGAAAAGCTAATAAAATAAAAACAAAATGCGCTGATTATGATGGTAGCAGGTAATTCACTGTTTGAACAAAGGAAAGAGAATTTCAAAGGCCCTGGTTCCATTCCAGCTGGGGTATTTGACCTCAGTTACAGATTGTGAGAAAAATGCCTTGACACACATTTTATGAATCACCCGTCTTCTGTAAATCTTCTGTAAATCACCGTTGCAAAGATAAAGCTACCTAGTAACTAAAGATGGGGTATGTATGATGGCAAAAGGCAAGTTGCTGGATAAACTAAGAAAATGTGAATGCTCTGCTTCTGTTTTGACAAAGTTTTTTACTTCTGTTTTAGAATTGACATAGCGCATTGAGGCGCTTTGTCACAACTCTTCGATGTCTCATGTTTTGCAATGCTAAGGTAATTAGGTGTTAAAAAATAAGACATCACCTGCCGCCAACATGGCGCAGTTGTAAGTGCCTTGGGCTTCGGACTGGGATGCTGCTGGTTAACATGTTTTATAGTACAGTTCGGAGATGTTCGCCAAATCTGTCCGTTACGTTCAGGTCTGGCCTAGGAACTGAGTCCGATAGACAAGTACCCTTTCTGACAGAATGGCACCAGTCCTTATCAACATGGCACCAGTCCTTATCAACATGACATCAGTCCTTATCAACATGGCACCAGTCCTTATCAACATGGCACCGGTCCTTATCAACATGGCACCAGTCCTTATCAACATGGCACCAGTCCTTATCAACATGGCACCAGTCCTTATCAACATGGCACCAGTCCTTATCAACATGGCACCAGTCCTTATCAACATGGCACCAGTCCTTATCAACATGGCACCAGTCCTTATCAACATGGCACCAGTCCTTATCAACATGACACCAGTCCTTATCAACATGACATCAGTCCTTATCAACATGGCACCAGTCTTTATCAACATGGCACCAGTCCTTATCAACATGACATCAGTCCTTATCAACATGGCACCAGTCTTTATCAACATGGCACCAGTCCTTATCAACATGACACCAGTCCTTATCAACATGACATCAGTCCTTATCAACATGGCACCAGTCTTTATCAACATGGCACCAGTCCTTATCAACATGGCACCAGTCCTTATCAACACGGCACCAGTCCTTATCAACATGGCACCAGTCTTTATCAACACGGCACCAGTCCTTATCAACACGGCACCAGTCCTTATCAACACGGCACCAGTCCTTATCAACATGGCACCAGTCCTTAATCAACATCAGCATTCTGTGGCTAAACATTTTGTTGTAGACGAAAGTCAAGTCCAGACAATAGTGTGATACTTTTCTTTTATGGAGACAATGTGTCTTCTTGTGTTACCATTGTCCAAGTCAAGCGTGGCAACGTGATAACTGAGGGCATGTGGTAGAGCTTTCCACAAAGCTGATTTATTTTTCCTGTTTATATCATACAGTTGGATCAACTCTGTACCTTTGCCTTTAAAAAGCTAGGCATTATCCTTGAGTCTGTATATAACAAATGTGTGATAACGTGTATGATAATCTATTACCTATCTTGGTAATGACCAAATCTTTCTGGATATTCTGTCATAATGATTCTTTAAGGCAGGAGAACTCGATAGTAAATGACTATTCAGAAAGGTCAGTTCTACATCTCATACTGCTGGCAGATCCCAGTTCTATACAAAATTCTGGAGTGAGTTCTTCATTGTGTGCAAAGATGTCCATTACTATGCAAAGATGCTGCTTTTTTTAGAATATTAAATTTTCCTGAACGATTTTTTTTTCTTCATAATAATCAAGTTTTCATGGTGTCAAGTTCATGAAGACCTATTCTGTGTGACTAAATCGTGTCCTTCTTCAGAAAATATTATTTGAATATAACCACTCACAAGAATAAGAATAAGAATAATCTGAAGACTTCAATACACATAATTGCCATATGACAAAACTACAACGTTCAACAAAATATAGGTGTATAATAATTATGAAATACTTTATTGAACTACCATCGAGCATGAATCCGAAATGATGGAATCAATAGATTTCTGCCTGATCCAATGCTGATATGAAGAGTAACTAGGTGAATGCTCGGTTCTCTTGGACAGCAGCAGACTATTCTTCAATCAGACAATCTGCAACCTTCAGCCTTGGTACAAGCCATCACACCAGACCGCAGTCCGGTAAGTACTCTGTCATTGTTGATCAGACAGGATTTCTGTTCTCACCCTTCCTCCTCCCCGCATTATATTTTGTTGGCAGCTTATAAATGGAGATGGACAGGATTTGGTGAGACATTGACTGAAGAAGGCAACAAGATCTGGTACAGTGGCCAAGAGAAACATCACCAACATGGAGTGGCATTTATTGTCAGAAAGGAAGTAGTGGGGTGCATTATTAGCTGTACACCGGCTTCCAGCAGGATTATCAGCATCCGGGTGTCGGCCAAGCCCAAGACATCACCATCATACAAATCTATGCACCATCATCTGACCATACAGATGAAGAAGTAGAAGAATTTTATGAAGATCTTGAAGTGACCATTAAGAAAATACCCAAGAAGGACATCATCATCATCCAAGGGGATTTTAACGCCAAAGTAGGTCCTGACTCTTACAACCAATGGGCTGGAACAGTTGGTCAGTTTGGAACTGGGGAGACCAACGACAGGGACTACGTCTGCTGGAGTTTGCCTGCACCCACAGACTTACCATTGCCAATACCCTCTATCCCCACAAGCAGTCAAGGAGGACAACCTGGCATGCGCCAAACGGCAAGATCCATAACCAAATAGATTTTATCTTAACACCACGGCGCTTCAAATCCAGCATCAACAGAGCCAGAACAAGAACCTACCCTGGAGCTGACATAGGCAGTGACCACGACCTTGTGCTGCTGGTATTCAAAATGAAGCTGAAGAAAAACAAACAGCCTGCAAACCCACGTATCAAATTTGACGTGGACAAACTAAAAGATCCAGATTGTCGAGGAGATCTTCCAAGCTAAGCTTGGCGGACGTTTTGCGGCATTAACCCTCCTGGACAATGACATCAATGACCTCACCAACAACTTCAATGAGGCAGTCCGAGAAACAGCAGAGGAGGTACTCGGTCGTCAGAGGAATAAACACCAGCCATGGACTACCAATGACATCTTGGACCTCTGCGATACAAGAAGAGCACTGAAACCAACCAGGTCTTCCAACCCTAAAGAATACCGGGAGGCCAACAATCTCGTGAAGAAGTCAATGTTAAAGGCCAGAGAGAAGTGGATCAGTGATCAATGTGATGAGATCGAAAAAAACATGAAAGTGGGCAACAGTAAAAAGGCATACGACGCCCTGAAGAAACTCACAAAACCACTTCAAACCAAATCATCAGTCATTGAAGACAGCTCCGGAAACCTCCTCACAGAAAGCTCAGCTGCATTGAACAGGTGGTCTGAATATTAGTCAAGAACTGTAAACAACTCCAATACAACCTGACAAGCATAATAGAAGAGAAAGCAGCAACATCAAGAGCACCCTCGCCATTAACCTATACTGAGGGAAGAAGTGGAAGAAGCCATCCGCAGCTTACCAGTAGGAAAGTCCCCAGGAGCAGACAATATACCAGCAGAGCTGCTCAAGCATGGTGGCGAAACAGTCATCACATATGTTACAGCTATCTGTCAGAAGATTTGGAGACAAAAACAGTGGCCAACAGAATGGGACACAATCACTCATCATACCCCTGCCCAAGAAGGGGAATTTACGCCAATGCCAAAACTATAGAACAATCAGCCTCATCAGCCACGCCAGCAAGATCATGCTCAAAGTTATTTTGAATCGACTCAAGAAGGAGGCAGAAGAACACCTTGCAGAGGAACAAGCTGGGTTCAGGGCAGGCAGGAGCACAATCGAACAGATTTTTAACTTCCACATCATGATGGAAAAACATCTTCAACATCAGAGAGACCTGTTCCACAACTTCATCGACTTCAAGAAGGCTTTTGACAGAGTAGGCCTGTGGCAGGTCCTCAGAATGTTTGGCATTGAAGAAGGACTAGTGCAAACCATTCAAGCACTATACAACACTGCAAGCAGTGCAGTCCTTCTGAACAATCAGGTCGGAGACTACTTCAAAACCACAGTTGGGGTCCGACAAGGATGCCTGTTATCTCCAGTCCTGTTCAATCTGTTCTTGGAAAACATCATGAGAGAGACCCTCCATGACTTCCACCCTACCATCTCCATTGGCAACAGACCCCTCAACAACTTACGGTTTGCCGATGACATTGACCTCATGGGCGGAAGTAACACAGAACTGCAAGATCTTACGACCAGACTTGAGAACAGAGCTGGAGCATATGGGATGGAGGTGAGCTCGGAGAAAAGTAAAGTACTTGTGAACAGCACGAGCAATGCCACCGCTAAAATTTACATGAACGGCCAACAACTGGAGAGGTAGACGCTTTTAAATACCTCGGCGCTACACTCACAAAGGACGGGCGATCGACGACAGAAATCAAAGTCAGAATAGCCATGGCAACATCTTCCATTACAAACTCACCACCATATGGAAAAGTAAAGAGATCAGTTTCCTAATCAAACTAAAGCTCTACAAAGCCCTAATTCAGTCGATCCTGCTGTACGGAAGTGAAACCTGGACATTGACTGCTGAAACAGCAAAGCGAATCCAGTCATTCGAAACAAATGCCATAGAAAACTACTGGGCATATCCTGGAGAGAACGAAAGACCAACGAATTTGTCAAGAGTCAAATAACACGGTGGCAGGTCCACAGGAACCCTTCTCACCATCGTCAAGAAGAAAAAGCTGACATGGTTCGGCCACGTCACCCGCCACAACACTCTGCCCAAAACAGTACTGCAGGGAACACTCGAAGGTGGCAGAAGGAGGGGAAGACAGAACAAGTCATGGATGGACAACATCAGAGAATGGACCAGGATGAATGACTCGGCACTACTGCGCAGAGCCGAGGACCGAGATGGATGGAGGAGGCTTACCTCGGCATCGTCTTTCATGTCTCCCCCACGACCGCCAAGGTCACGGGTCTGATGATGATGATGATGTGACTTGCCTTGGCTTCTCTCTGAACTCCTTAAGGAGTCATTGGGACACTGCGCTGAATTTGTCAGGCTGTGTGTTGGGGCATGTTGAGCCTGGTGGAGCCCATCATCCTTCAGGTTGCAGGTTGTGTCCTAGAAGTGTGTGTCATCCATGCCAGACCTGTTCTCCTTTCGTATGAGTAGTACTGAGTTTGCTTTCAGAAATCTTACTGCACAGAAAGGGTACAGTTTTGCCCACACTATGATTTTCTTAATTGGGTAGGTAAAACAGCATTAATGAGGAAGGTAGGGAGGGTGTTAGGGGAGAAAACGATGACAAATTGAGACAGGTTTATGAATGAAGCAGGGTCAATTCTTGTGGACAGCAAACAGTATTCTTTCTTTTAAAAAACATTCACTACTTTCTAAAGAAAATCTGATTCACTGTTATTGTGGTAACGTTTTACACACTGTGCAAAACTAATATGAACGAATAAGCAAGTGGACTAAATTTATTTGACAAAAGCTACAAGTCCATTAGTCAAAGGGAGTACATTATAAACTTAATGTTGACATACTGGTGGATATGAAAAAAAGACATCAGTAATTTAAAACCCAGATAGATGTCAACGAGTGTATTTTTAGTTATTGCATATGGACTTTATTCATGATTTGAATACGCTTAACTAGAACCTGCATAACAGAAATGGCTAAAATTATATCTGTGACATATTACTAAAAGATAGTACATCTTGTACAAGATTGGTGAACCTGTTCGTTGGGTTTTTCGAAAAAGCAACTTTTTGGCAAATTTCACGGAAAGTGTGGCAGGCAAAAAAAAATCAAATTTGCCTTCTTCTTCTCCATATGATGGACATACAGTGTTGCCTGTTTCCTCTGTAATAAACCACTGTCTGCAATAAAAGACCACATCATCTTTGCTGGGGGGTTTTATACCACTTTAAGTCACGGCAGATTTTTCTGCGTGAAATTCGGGCTGCTCTCCCGGGGAGAGCGCGTCGCCACAAATGCAGCGCCACCCATTTTTTTTCTTTTCCTGTCTGCAACTGTGTTTCCCCATCAGAGTGGCTTTTTTCTACAGAATGTTGCCAGGAACAACTCTCTTGTGCCGAGGGTTCTTTTACTTGCACTAAATAATTTCGTGTAACACACAGGACCTCGGTTTATCGTCTCATCTGAAAGACTAGCATCCAGACCACCACTCTTGGTCTAATGGATGGGGGTAATTTGTTTGGCCCAAACGGGGATTAAACCCGGACTTTTCGCTTTCTAGGTAGGTGCGTTACCTCTAGACCACCGATCCAAGTTAACAATACCAAATACAGTTTTGGATCAAATGCATCTTTAAATGAATTATACTAACGATATTTAGTTTTGAGTGAATATTAGCTATCCGTGCCAGTTTTGATGAAAGCATGAAACAAGTCTATCCTTTAATTCTCTAAGTAACTTTTCTTCATAACCCACACCCTGACATAGCCAAATCATTTGAAAGGCATGTATCATTCTCTTTTGGCTGGTCTGCCAGCATCATCTATCCACTCCCTTCAACATATTCAAAACTCTGCAGCTCGACTAGTCCTCAGAAAGAAAAAATCTGAGCACATTACCCCTCTCTTGCGATCTCTCCACTGGCTGCTTGTGCCACAAAGAATAAACTATAAGATCAGTACCCTATGTTACAAATGTCTCCACAAAACAGCACCCTCCTACCTCTGTGAATATCTCCACCTGTACACCCCTTCTCGTTCCCTTCGCTCTGCTACAGATTCCTTGTGCTTACAAATACCTAGATTCAACCAGTCCACTGTTGGCCGTCGCTCTTTCTCTGTTTCTGGTCCATCCATTTGGAATTACCTCCCTATCTCTCTTCGCCAAAGACCTTCTTGTGACACTTTTAAATCTGGCCTCAAGACATATTTGTTTCAAACCTAAGAATTTCCTCTCCTGTTTCATTTCATAGCTATCCCTGCTTTTCAACAGCCAAAGATTCCATCACCCTGCCAAAGTGTATAACGCGCGCGCGCGCGTGGTGTGTGTGTGTGTGTGCATTTGGACTTGTTAGAACTATTACTTGCCATTGGTTGCATGACTGTAAGAATGAGTTGAGTGCAAGCGCTTTGATTTGTCTGTGCAAGATACAGCGCTATATAAATTCCATTTATTATTATTAATATTATTATTTAAAGTTTGGAGTTGTTGTTTTTGGTTGTTGTTATTGTTTACTGTAGTTGCCTAGTTTACTTTGCCATTATTGTGCCATCATTGTCTGTTTATTCTGGACATAGGCAGCTTGATAAGTTTTATTTAGTATCTAAAACATGTGGTAATAAATCTGGTGTATCACGGATATCTATTTGTGTCGCCGTACATAAGTTTATTATATGCATACGTCCCCCTCCCCCCCCAAAAAAGAGATAAAAATGTGCACTTTTTCGAATAATTCAATTTTACTTCTTTATGAAAGTTAGATGGGGTTCAACGTGTATACAATATGTCATGTGTGTGTTCACAAATTGACACATCAGCATGTAGTCTCAAATGAAGAACTTCCTGGGGATATGGAGTGAGTTAATGCAAACGTTAAGCCCAGGCAGGAGCCTTGAATAATTGCCGCTCTGCTGTTGGGGGGATGGTGGTGGTGGTGGTGGTGGTGTTGGTTGTGGTGGTGGTGATGGCTGTCCACCCAGTGTCTGTTGTTCTTCTGACAAATCTCTCGCTCGTCTGTATGTGGCTTCTGTGTGTGTGAACGTGGCAGTGATACCAGTGTTGACAGCAGCGGCAAGACTTATAGTCTGTTGAAAAGCTTGCACGTACTGCTTCGCCTTGGCTTCAGTACAGTTCCCCCAGTTCACCCGGCTGTAAATGGGTACCTGCCCTCTTTAGGGTCAGGGAAGGTAAAGCAGCGAGGGAGAGGAGATGGGCGCCGCCCTCAATACGCTGGCCCCTAGAAAAGTGAGGTCTCTGACGCCTCTCTCCCCTACCCCCTTACTATAGGTTATGGGACACCTTGACCTTTTGTTTTTTTACTGTTTCGTCTGGGGTGCTACCTCATGGCGGATGTAGAGGGAAGGTGGCAGGATGGTTAAGACGTTTGCCTGCCAACAAGTAAACCGTGAGGTTCTGGGTTCGATTCCCAGCCTCGCCCTTTCTTCCCAGTTTGACCAAAAAATCGAACTGAATGTCGAAGTCCTTCGGATGAGACTAAAAACCGAGGCCCCGTGTGCGAACGCATGCAGAACATCTTGCGCACACGTTAAATCCTGTTCCGCTGTTCGAAAGAGTAGGCCATTGTGTGCCGGTGGGAACAGATGACAAAATTTAAAAAACCCGCACACACACACAAAAAACAAAAAAAAATAATTTGAGCGCTTTGATTTGTTGCTTTACAAGATTCAGCGCTATATAAATTCCATACATTATTATTATTAATTATTATGTGTTTACTTTACTAGGACCCTACCACACACATCGTCGGATTGGTATTTGTTTAGTGAACCTTTCTTTTCCTTAAAGATGTAATTCTGAAGTCAGAACGCGGCTATCATAATGGTGGGCAGGAACAGTCACAGACACACACAAAATCTCACCATTGGTATTTCCGAGCCCTAGCTAAGGAACAAAAAAAAAAGAAAAGAAAGAAATACAGAGAGAGAGAGAGACACAGAGAGAGAGAGAGACAGAGAGAGAGACAGACAGACAGACAAGAGAGACAGAGAGACAGAGATTTAATGCTATTTAACGAGAGAGAAGAGGGGGAGATTTATCGAATTTAAACGACACCACACACACACACACACACACACACACACACACACACACACACACACACACACACACACAGAAACAGAGACAGACAGACAGACAGAGACAGACAGACAGACCGACAGATAGAAAGCAGACAGACAGATAAACAGACATATAAGTCAACACACAGAAGCAGAGTTGCAAACAAGAGGCAGACAGACATATGGACAGACAGAACCATACTGACATGTGATGGCTTCAATTTCAGTGACAATAATAATTATGCATCAAAACACAGAAAAATAAACACCAAAAGAACCCAACCAAGCAAAACTTTTTTTTAAAGGGGGTGGTGGTGGTGGTGGCGGTGGTGAATGGAAACAGGAACAAGACAGAGGCTGTTGCAGGGCGGTGAGGCTGGTGATGCGGTTTTTAAACATCTTTTGATCCTTTCTGCGAAGCCACTCACGTCAGCCATACCAAAGTTCCACAAATCTGTGAACACGAATTTCTCATGATTTTGGAGCACTCACTTATCATAGCCCTGGTGAATTTTCACTCTGAGTGTCTTATCGGGCTAGATGCTGGAGTCTGAGACACCGTTTCTTCCACCCCACTCCACCCCCTCTCTCTCTCTTTTCTTTGTTTACTAAGCTTCAGCCACTTTATATTCTATTGTTAACGAGTAATTTTTGATAAGGTTGAAACATGTGGAGGTTTACAAGGTCGCTTCTTTCAGCCTCTGTTTCCTGTGTTAATATGGCTTTAGAACGGTTGGGATTTACTCCCCACCAAGGCACAGAGTCTGCAGGCAACGCTGAACCACAAGAGTTGTCAGAAGATCAGGCACTGGGGGGACAATCACCACCACCGCCACCACCCCAACAACATATGCAGCAAGACTCAAAAAAAGAAAACAAAAAGCATGAAAAAGAAGAAGAAGAAGAAGAAGAAGAAGAAGAAAAGAAGAAGAAGCAAAACAGGTAGAAAAAGAAGAAGCGAAGCAGGAAGAAGAAGAAAGAGAAGAAAAAGAAGCAGCAAAAGCAGACAAAAAGATCGAAACAAGGAGAAAAAGCACAAAAGCTCAAACATAACAAAGACAGAGGAAAGAAAACTGAACGAGGAAAAGAAAAGAGTAAACACAAAGACGATGTACAGAAACAAATTGCACACATGACTAAAACCACGAACAAAGTTAATGACCAACGCACAACCCAAGAAGCACAACTCGTCCTCCTCCAAACTGACACCCGACGAGCTATTGACCGGTATCATCATCAGCTTTCTCGCACATCTACCAATTACGGCAAGGAACTGCACCTCATCCAAATATGTCTCAAGCTGCTTCAGCGTCAAGAAAAGAACCTTAAACGCAGCAATAACTTAAGACGAAGACTGTTGAACCCAAACCAACGAAGCCGGGTCGATTTGAAGTTGATTTTTCGAAAACTGGTACATGCTAGGTCACTGCAGGAGAAAGCCAGGCTTCGTCTGTATGAATCCCGTGGAGAGCCAGTGGGTATGCGGAGGCGAGGACAGCGAAGTCGAGCTGTGTCAGTGTGATGACAGTCTGGGTGCAAATCAGTAAGGAGTCTTCAGCTGTTTGTTTTGGGTTTTTTTCACAAAGGTATGAATATAGAATGTGCTTTAGGAGTGTTTATTCTGAGCAAGCGTAAATTATGATATATGTGTTTGCTTGTGCAAATTTCTCTATGTGTGTGGGGCTGGGAGGGAGATGTGGGGTGGGGAGGTTGTTAAATGTGTGTGTGTGTGTGTGTTCTGACCAACCATATATGGGCTTTTTTGTGCGAATTTATCTCTGTGTGTGTTTTGTGTGTGTTTGGGGGGGGGGGGTGTTGTGTGTGTGTGTGTGTGTGTGTGGTGTGTGTGTGTGTGTGTGTGTGTGTGTGTGTTGTGGTGTGTGTGTGGGGTGTGTGTGTGTGTGTGTTGTGGGGTGTTGTTGTGTGTACAACACAACACAAAAATATCCAAATACCCTTGCCTTTGTCAGAAGGTTCACTCCTTCACCATCACTTCATACTTTTTAAGAGGCTATTTCTTCTTCGTCATCGAACGCTCGTAAAGCAACTATTGTTAACAGACACACTTTCAGAATACCGCCCCTCCCCTCACCGCCCTCATTCTAATGAGGTAAAACTGTCTTTTGTCAATAGTTCTAATGTGTATGAAAGGTTATTGATTTCAACACTATGTTTACAAATTTATTGAGATTTCTTTTTCTTCTTCTCTTGTTCGCTTTTTCACACCGTAAGATGTGTTTGGGAGAAATAGTGGTATGTCCTTTCCAGCTCCTCTCGTGGGCCGTACAGCTTGGTTTGCAGGGTTATCTCCGTCGGCCACACAATCTTCCTCAGGTCGTTGTATAGCGTGCACCTCTGAAGGATGTGCTCGCCAGTCTGGTTTTCTTTGCCACAGGCACATAAGGGAGAGGGAATGAGTTTCAGCTTTGTGGACATGTGGTGACAGCCTATTGTGCCCAGTGCGGAGTCTTAGAACTATGACTTGTTCTTCTCTTCTGTGATAGTGGTAGTCGTCCTTCTCTATTCTGTGTGGGGCCATTGATTTGATGGTAGTCTTCTTTTCGTGGCTATTGATTAACAACAGTAAGGTATTTCAAAATATCACATGGTTTTGAATTGTGCGTGATTTGTATTCTCCAAATTTATTCTGCACTAGTATAAAGATTTGTAAGTGTTTCTCCCTCCAATAATGAAGGTTTCCTGTTCAAAACCAGCCTGGCTGTCTTGCCAAAAGAAATGTACCTTTTGGTACATTTCATGCTTAGGTATTGTTTTCCACTCGTCTTACTATGACAAATTGGCCATACTATCTTACTTTATAAAAAAAAAATTGGCGAGAGGAGCGATGAATATTTTTTAATAGAAAAAAGTTACAGGAAACTAGAAAACTTGCCAAATTTTCTTTCTCTTTTGTTTTCACCAGTTCCAAACAAACAAAAAGATACAACATACTGATACATTCAAAGCTAAATATTATGATATCAATTATTATACGATGCCTTGGTTTACAGTTTTTAAAGAATTAGAGATAAATAAGTTAGAACAAAGAACAAAGTCCCTCAGAGAACTGAGCAGAAATTTGCACCTTTGAGCATAACATTTTGTTTTTCCTAAATAACATCGTCTGTAACAGTCTTCTGGATTTTCTAGATCCAGTGTGAAAGAAAGAATTTATGATTACTATGGTGGGGGAAGGACGGTTAAGACGTTTACATGTCTAAAGTCAACCGTGAGGTTCTGGGTTCGATTCCCTTCCCAGTTTTACGGGGGAAAATTGAACTGACCGTCAATGTCCTTCGGATGAGACTTAAACGAATGCCCCGTTTGCAAATGCATGCAGAACATCTTGCACACACAATAAAAACCCGTTCCGCCTTTCGGAAGAGCAGGCATTTTCGTGCCGGTAGGAACAAAAGACAAAATAAAAAGAAAACACACACACACAAAACACACACACACACACATACACACACACATTTCACACACACATACACACACATACACACACACATACACAATACACACACAATACAACACACATAACACACACATACACACACATATACACACACATACACACATACACACACACACACACTGGTGGATCGGTGGTCTAGAGGTAACGCGCCTGTCTAGAAAGCGAAAAGTCCGGGTCTGAAGTGTGCGGCGGTTCGTACCCCGTTTGGACCGGAAATTTTTCCCCCATCCATTAGACCATGAGTGGTGGTCTGGGCGCTAGTCTTTCGGATGAGACGATAAACCGAGGTCCCGTGTGTTACACATAATTATTTAGCGCACGTAAAAAAACCCAGCAACAATAGAGTTGTCCCCTGGCAAAATTCTATAGAAAAAGTCCACCGGATATGGAAACAAATACAGCTGCAGAAAACACAAAAAAGGTGTGAAAGGGAGGCGCAGCGCTAAGTGCGACACGTTCTCCCGCCTCCCCGGGGAGAGCAGCACCCGAATTTACACGAGAAAAATCTGCCGTGACTTATAAAGTTGTATGAAATAAAATCGAGCCTTGATTTGTTGCATTACAATGATTCAGCGCTATATAAATTTTTCCATACATTATTAATATTATTATTATAATTATTATTAATATTATAATCTACACCACGACATACCACACACATACATAGCACACATACACCACACATAAACACACACATACACACACACGCTACACACACATACACACACATATACACACACATACACACACATCACGCATACACACACACACTACACACACATACACATACACACATACACACACACACACACACCACACACAACACACACACACACACACACACACACACCATGTATGCACAGAGGTGTCGTGTTTAACACCTTCCCCGAAGGTCGAAATGCGTGGCAACCAGAAACGAAGGGGAAGGGGGAGGGATGGTGGCGTACACATAAATCCAACCTTGAGCATGTGTGGTCTTATCGGTAACAGGGATAAGGTAGAATAGGAATCAAGTGAAAGAACAAAGGGAAGAAGAGGAAAATGAACGTGGCTACCTTTTGTTTTATTGTCATACAACACAAATGATTTGGATATGGGAATAAATTGCCATAAAAACAAAGTAACATACGATAAGTCTTGGAGTCCTTCGTATGAGGCTATAAACCGAGGCCCCCGTGTGCGAACGCATGCAGAACATCTTGCCGCACACGTTTAAATCATTCCGCTGTTCGAAAGAGTAGTCCATTGTGACTGGTGGGGAACGAGATGACACAATTGTAAAAAAAACGCATACACAAACGCATAAAAAAAATACATCAGACGCTGTTGATTTGTTCCTTTACAAGATCAGCGCTATATAAATTCCCATACATTATTATTATTATTAGTATTATTAATATTATATTAATTGTATTGTTTTGTACTCATATAAATATATAATAAATACAATGTAATATATATATATATATAGATATATATAATAAAAAATATATATTATATTAAATATATATATATATATATAATATATAAATGTATGTATTTGGAGCATTGGAAAAGCACACTGTGGACGACATAATTATAAGATATATTTTTACTAACCAGTGTATGATTATTGTTTGGTTTCCTCTAACTTTTGTCAGAGTGCGTAGTCTTAATAATTAAACCACAAATAAGCATTTAATTAGTCAGCCACCACAGCACAGTAAGTAAGCCCTTGGTTACGTTACAGGCTGTACGGTCGTAGAGTTGCGAATTTCAACAAGTCATTAAGTTTTTCTTTGTTGATCTGTTGTTTTCTGTGTTACTCTGGCTGGCTTTCTAACCCAATTGAGTTTGCTATGGGCGCAATGGGAAGAGGAATAACAGTGGTGTGTCGTCCACTTTACGGATGCAGTTTGCCGATGTTACTCCAATTACCTGACCAACACTGCCGGTGTCTGTATCTCTCAGCCTAATTGATCCAATACCTTTATTGATGATAGGAAGCGAAGAAACAAATGACGAAAGAAAAAGCCCAGATAATTCTGATTTCAGTGTCCCCTTAATTGCTTTGTCTCCATGGTGCCCTCAGTTTTGGTTTCTGTATAAACTTCCTTGCCTGTTGGTTGTTTGTATCAAAGCCCTCAAAGTTTGGAGGTTCACGGGAGAAAGGTCTTTGGGGGGACGTTGTGTGTGGCCAAAACCCTTGGTATAACAACTTTGGGCGTCCCCTCACTTAGTCTGACTCTGTGCCTAAGCTCTTATTTATCGTTAGTAGGGGGCTTAGTAGGTGTGTGCTGAGTGATGATACTTCAGAACAGGCACCACTGATACAACCATAAAGTAACTCACAGTAGTGCAGGGTCCCTCAGGCTGGTAGCCCCAAAGGGATGGCCTGACAATGATCAGTCAATCCTGTTACATCTGACCCTGAGGAAGCCACAAGAATAACCTGGTGTGGCTGGCAAGGTGGGGGGGGTGGAGGTAAAATTACGGCGTGAAGAACGCAGGACAGGAACGTCACAGAAAGAGATGCAGAAAATAGCATTCAAAAGTAAATAAAAAGAAGTATTTCAGTAGCTGTGGTTTAAAAATGATTGACCGAAAAATTAGCCCAGCGACCATTCCTCTTTTAATTCCTTGTACCTGTCAATTTCTTTGTGTATGACACTGTAAGAAGTGTTGGCACCTTTTCAGAAAAGGCGGGAAGAAGGTGAGAGAAGGAATGATGGATCGCCTTCGACTGTTGTAGTCCCTGAAATAAACTAACACCCCCATCTCGACCAAAATCCAAAGACCTGGGTCTTTTCATTCCTTCCTGCCCCCTCCCACTTCTCTTTCAGCTCCGAAATAAGCCGTTGAACATACAGGCCTCACAAACTCCCCCAAGTTCACTTTGTGTACTGTTTTATTGCGTGATTAGAGGATGGTTTGCATAAACAATATGGAAAGTTTGTGTTTCAACTTCGCTACCTATTGCTATGTTCTTTATTTTCCTCACTCTTCATCTACATCATCATTTTCTTCTTGCTTGCTTTTGTTGTTGTCCTCCTCCTCCTCCTCCTCCTTCATCATCATCTTCTTCTTCTTCTTCTTCTTCTTCTTCTTCTTCTTCTTCTTCATACATAGAATGGTGTGTATCAGAGACAGAAATCCCGCCAGCCCCCACCCCTCATCTTTAAAAAGTGAAGAGAAGGTTAGAAGAAGTGAGAGATAGGAAAGGAAGGAAAGAGGAACGAGAGACAGGGGCAGAATGGATAGCGGAACAGTACAACTTCTTCTTACGCGTCACACGCTCCAACAGCAACTATCGTTGTACTGTCACAATTATGAGCGAAAATGCGTCGTCGCTGCGTTAATGCGCCTGTGCAAGGTCACACCTAGCGTCATCTAACTTCGGAGGCATAGGAGAGATGACTGCTATCATTTAATGGTTTTCTTCCGGCAGGGTGGTGGGAGGGAGGTGGGCAGACAAATGGACCCAAGAAGGCATACTGGGCAAAAAGAGGAGACCGTGGAAGAAAAAGACCAAGAGTATTTATTTATTTTATTCTTTATTCATTTTCATTGATAATGGAAATAAGACACTCATTACATTTTTACATCCAGTCCGTGTGTATGCAGTTTTTTGTACATTTCGTTATCCGTACTACACGGTCACAAACAAAGGCCCATACTCTTCCGAAAACCAAACTGGTTTTAATGTAGGTGCCACGATGGTCTGCGTGCGTTCGCACACGCGACTTCGCTAATGAACTCCCCCGAAGGACTAGAAACATGTAGAAACAAGCAGAGGGAAAAGTAAAAGAGGGAATTCCTAACACAAAATTTCCGAATGGTGGGGATACTATTATATCTGACCCCACCCCACCACCACCACCCACACCCACCCAACCCCCCACACCGGCACCCCCATAGAGGAGAACAAAAAACAAAAAAATAAACATACCAAAAAAAACAACAATAATAAGGATCACGATATTCTTACAGTTTGTACCCACGAAACCATCGAAACAACAACAAACTACTACGTGAACTCATGAACAACGTCCTTTGTTCTTGCGACACGCAGCCAAGCACGGTAATGGAGTCAGAGCTGAATCCCGTGGGCCACACGGTGGAGTACCTCTCACACTCGTCAGCTTCCTCTTCTCTTCCCGCGCCAAGATTGCGTCCTCCTCTCTCACATCTTTCTTTCTTCTCACTCGTACTCTCGCTCTCAGGCAAGGCACGCCTTTGATTCCAGCGAGATTTGACTTGGCCTCCAAACTTAGACATGTCCCTGCAGCAGACGCGAGAAGACTCGCTGAAATCACCTGCTATCCACAGTCCCAGCATCCAAGTCTCCCCAGTGCCGGCATGTCCTTAAAAACTCACTGCCGAAAGGAAGAAGAAGCAGAAGCAGCAGCAGCAGCGCAACAGCGGAGGATCAGAGCCAAGAGAAAACGATCTGTCGGTAGTGGAAGAGAAGACGCGGGGAAAAAAGCCAGACCATGAGAAAAGGAGGAGGATGATGACGATGGGGTGAGAAGGAACGAGCGGAACATGAACAAAAGAAGAAAAAAAGAAAAGGTGATAAGAAAGAGGAGAAGGAGAAGGAAGGAGGAGGAGGAGGGGGTAAAAGAAGGAAGAGAAGAAGAAAGGAGGAGGAGGGTAAAAAGAGGGGAAGGAAGTAGGAAGGGAGTAGAGGAGGGGGAGAAGTAGTAGAAGAACGAGGAGAGAAGAGAAGAGGATGAAGAAGAAGTAGAGAAGAGGAAGGAGATGAGGAAGAAGATAGGAAAGGAGAAGAGAAAGAGAAAGAATAGGAAGGAGAAGAGGAAGAAGAGGAAAGAAGACAGCAGAAGACCTCGAGGCCTTGGAAGCTGAGCGGCGGAAGCGCTGAAATCGCATAAGCATTTCCAATCCCGCAAGTCCCATCCGATACAAAGCGGGCAGACGTGGTGCTGGCCATGCGAGGCCCTTCACGACCGAGCGGCCAGCGCCACGGCCCAACTACGACGGCGAGCTGTCCTTCGGGCCAAGAAGGTGCTCAAGTCCCTGGTGGCGCTGAAGAAGTTCGTGAACACGCCAGGCTCGTCATCCATGAGGATCTCCTCTCCTGAGTCCCGGGAACGGACATGATCAAACAAGCGCAACAAACAAGCGCATATCGTTCCACCGCGCGTTCCCTGATCGGCAAGTGCGCGCCGCACGCCCCGACGACTGGTACGACGCATAAGTGGAAATGTCGCGAGCGTCAAGCGTGAAGCACCGCAGGGACGCAATAGCTGCAAGCGTTCGATGAAGGAGCAGGTGTGCAGAGGTTCCGCTCCTGAAAAAAAAACGGACATTATGGAGGGACAAAAAAAATTTAGTGTGGGTTTTTTTTTTTGGGGGTTTTATGAAATAATTATAAAGGCGAAAATGTCGGGGCCCAATTTTTGGTTTTTTTAAATCATTAACAATTAGGCCCACAACCCCCCCCCCTCCCTCCCCCTCCCCCCATTTACAAAAAAACCCAAAATCAGGATTTTGTGTTTTCTTTTCGTAAGTGTTTTGGGGGGTTTTTGTTCGAGAAGGGGGGGGGGGGGGCAGTATTGATAGCCCAAAAAAATATTGCATATAGGGCTTTTCCCGGTGGGGTTGCCGGGACCTTAGATGAATACATCCCCACCTTCGGGAAATTCTGTGCTCAAAATTTCCCTTTTCTATCACTCTTTTTTTTCCCCTCGTTCCTTTTCTTCCTTCACCTCATTCTTGCTTTTCTGCCTTCTTATCCATTCCCTGCCTTTTTCCCCATAAAGACTTAAAAAGATAAATTCTTTTTAATGCCCAAAGCGATACCTGGGCCTGACTTGTCAGGCGCTTAACGGCAGCGGACGCATTTTCGCCCTTAACGGCAACAATAGTTGCTGCTGAGCGTTTGAAAGACACGACGACGACGATGATGATTTATGATGATATGTTATGATGATGATGAGATAAATGATGATGAGATGATAAGAAGAAAAAGAAGAAGAAAAAAAAGAAAAATCCTCTTTGGGATTTTTATAAGTGAATCACGAAACTCGATCTGAAACAGCAAAACTGTTTTTGAAAACATAAAGGGAATATTTGCAACCAACACACAACAACCCCACACAAAACACACACACACACACACACACACACACACACACACAAAAAACCACTCACTCACTTCCCACTACCACCACATCACTCACCACCCCACCACTCACTCACTCACCACTCACCCACCCACCCACCCACCCACCCCAACAACAACAACAACTACAACACCTACGTGCATTTATCCTTTCGTTTTCCCCCCTTTTTGAAGCTGCTGACAAGGGCAATATTTTTTTTACCGGGAGGGGCTGAAAAGGCCTGATAACCCCGTGGGGGATTCACAGAAAAGTCACTCCTAAATCCCCTTCTCAGGCGGATAGCCTAGGGTTGAACATTGCGCTCGGGAATCTACGACCCGGGTTCATTCCCTTCAAAAGGGGAATTTTCCCCGGAGTTTTAAAATCAGTCAACTCCCCCTCCCCCAAAAGTCTTTTGGGAAAAGACTATAAACCGAGGCCCCTTTCGAACGCAGCGAAAATCTTGCGCATACTTAAATCCTGTTACTCTTTTCGTAAAAAGGGGGCCATTGGTGCCGGGGGAACAATACAGAATGTACAAAAATGCAAAAAAAAAAAAAAAAAATAAAATTAAAATAAATAATAATAATATAAAATAAATGGAACTTATATAGCGCATATCTTCAAGACAAATCAAAGCACATCATTCAACTAATCTTTCAGTCATACAACCAATAAAATAACTAGTTTTAAACAATATTACAAAAAGGTACCTGCAGACCAAACATGAAATAAAAATTTCAATAGTCAATTTTTTCAAAAACACACCACACACAACACACACACACACCACAGGCATAACTTAACAGGGTGA
>CM054138.1:72673113-72688113 GCA_028751875.1 Rapana venosa
ACAATGTAGGTAATCTGCGTGATATATATGTGTTTTTTATATTCTGTCATCTGTTCCCACCGGCACACATATGGCCATCTTTCGAACAGCGGAACAGGACTCAGTGTGCGCAAGATGTTCTGCACAGCATGGCGTGCCGCACACGAGGCCTGCTGGTCCAAGTCCCCACCGGAGGACTTTTGCACGCAATATAATTGACATTTTAGTTTTTGGGTCCCACCCCACATTAAAGCTATGTAGGGGTGTTTGGGGTGAGGGTAGGGTGGGGGCGGGGGGGGGAGTATTAGGGGTGGGGGGGGGGTTGTGGGGTAGTTGTTGATTGGTAGTTAGGGGGTGGGGGGGGGGGGGGGGGGTAGTTGTTGGGGGTTAGTTGTTGATTCATCCCAACACAATGATTGCTAAGAACCATTTTTGAGTAGGAAAGATAATATCTTGTGATTATTATGAAAAAAAATAGCATTATCACAGCTTGGAGTCTTAGTTAGACTTGTTTTTGGCTTAGCTTGAAAGGTAAATTAAGCTTTACAGTGATTTCATTTAAGTTTATTGTAATCTATCCATTTATAATCCCCTTTTGAATACAGCCTGAATAAAAGGTACATTTATAAAGCACCATAGATTATGCAGAAAGGTATCGCAACTCCAAAGTTAAAGGAACGCTTACATTCAATCTTTAAATTAATACTATGGCAACAGAGAAAATTGCTTCCTGGCTATTAAAAATGGTGTGGGTGGAATGGAACAGACTAGAGAGATAATGCAGATGTATCAAAACGCAACACTATGGACCCCCCCCTCCCCTACTTTCCTCCCTATTTCTAATATTAACCCTCCCCTATTTACTTATACGGTTTAGGCAATTCAAAAACTGTCCCAGTTTTAGTATTTAAATCTTTGTTGTGAACATTCCGTGTGTTAATGTCGAAATGATTATATCCGATAAAAGTTTTACCAGCGTTTCTATTCCAAACTTTTAACACGATGACAGGGGGGTGAAGGTTGATCCGGTTACAGCTAGTCCAAGGACAACAAGAGATAACGCTGGCATTTCAGGTTAAAGTTAAAAATAGATATCTAAGGTGGCCAAATAATAGGGGTGAGGTGTGGCTCTTAAAAGGTAACAGGGATAAGGCTTCCAAATCCTGACTTGTGACACGTTTCAACTTGGAATTTTTAGACTCCCGAGGAAAGAAAAGGAGCAGCAAACGCAACTAACTGAAATGTTGGTTGACTTCAATTTTATTTACGTCTGTTCACTTTTAGTGATATTAGACGCCACCCCCCCCCCCCCCATCCTCCTCCCACCACAAAACCAAACCACCCCACACCAAAACCCCCACCCTAAAAACCCGGGCGATGTGGCTGTGGTAGTTAAAAAAAAAAACTAATAATTCGCAAAAGTGGCAATGCGACAGGGATTTTTAAAAACAACAAAAAACCCCAACAAGTTCATGACGTTACTGTAATATAAACAATGCTCTGGGGCTGTAACAAGACTTACCTATTTCAAATGCATTTTAAATTATGAATATGCTGTGGTGAGGGGTTTTCCGAAAAATGGGTAAGAAGGTTTTCATTGGCAGTCAAAAAGTATTGATGAGTATTAGTGTTATTCTCACACACGGCATTTACCTTTTGTACTGGGAATTTGGTTTCAATGCATTTAGTTTCATTCTATAGAATAAAGTATTACTTTCCTAGAGTAAAAACATTGTACTACTTGAATGGTTCCCACTGATCGATTATGGGTAATGATAGCAGTTTAGTAAAAGTCATCATTTTGCTGATTACTATCAGAGAAACTTTCTCATGAATTTTTGTTTAGTAAGTATACCTTCTTGTAAGGCTAGGAATGCCATTCTATTGCATCATGTCCATGATATGCACCTTTTGGAGATATCGCCACTCCTTTGGACAGAACCAGGTGTGAGGCCCCCCCCCCAAAAAATACACTTTGCCTTTAAGGTTAACGAGATTGTTATGACTGTTAATCTCTAAAATGATTTTCGAAGTTTTTCTTGTAACATGGCGATTTTAAAGCATACAATGCCGATTTAGAATCGACACAAGACGATTGACCATATACAACGGCACTCACAAAGATATAAGTCAGACCATTAGTATTGCTACAAGTTCTGCGTAAATATTGAGTGGTGTTTAACAATTCCATATGCTTTTTCAATTATTTTTCACGCTGGTATAACAAAAGCAGAACCTGTTTCTTGATTCTCTAGGCGTGAATCCCTCTGTATAAATTTGTAAATGGTCAAAATATTTATGATGGATGTGGGAACGGACATCCGCACACATATATTTGGTTGTCTTCTGTTATCATTAGACACTTATATCAAATGTGCTTTAATCATCTCCCATGATGGGCAAGTAAGGATTGCTTTGTGTGTCCTTGCTGTGTTGATTGTCTTCAGAGATTTCTACCAGATCAGACACATTATGTAATTATGGCATTAGAGGATATACTCTTTCGCTCTTTTAGGGAAATTCAACTTGAATTCACTTTCTTTCTTCTGAAATAAAGTTATCTGTCGTTTTGTTTCTAAGCACATATTTAGCCCATGCCCGTTGCGGTAATCTCTTAAAGGCACTAGCCGACTATCGTTATCTGTTCCAGGGCTGTGGGTGATCAGCACACCACGGCCAGTCTGTATGCTTAGCAGGCTATATTTGTCCTTATTAAGTAATATACTTAGGCGCACTGAAAGACTCTTGCCCATACGATAAATTTGAACGACTAAGGGATGTAGCTAAATATATTATATTAATGGAGTCTAGGCCCCGAACTGTTTACTTACCATCTTCAAAACGTTAAGCCTTTTCTTTGTTTAGTAAATTGTCTTTCGATATGTGCATTCTAAGTTAGCTTGAAGTGAGAATAACACCCAAGGAACTTTTGGTGTTCTTTATACTCATCATGTTGTTCCCAATTCTAACGTGTCGGTTCTGGAATCCTTCCATTGTTAAAAGCACAGTGTACGTTTTATCTGTGGATAAAGTAAAATCCATTTTCGCGCATATAATTATCGATGTTGTTAAGCTGGCTGTTGGTATACCTTTTTATGTAGGTTAAACCGCTTTTATGGAGTGTTCGATTCATAGAAATTCTTCCCATACATATATCATTTGATATTGTACTAAGCCGATTCTTCGACAATTTCATAGGAAGTCATGCCGCACAACATATAAATCAGAGAGGCGATCATTACAGACAACCTTGGGGAAGTCCTTATGAAGGATCTAAAACTAGAATATGAGTTTCGCTACTTAACCTTATACTTCTATATTAAAAAACATTTATCATAATTATTCAAAATGCCAGAAAAGCCCGCTTCTTACGTTTTGTAGCAACTTAGCCTGCCCAACATGATCATACGCTCTTTTTCATCACACACTGTTGCAAGAACGTTCTTCTTCTTGCACATTACATTAGTCTATGCGTTGAAAGTTACCAGTTATTATGGCAGAGTCTGTAATTTTCGAAAACCCGCAGCTTGACGGGATTATTTTATTTTAATCACGAAGTACATCAGCCTTATAGAATAATTCTCTATTAGTTGCCAGTGATGTGAGGTCACGCAATTGGCCTGTAGCTAGTTTAGTCTGTTCTGGGTTTTTCCTTGTTTATGATGGAATGACAATAGATTGGTTTCAATCATGGCACACCTTTCATCCAACATATATTGAACAATATTATGCAGTAGAAAAATAAAGTTTGCTGTAGATGGTTTTAGCAAATTTTAGTCCTTAGACCCCTGCCTACACGCGAAGGTTTATTTAGTAGAACGAGACAGTACAGCATCTCTAACTCATCCAACTTCTATTGGAGATTAATGCCTGAAAGTTGTCAGAGATTGGGTCATTTACTCTGTTTTATTTTCTCTTCTGTTCTATAGTTCTACACTGAAGTGACACCCTTCAAGGACGCATCGGATTTTTGAAAACATATCTGCAAACGCTCTGCCTTTTCTAAATTGATGGGAAATTCTTTGTTTTCCAAGTCTCCAAGGACACGTTGTAAATACTACGCCTTTTTTCATTTCATGAACTTTTTCCACCTTTTTAAGGTCCTTCTGATTTGAAATTTCGCGTGGTACAAAAAGAAGTCAAAACTGGTTCTTAGCCTGAGCTTCCAAGGTTTGCAAGACTTTTAGCTTGTTTCTGTTTTACATTATTTTCTGATGTTTTCTCTTTTAGATAAATTTATATACATTGGGGTTTATTTTCCTGCTTCTCACCTGCTGTGTCCACCAGACATTTCCCTGATGTTTATTTAATTTTTACTGTATTTCATTTTGGGGATAGATAAAGTGGCAAGCATAAGAATGGTCTCAGTAAACCTGAATAAACGTGGTCAATGTGTCAGTGTCAAAGCTGAGTCAGTGTTGTAAACTGCAAGGATGTCTTCAAACTTTCTGCCAATCCGCTTTTTTATAGTTACATATCTTGAGGATTTTGTCTTTCTGTGTGGTCACAGAAAGTAGTTGTTTCCCACAAAAAGTTGTGATACTAGGCAAGTGAACATGCAAGGGTGTTATTATATGTTGACCATCACACTCTGAGCTATGCAGGAGAACAAAAGACCGAACTATGGCTGATGCCTTTGAGCCAACAATGTCTGGGATTTCTTGTGACACTGCCGTCATTTGGCAAGCATAGACAAGAGTCGACTATGTTTTTCAAATGATTAAGAGATATTTTTTCTACTTCCTTATCCCAGAAGGGTTGCTATGAGCATTAACATCTCTGCAATGAACACTTTTCATTTCTTTAAGGTAGTGTAACCCCTCGTATTCGATCATTTGGTCCCTTGGGATATACAGCCCCAGTGATTATTAATATTATTCTTACCAAAACTTACTACGAGTGCACATGAAAGTATATCAGGGATTGGTAGGCATGGTGAGGGACCCCTCCGTAATCCACCCCTTCCTGATGTATATGGCTGCCACTGATTTTGTTACAGTCTCGACTTGCTGATAGACAGGGGATAATCCTAGCCATGCAGGTTGGGCAGTACTTTTAGTTACATGAGTGAATGGTAACTATCACTATTGATACTGATTTTCCATGCAAGATTCTGTAATTAATTGCGTTAGTGGAAATAGATCTCGCATTCATGCATGATGAAACGCGCTTTGTTGTTTAGAAGGCATAGTAATGTACAACGTTTAAAAACTTACGAGTTAATAACAAAACAAACCCACCCAGAAAAAACAACTTTACCAAAACAAAAATAATAATAACAAATATAATAACGCAACCTTAAGCTGACTAAAGAATTTTAAACACCTCCAATACAAAATATCATTCAAGAACGTTCAAGGGTAAAGTAAAACGTGCTACGAAGTAGCACAATGCAAAAGCAAATGAAATTGGGAGCCATGATGGGGAAAGTAGTCCAGCAACCTTCCCCCCCCCCTCTTCTCTCTCTCTTTTTGAAGTGTAACCCGTCATGGCTAACCCACTGGTTGGGCCCACAAGTTGACCACATGGGCTTTAAAATCATTTAAAAACTCCATCAGGGTAAAGTCATGGATGGGATGGACAGTCTTCGGAAGACCAGTTTCTTGCCGTTGATGTAAAACGTCACTACATTGTTACGTTCGGCAACAAACTTTATGGTAAATACTTTTCCAACAGAGAAGGGGTAGGGCCTTGGGTAGAATGTTGTTTGTATATATATGTGAGCTCCAGAATGTTCCATATTTTTTGTACACTAGGTTGGCTAGTTCCTGTTCATTTCCTGCAAGTCCATCGATGTCATCAGCAAACCTAAGGTTGGTGATTATCTGCCCTCCAATACTGACTGTGCCAGTGTGATCTTCTACGGCATCATTCATTATGCGCTCAAGGAAGACATTAAACAGTGTAGGCGATAGGAGACAGCCTTAACGAACTCCCACTGAGGTACGAAACCACTCTCCAACTATGCCTTGGAAAAGCACTGCGCTGGTGGATAAGATAAAGCTACCTAGTAACTAAAGATGCGCTGTGTATGATGGCAAAAGGCGAATTGCTTGATAAACTAAGAAATGTAAATGCTCTGCTTCTGTTTTGACAAAGTGTTTGACTTCAGTTTTAGATTGACATAGCCCATTGAGGCGTTTTGTCACAACTCTTCAATGTTTCACGTTTCGCAATGATAAAGTTATTAGGTATCAAAAGATAAGACATCACCTGCCAACATGGCGCAGAGGTTAGTGCCTGGGGTTTCATACTGGAAGATTTTAGGTTCGAATCCCATAAGAGTCATAGGGAGTTTTTGAACCCCATCCGGCTTCTAGCCAGAGTGAGTGTGCTGTGGGTTCATTGGAAAGACTGGGACCACACAGTCGAGTTTCATCCACTTAATGGATGGGAGTTTGAGAGTGTTGCTCAAATTACCTGACTTACACTGTAGGTGTCTGAATTTCTCTGGGTTGATTGACACCGGGATGATAGCAAGCGTGTAGCCCTGTCCAGTAGTCTTAAAGCACATACACTTCCATAGCAGCAGCATCACATCAACCTCATCACAAATAATCACCATGCACTATAAAAGAGAACTCTGTCTGTCTGTCTGTATGTCTGTATCTCTTTCTGTCTGTCTGTCCGTGTCTCTGTCTGTCTGTCTGTCTGTCTGTCTCTGTCTTTGTCTGTCTCTGAATCTGCATTCCCTTTCTTGGTGGGGTAGTAGTGCTTAGCCTTCTCTCGTTCTTATAATTGTGCAAGATGTCTGTCTGCAGGCCTCATGAGATAGATATCGACTTCAGAGCACCTCATTTCATTATACAGGTCGATTGCTGGGTCGTTTATGTTTCTGTAACCCATCGGACACTGTAAGGAATTAAGGGATCTTTAACGTGCATATTTGATCTTCTGTGTGTGTATATACACGAAGGGGACTAAGACACTGGCAGGTTTCCATCTGACGTTTACCTGGAAAAGGGTAAAATCCACCAACTTTAATTCACTAGACAGGGCTGCCCAGATTCAAGCCCATACGTCATGGAGCCCTAGCATTGAAGACAAAACAGTCTTAACAGGTAATTATATGAGACTATAAACCCAAGGTCATGTGTGCTAATGCTTGCAGAGCATCTGTATTACCACGTTTAAAACCTGTTCAGCTTTTGTAAGAGTAGACCTCTGTGTGCCTATTGGACACAGATGTACAAAATTTAGGAATAATGATGCTCTCTGGTGTTGTGTGAAGACATCTGCGCCCAAAGTCAAGGTAATGTTGCTAACTTAATAGTGGGGCGAAAAAAATTTCACATACACACATTTCACCATTGGTGAACCTAGAGCTCTAGCTGAAGGAACAAAAAAACAAAACTAACAAACAAATACCAAGAAACAATACAATAAAGAAACAAAATTAAACAACAAATATGATCTTAAACCGACTCAGCTGCAGTCATTGCTGATACTTGTCTACTTATTTAAGTGGCATGAGTTGCTATACTCTCATAATGACTAAGTTTCAGTTCTCCAAAACCTCCTCTAACCTATGGTGAGTTATGTTTTGGTCAAAGCTTTGAAGTAAGAGTTCACAGATGGAGGTTCATTGTAAGGACTTTGTGTGGTTGCTATCCAATGTGGGTTGCTCTTACTCAAGACTCTCTATTATCTTACACACACTCAACACCCCAAAGTGACCCAGTTTGCGGTGCAGGGCTCTTCTAGGTGGGGGGCTCCATAGCAACCAAATGTTGATAAGCTCCTTGTGGACGTCTTGACCTAAGGATACGACATTTTTTTGGACCAGAGATTATTAATGAGCCCTTGTGTGAGAACAGCAGACAGGTACATCACAGAATCAAGGTGGCAAAAAAATAATATAAAGGGGGGGGGGTGCAAAAATGGATCCCGCCCGGCACCGGACAGAGATAAAATCTAAGGTGGACGGTGGATATTATAGTTCTAAGTCATGTATGTGTGTGTATGTGGAGAGTGAGTACAGAGGGGATGGAGAGAGAAACATACAGATACAGACACAGACACAGGAGGAACAAAACCGCAAAGACCAGAAACAGACAAGAGGCGAACAAATACTCACGTTTTGTACCACTAATCACGAATAAAACAAGGAGTTCGCTGATGAGCACTTGTCGAATCTGCTTTTGCCTCACATAAAAGCTGAATGACAGGGGCTGTGTTTCATTCCTGCTTAGAAAAAAACCCATGACTGCTGTTTATCCAGAACTGTACAGGTATCATTAAGCAGTGGACGTCTCTTTGGTAAGAATCGTAAAGATCTCAGTGTGTATTAGCCTTCTTTAAAGGCAAAACGATAAGATCTCTGTGTGTATTGGTCTTCGCTGAAGCCCAAACAGTGAAGATCTCAGTGTGTATTGGACTGTGATGATTTCAGTGTATGTTGGACTGTAAAGATCTCAGGGCATATTTATCTTATCTTACACCAAAACTGCGTAAAGATATCAAGATTGTATTAGGACTTGTTTCTGCAAAAGGTTTGACGCAAAGATATTCCCAGTCATGGAGGGAGAAACAGAAGGATAAAGACAGAAGAAGCTCTTGAAGAGCGTCCACTCACAAAGGCCACCCCTGCCCAAGTTGAGGAGGGTGAAGAACAGCAATTCACCACATCATAAAGGAGAGCAGTGAAGATCCAATACATAGCAACACCTTCATCCATCACAACAACAAGAAGTCATGGAACAACCTGTCAAATCGCAATCACACGCTGGTACCACCTATATCAAAATCACATCCACAACAACCACAACCACAGCCACCACCTTCTACAGTTATTATTCCACAACCATCTCGTTTTACACCAGATGTTTGAACTAATTGTCAGCATCAACAATACAGTCAATGCTAGAAACAACTGTGTCAATGGACAATCCTTCTTTTTCCAACGCCACTGATACCACCCACAACATCTATATGATGGGACACAACAACATCTCGACAATATCCATCTATTGTCAACAAAATCTTGGAAAACAATCATGTCACAACAAGCCTCACAACAACATCAAATATCATGGGTCAACCGTCAACATCTCGGACAATCACCTCTACAACAACAGCCCAATTATGGGCCAGCCATCAACATCACAACAAACACAAAACACAACATCTAAAACATCATGGGACAACCCATCATTGTCACATCCACCATCACTACCACATCTTGCAGGGAATCCAGTTTTTTATGAAGTAAGAGGACAGGGTCCAGAAAAATAGCAATGAAGAACCAGAAACTAGTCAGGAAAGACCTGGAGCTTCGGACTTCTTCCTCCATGGAAAAATAGGCCCAGAGAAGAGGAGGGAGACGGTTATGGGAGGGGAATGAGGAGCTATGTGGAGATACACCTGGAGATTGCTAGTGTGAGGAAGAAGAAGAAGAGGAGAGGAGTGGAAGAGAAAGAAGAAGAAGTGGATGTGGAGGAGGAGGAGGAAATGAAGAAGAAGAAGAAAAGGATGAGGAAGACAATGAAAGAGAGGAAGAAGGAAAAAAGGGACGCATGGAGCAATACTTTAAACATCTTGAAGAGGAGTTAGAGTATGCCACAAAACTCACAATGAACCATTGCGAATGATCCGCTGCTATCATTGTTTAATCTTGTCAATTTTTACAGATGTGAAGCATCGCTTCAAAATGCTTTTACAGTTACAGACGCCATATCAGAGATTTTTCGTGAAATCTTTCCTTTATTTCTAACCTGGCCTGATCGACTGTGTCGGTATGATAATTACTAATAAATAGATCACGTTAGATGACTCAAAAGAAGCATGATAAACGTAAGGCTGATACAAAATGATCATGCATGCCAGGGCTCACATAGCCAGGCTGAAAAGGCTTAGGAATATTTAGTACTTATCCATACCCTAACCATTGGCTGCATCCTCATCAAAATTAATGGTTAGGTGACTAGCGAAGTCCTTGTGGATAAAATGTCTGCATCATATGATTTTCTATTGCCCTTCTTCATGAAAGTTGAATGTGTGTTTGCATCATCTAGGTCAAATTTGATAACGTGATAGCTTAGTTGTGCACAGAAAACAAGTCCTACAGCTAAGTGAGCGTGGAAGGTTGGATATTGGAAACGAGTTGTTTAGTGGATTATAGTGGAATTAGAGGAGTTGTTAAGATTGACTGAGTATGGTAAGCTTTGTTAGTAAAGAAATATATGAATTGGTTCGAGTGTTAGTTTTAAGTGTCCTCTAGAAGTGGAGGAGTGGAGTATGTATCTACGAGAATAGCAGAGTGGTAGAAATGTAAAGTGGTAAGTTCCTAGTTTACGTTGTGGCTAGTAGTTAGAAAGGTGGAGGTTATAAACACTTTGAATCAACCCTGTGTGCTTTGTGAATTTTAGTTGACAAGAAACTTTGGCCATTATCTTTGAGGCAGTATATGAATAGCTTTTGGTACTTTTCCAACCTGTAGTTACACATTACATATCTTTGCATGCATACAGACAAAACTGTATGACATTGTGACAAAGAAAAAACTCAAAATCAAATAAATTTCTGTTGATAGTCATCATATAGGTTTTGTTTCTTTAGCAGTGATGAGTTCTACACATCATCCTAAAGAGCTCAGTTTGTGAAAATGTCCACTACTGTACAGAGCCACTGATTTCTCACATTTGTCAAAACATGTGACTGTAATTAAACTGTTTTTAATATAAGATCAATGTTCATTGAACCATATGTTATCTTCTAACGATCATGTCCTGTGACTGCATGTGTCATTCTTCAAAACATCAATGTGTCCATGACTGTATCCCTAACTATAACAATCAGCTGAACATTACATGACATTGTTTCATTGACTACATAATCCGTGCAAACATTCCATATTGGAACTACACACACACATGTCTGTACAATAATCCTCAACAATAATAAATCATGCATACTACGATTCCCTTCAATAACTACCTGCATGGTGGGATTTGTCATTATCTTCAGCAGAGATATCTTAAGACCAGAAGACCGCATTAATGAAAGCCTACTCTGATTTCTGCCCGATTGACCTTAACTAAGAAAGAGTAACTCCGTGTATGGTTTGGCTGTATGAGACAGCGCAGAGCTGGTTTTTCACGCAAGTAAATCTGCAGACCCAGTTTTCATACAAGTTGGCATGCCAAACTACAGCATTAACATGATGGGATTGTGGAAGTGCTGCTGTCTATGTTCACACAGGCAGGATTTCCTGTTCTCACCCGTCTCCTCCTGTATCATGTTTTTGCAGCTATCTGTAGAGAGCTGTTTTAACTATTCTTGAATTCTCTCTAACTCCCTCAGAAGGCTATCGGACACCTGACATGAATTTTTTTAGACAGTGTGTCCAGGGGCAGCTTGAAGCTGGCAGAGCCCACCTTCTTCATGTATCAGGCAGTGTCCTGTATCCTGGGTGTGTTTTGTTACATCAGAGTCCAGTTATTAGTCATTTTTCATGCTCAGTAATAACCATGTACATAGAAATCTTCTTACAGAATAATAACAGTAATTTCTACATGTTATTAGCATTTATACTGTGGTAGTGAAATCACGAGAAAGGTAAAGGGTGAGGATTTGCTGAAGGTGAGCTGCATATGAAATAATGATAATTCATAACGATATACTAGCGGCAAGTTCTAAATGAAAAAAGACTGCATTTCAATAAAATGGGCTTAAAAAATAATCAGGAATCCACCTATTAAGAGAGCTGGATATATTGAAATACTCTGAGGAACCGTAGGGATGGGAGGGTAAAAAGATGCATGAGTAATTTTATTTAGTGTAGATTTTTTTTTTTTATATGTTTGTCGTTGTTATTATTAGTACTTTACAAATATGTCATCATCATCATATATACTAGTATAAGAATCATCATCATCATCACCAGTATTATTATTATTAGTGTTATTATCATTAATGTTTTTGTCATTGTCATATCACATCATTATCAGTATATTGTCTTTGAAAGGTATCTTTCTCGAGATATGTTTTTCTTTGTTTCTTTTGGTTCTTTTCTGAATGGAGTCTTGATAAAGCGCTTACAAAATGATTGAGAAGTTGTAAGGTACTCCACTTGTATTTTCTCCAACGCTACATCCTTTTATCTAAATTTTATGTGATGGAGTGTAGAATTGAAGTCTGTAGTAAGATCCAAGTGAGGCCAGGTTATTGTTTTTCCCCCTATTCACTGTTTTGTGCTTTACGTAAGTGTACGGCAATTTTGTGATATTATCTAAGACTGACCACTTGCTTGATACAAACCTTTGAACCCTCTGCATCCTTTCAATAGGATGCCAAGAACAAGGCATAAAGATTCATTGGGTTGCTTATTTTCTTTCTATGATGATTTTTAGCTACATTATTTTCAGCATGGTTATATTTTCTTCCTCTTTTTTTCTCGTCATTTGCTGCCAGCCTTAAAAAGACTACAGCACCCACAATGTCCGCCTCTTTAGAAACGGCGGAACAGGTTTTAACGAGGGCGCAAGAACTTGTACGTGCGTCAGCACACGGCACCTTGATGTTTAATCTCATCTGAAGGAATTAATAATAATAATACATGGAATTTATACAGCGCTATATCTTGCAAAAAACAAATCGAAGCGCTTTCATTCATTGTAGTCTTTCACATGCAGCCAGTTACAATTAATAGATATTTAAAAATTCAAATGTAAAAACACACGCGCACACAATTAATAGTTTTTACAAATTCAATTCCGGAGCGTAGAACAGGCACTGATGTTAACTGCAGGAGAAAAATTTTCTTGAATATCTGTCTCAGTCGTAGTTGGAATATGAGCCCTCAGAAACTGTTGGTGTCCATGGCCCATAAGGAGAGTGGGTGACACACATGGTTTATTTCAAAGAAGAACGAGAAAAAGGAGGGGACGTTGCAAGTCTGACAGTGTTTCTTTAAAGCCTATATTTGAGTCGACAGGTCATGGAAAGACCTTACTCCTAACCCCCAAAACAAGCAAGCAAGCAAACAAGCCAACAGAAATTTGTAGTAGTCTTGTTTGGTGGATATAATGGGGATGCTGTGTGCTACTATGCTAAGTTTAGAGAAGTTATGTCGCTGATATAGAGAAATGAACAATATGTTTTTCTTGCTAATGTAGTGGATAGGACAATATCTTTTTGTTGCTAATGTGGTGAATGGACGATATATTTTCATTGCTAATGACTGTAGTGAAGTGACAATATCGTTTTGCTGCTGCTGCTGATGATGATGATAATGATAAATCAAATCAAAGCGATTGCATTCAACTTGATCTTTCACATGCAGCCAGGTACAATTCACTCACTCACTCATCCCTTGGTCGGGACGACCGTTGGGGTACCCGCACGGACGCTGCAAGTGGACCGCCAAATGGTTCTGTCCTGGGCTGTTTTCAGGAGGTTTGGTACAGTGAGGCCGGTCCACTCCTTGATGTTGGATATCCAGCTTTTGCGTGGTCGTCCCTGCCTCCTTGCTCCTTCCACCATTCCCTGCAGGACTGTCTTTGACAGGCTGTTATGCCTTGTTGTGTGGCCAAACCACTTCAGTTTCCTCCGTTTGACTGTATCTAGCAATGGTTCTTGTTTGCCAGCCAGTGCCTCGATCTGTTGCCAGACGTAGTTATTGGTTTTGCGGTCTCTGTAGGTGATGTTCAGGATCTGCCTGAGGCACTTCATCTCAAAGGCTTGAATGCGACGTTCTAAATCGGCAGTAAGTGTCCATGCTTCACAGCTGTACAAGGCGATGGATGTGACGAGTGCCTTGTAGAGTCTGACCTTAGTGTGGGTTCTGATGTTGTGGTTTCTCCACACTTTCGCCAGCTTAGTCATGGAGGAGAGTGCCACAGCAAGTCTGATCTTCACCTCTTGTGTGCTCGTGCCTTCTTTTGTGATGACTGCTCCAAGGTACTTGAAAGTTTCCACCTCCTCTAGTGTCTCGCCACTCATCTTGATGCCGGTGGGAGTGGTCGGTGTGGTACTGTTCACTAGGATCTTGCTCTTTTCCGTGCTGATCTCCATACCGTGGGCATTGGCTGATGTTTCCAGTCTGGTGGTGAGATCCTGGAGTTCTTCTTCACTGCGGCCCATGAGATCAATATCGTCTGCGAATCGAAGATTGCAGACTGGCCTTCCTCCTATTGTGATTGTGGTCTTGAAGTCAAGGAGGGCCTCCTGCATGATGTTCTCCAGGAACACGTTGAAAAGAACGGGGGATAGCGGGCAGCCTTGTCGAACTCCAACTGAAGTCCGGAAGAACTCCCCGATTTCTCCACCCATGAGGACTGCACTGTGGGAGCTGTCATACAGCGCCTGGATGACTTGAATCAGGTCCTCGTCGAAGCTATAGTCTCTCATGACTTGCCACAGAGCTTCTTGCCACACTCGGTCGAAGGCCTTTCTGAAGTCAATGAAGTTGTTGTAGAGCTGTAGCTGATGTTGGAGATGCTTCTCTATGAGCATTTTGATGTTGAAGATCTGCTCGACAGTGCTTCGACCTGGTCTGAATCCTGTCTGTTCTTCTGATAGGATTTGTTCTGCTTGTGGTTTCAGTCTGTTCAAGGCAATGCGTACAATTAATAGTTACAAATTCAAATGCATACACACACGCACGTACACATATACATGTGCACGCGCGCACGCGCACACACACGGTCTCTCCACATCACCGGTCCTCCTCTTCTCTCTTCTCTCTCTCTTCTCTCTCTCTCCTCTCTCTCTATCTCTCTCTCCTCTTCTCTCTTTCTCTCTCTCTCTCTCTCTCTCTCTCTCTCGACCCTCCGGGTGATCTCCCTTGGTTATAGTCAAGTGTTATCTTTGCTCTGCTAAGTTTTGGTAAAAATTACCAATTCATCCAGCACCATGCCTGTTGTTGGACTCCCAACAGCACTGGAAGCAACCCTGGGTGCCCTGCTGCAAGACAGTCACTTGACTTCCTGGAGAATTTGTGGAGAAGGGAGCAATACGACAGTTATACTTCGACTGAGGACAGACAGTGACAGAGTCAACATGGCTGGCCAGCAAACTTCC
>CM054138.1:72693113-72748113 GCA_028751875.1 Rapana venosa
ATTGTTGCTTGGAAGGACTCGGCGATGGTGGGGTCCTTCAGTCTGTCCAGGTTGAACTTGAGTCTGGTGTTCTTTGTCTTATTGATCTTCTTCAATCGGACTCTAAAGTTCAGGAGCACGAGGTCATGATCGCTGCCCATGTCTGCACCTGGGAATGTCCTCGTCTTGGCTCTGTTGATGCCAGATCGAAACCGGTTCTGCACCAGGATGTAGTCAATCTGGTTGTGATGGATCCCATTGGGTGCATGCCATATCCAGCGTCGGGATGCCTTGTGTTCTCCAAGGGTATGGGGACGGGATAGCTCAGTGGTCGGAGCATTCGCTTTCCCCCAGCCAAGTTAAGCAGCGTCGAGCGTGGTTATCAGTTGGATGGGTGACCGTTTGCGCGCCTTGGCTTCAATACAGTTCACCCAGTTCACCCAGCTGTAAATGGGTACCTGCCCTCTTTAGGGTCAGGGAAGGTAAAGCAGCGAGGGAGAGGAGATGGGCGCCGCCCTCAATATGCTGGCCCTAGAGAAGTGAGATCTCTGACGCCTCGCTCCCCTACGACCTTATAGGTTATGGGACTCCTTTACCTTTTTACCTTTAGGCCATTGTGTGCCAGTGGGAACAGATGACAGAAAATACAAAACTGCATACACACGGGGACTGGATGTAAAAAAGCACGTGAGTGCTTATTCCATTATCCTCGATATAAAAGAATAAACAAACAAACAGCACTTGCTTTCCCCTAGCTAAGGTTAAGTAGCATTGACTGTGGTTACCATGTGGATGGGTGACCGTTTGCGCACCTTGGCTTCAGCACAGTCCCCCAGTCCACCCATCTGTCAATGGGTTCCTGCCTCTTTAGGGTAAGGGAAGGAAAAGCAGCACGGGAGAGGAGATAGCCACCGCCCTCAGTATGCTGGCCCCAGGAGAAGCTGAGGTTTCTGACATTTCGCTCCCCAAAGACCGCTTGGGCTACAGGATACCTTTACCTTTTATTTGTAAACCATGCATTGCAGATTTTCAAAACATCTGTGGTTACTTATTCTCTTGTTCTTAGTTATTTGGCATATGTGTGCGTGCATGCATCTATGTATGCTTTTACAAGTGCATATCACATATTTGTGTGTGTTCAAGAGTATTGATGCTTTGCGTGGAATGTATGCACACTGTAAGGAGAGTAAACGTGCAAAATGCAAGGTTTCGTCTTGGACATTAAAACATGCATTTCTATTCTTGATGGTCAATTGTATCTGTGTGTGCAGATGCTGACAGAGCATGTCAGACCCAGAGCACCGCATATGGGGCATCCTCAACACCATTCTTCTGCCAGCAATGAGCTTCATCCCCCAATTTTTTAATGCATTTAAGTCAAACAATTCTGTAAAAAGTGTGTGTGTGTGTGTGTGTGTGTGTGTGTGTGTGTGTGAGAGTGGGAGAGAGAGAGAGGAGGTGAGAATGAATTTTCTTAACTGCAACTTGAAATAAAATCCTTTCTACAAGTAGTGCAATGTAAGATTAATAAAAAAAAAATCGAGATGAAGGCAACAAATAAATTTAAAAAACATAAATAAATATTCTCATAAATGAAATTAAGACAAACTGAAATCCAATATTTACAATACAAAGCAAACAAATTCAGCAAAAAATAGAGAAACGGATGCAAACTGTAGCTGCTCAATTCCTGTAAAAAAGACAAAGGAGTATATTAATGATCGAGTTTGTCAAGAGAAAAAGCCTTTCCACAACTATCATTCAGAAAAAAAAACTCAATTTGATGGCTTGAATTTTTAAGCATTGTTTTTATCTGTAGACAGAAACTCCATTTCAAATGACAAAAGAAAAAATGTTTAAAAAAAGGGAAAGAGAGAAACTAAGAGGAAAACTTAAATCAATCTTAAACTTCACAAATTCTTTTGATTGTAATTTTGGTTTTACTTGTGAAACTTTAAATTTGAAGGTTTTTACTTTATCTTTCCAATCGGTTTTATATAGGTGGGAATTTTATCTGTAACTGTGGAGTTGCATGTCACTGATTATACATGAGGAGCTTCCATGGGGTTTTATTCATTACTAGAACTAGTGATGGTTGAAACATCTTCATAGTAACGGTTGAAATACCTTCATATTTATCACTATTATCTTTGTTTTGATTATATTCTTCACTGTAAAAATAAATGTGTGCGCCTATGGATGTGTGTGGGAGGGGGGAGGGATGTGCTTGCTTGTACATAAACATGAATATGTGTGTGAGAGAGGTTGTGGACAGCAAGACAGGATTTATTCAATGAAAGCGATCAGAGTAGCTCTGTGCAGCATTAGATCTCAAAATAAAACCAGCTGACAGTAATCTGGGATCTGCTTTTGTGTTTGATATCTGCTTCTGTGTGTTGGTGTGTGTGTGGTGTGTGATGTGTGTGTTGTGTGTGTGTGTGTGTGTGTGGTGTGTGTGTGTGTAAGTGCATGCATAAGCCCATGCACATGCATTATGATAGACTAGTTTCAACAACGTGACCTGTGACCATCATGACAAAAATGATTCTGTCCCCCTGAGTGCTCAATGCACTATGTGACAAATTGGGACATAGCGAGTTACTACTACCTTGTGTCAAAAACCAAAATGCAGATTACATCAATAGAAATTCAATGATATGTACTTCCCCATCATTTAACACCTTCGGTAACATTTCTGTCAACTGTTTTTTTTTAAATTTCAGTTCCAGACTGTGACAAATTCCATTGGCTCTCTTGGTCACAAAACTCTTTAGAACTTCACACATATGCAATGATAAAGCCACTTTGTATTAAAAGATTTTCTCATTGCTATAGCAGTACAGAAGTTCCTTTATAAAAGAAAAACAGAAGTTTGAATGCTAAGCTTTTGTTTGACTTCAGGTCAAGAGTGTAACAAAGCATGTTGACAAGCTCTGTCACAATTCTGCTGTAAATCAATCATTGCAAAGATAAAGCTACCTAGTAACTAAAGATGCGCATGTCATCCATCATCATCATCAGACCCGATGACCTTGGCGGTCGTGGGGGAGACACGAAAGACGATGCCGTGGTAAGCCTTCTCCATCGATCTCGGTCCTCGGTTTCTGCGCATTTGTCCCGGTCATTCATCCTGGTCCATTCTTGATTTTGTCCTCCATGACTTTTTTCTGTTTCCCTCCTCTGCCACCTTCGAGTGTTCCTCCCGTACTTTTTTGGGGCAGAGTGTTGTGGCGGGCGCGGGGCCGAACCATGTCGCTTTTTCTTCTTGACGATGGTGAGAAGGGGTTCCGTGGACCTGCAAGCCGTGTATTTGATCTTGAAAAAATTCTTGGTTTTCTTTCCCCTCCGGGAATGCCAGTAGTTTTCTATGGCATTTTGTTTCAAATGAGGGTTCGCTTTGTGTTTCGCTGTAAATGTCCGGGTTTCATTTCTACAGCAGGATGTTAAATTTTGGGTTTTTTTAGGTTAGTTTGTTTTGGGGAAATGATCTCTTTACTTTTCATATGGTGGTGAGTTTTGTGGGGAAGTGTTGCCTGGCTAGTCTGATTTGTTTTCTGTCGTCGATCGCCGCCCTTTTGAGTGTAGCGCCAAGGTTTTTTAAAGGTCTACCCCCTCCATTGTTGGCCTTCTTTTGTAAATTTTGCAGTGGCTTTTGTCGCGCTGTTACAAGTACTTTACTTTTCCCCGAGCTCACCCCATCCATATGCTCCGCTCTGTTCTCGTTTGGTCATAAATTTTGCAGTTGGGTTTTATTTCCCGCCAGAGGTCAATGTCTCGGCAAACCCTAAATTTTTGGGGGGTTGCCCCCAAGGAGATGGTAGGGGAAGTCATGGGGGTCTCTCTCATAAAGTTTTTCCAAGAAAAAGATTAAACGGACTGGAGATAAAGATCCCCCCCCCCCCCCCCCCCCCCCCCCCCCCCCCCCCCCCCCCCCCCCCCCCCTTTTTTTTTGGAATTTTGGTTTGCACTAGTCCCTTTTTTTCAATGCCAAAAAATTTGAGGACTGCCACAGGCCTTCGTGCCCATCTCTGTCGAAAAGCCCCTTTTTGAAGTCGATGAAGTGTGGAACATGTCTCTCTGAGTTGAAAATGTTTTTCCTCAGGATGTGCAGTTAAAAATCTGTTCGATTTTGCTCCGCCTGCCCTGAACCCGCTGTTCCCCTGCAAGGTGCTCTTTTTGCCTCCCTTTTTGAGTCGATTCAAAATAAACTTTTTAGCTGATCTTGCTGGGTGGCTGATGAGGCTGATTGTTCTATAGTTTTTGGGATTCGCCCCTAAATTCCCTTCTTGGGCAGGGTTGATGAGGGTTGTGTCCCCTTTGTTGGCCCCTGTTTTTTTCTCTCAAATCTTCTGAAGAAGCTGTAACATATGTGAGACTGTTTCGCCCCGTCTTGAGCGCTCTGCGGTAAATTGTCTGTCCCGGGGACTTTCCTATGGGAAGTGCGGATGGTTTTTCCACTTCTTTCCTCAGTATAGGTAATGGTGAGGGTGCTCTTGATTGTTGCTGCTTTCTCTTCTATTATGTTTCTTGTCGGGTTGGATTGGGTAGTTGTACGGTTCTTGAAAATATTCAGACCCCCTGTTCAATGCAGCTGAGCTTTCTGTGAGGAGGTTTCCGGAGTGTCTTCAAGGGATGATGATTTGGTTTGAAGTGGTTTTGTCTGAAGTGGTTGTTTCTTCAGGGTGTCGTTGCCTTTTTACTGTTGCCCACTTTCATGCTTTTTTTCGATCTCATCACATTGATCACTGATCCACTTCTCTCGGGCCCTTTTTAAACGTTGACTTCTTCACGAGATTGTTGGCCCCCCGGTATTTTTTTGGGGTTGGAGACCTGGTTGGGTTTTCAGTGCTCTTCTTGTATCGCGAGATCCAAGATTGTCTTGGTAGTCCATGGCTGGTTTTTATTCCTCTGACGACCGAGAGTACCTCCTCTGCTGTTTTCGGACTGCCTCTTTAAAAGTTGTGGTGAGGTCATTGATGTAATTGTCCAGGAGGGTTAATGCCGCAAAACGTCGCAGCTTAGCTTGGAAGATTCCTTGGACATTGGATCTTGCCAGTTTGTCCACGTCAAATTTGATACGTGGGTTTGGCAGGCCGTTTGTTTTTCTTCGCTTCTTTTTAAATTTACCAGCAGCACAAGGTCGTGGTCGCTGCCTTTTGTCAGCTCCAGGGTAGGTTCTTGTTCTGGCTCTGTTGTGCTGGATTTGAAGCGCCGTGGTGGTTTAAAGTTAAATCTATTTGGTTATGGGATCTTGCCGTTTGGCGCATGCCAGGTTGTCCCCCTTGATGCTTGTGGGGATAGAGGGTATTGGCAAGGGTAAGTCTGTGGGTGCAGGCAAACTCCAGCAGAGTGTGTAGGGAGGGCAAAGGGCAAGGTTGCTTCATAAACTAAGAAGAACTTTTGAATGCTCTGCTTCTGTTTGACAAAGTGTTTGACTTAGGTTTAGATTAACATAGCGCTTTGGGGCGCTTTGTGACAACTCTTCAATTTCTCAGTTTTTAATGATAAAGTTATTAGGTATTAAAAGATAAGACATCACCTGCCAACATGGCGCAGTGGTTATCCCTGGGGTTTCATACTGGAAGATTTTAGGTTCGAACCCCATAAGAGTCATAGGGAATTTTTGGGCCCACCCGGCCCCAGCAGAGTGAGTTGTGTGGGTTCATTGGGAAGACTGGGACAAACAAGTCGAGTTTCATCCACTTAACGGATGCAGTTTGAGAGTGTTGCTCAAATTACCTGACCAACACTGCAGGTGTCTGAATTTCTTGGTCGTTTGACACCGGGATGATAGCAAGCGTGTAGCCCTGTCCAGTAGTCTTAAAGCATATACACTTCCTTTAGCAGCAGCATCACTCAACCTACCCACAAATAATTCACCTGCAATAAAAAAAAGATAACTCTGCCTGTCTGTCTGTCTGTATGCATCTCTTTCTGTCTGTCTGTCTGTGTCTCTTTCTGTATTTCTGTCTGGACCCTGTCTTTTTCACTCTCTGAATCTGCATCCCTTTCCTGGTAGGTGTAGTGTTGTCTTCTGTCGTGTTATAATTGTGAAGGATGTCTGTTGCAGGCCTCAGGAGATAGATTTTGACTTCAGAGCCCCTCTTTTTTCATTATACAGGTTGATTGTGGTTGCGTTTCTGTTTCTGTAACCATCAGACACTGTAGGAATTAAGGGTTCTTTAACGTGCATACAAAAAGGGGAAAACTGGCGGTTGCATCTTAAGTTTACTGGAAAAAGAAAAAATCCACCAACTTCAATTCACTAGACCCTCTTCCCAGATTCAAGCCTAGGACGTCATGAAGCCCTGGCATTGAAGACAAACAGTTTAACAGGTCCTTCCTATGAGACTTTTAACAAGGTCATGTGTTGCAAAACGTTTGCAGAACATCCTGTATACACGATAAAACTGTTCACCCTTTTGTAAGAGTAGACCACTGTGTGCCATTGGAAAGTTTTTGAAAAAATTTTTGAAACATGCATGCTCACTGCTGTTGTTTTGTAGACATACTCCCAAAGTCGAAAGTTGCTAACTTAAGTGGGCGAATAATGTCACATACACAAAAATTTCACCATTGGTGAACTAGAGCTCTAGCTGAGGACAAAAAAACAAACAAATAAATACGAACAAACAAACAAATGAAGAAGAAACAAACAAACAAAAAAGAAACAAACAATTTAAAGAAAAAAAAACAATAAGAAACAAACAAATAACAAAATCGACCTTAACCGCTCTGCTGCAGTGATCGCTGAAACTGTCTCTGATTTAGTGGTATCGGTGCTCTAATCTCTAATAACCTCGGTTTCAGTTTCTCCATCCACTTCGTGCCCCCGGTGATTTAGTTTGCTGTCAAAACCTTTGAAGTAAGAGGTTCACATCAGGAGGTTTATTGGAGGACATTGTGGTGGTTGCTATCAAAGTGGGTGTCTTACTCAAGACTACTCTTTATCTTACTACACTGAACACCCCAAAGTGACCCAGTTTGCCGTGCGGGCTCTTTGGCTGGGGGGCCCCACAGCAACTTAATGTTGTTTAAATCCTTGTTGACTTCTGACCCCAAGGATATGGACATTTTAAATCTTGGCATGGCTGGACCAGAGATATTAAAATGGACCTGTTTAGAACAGCAGGATAGGAACGGGCACAGAAACAAGGGGGCTAAAAAATAAAAAAGGAGAGGAGGTGCAAAAAAGAGGGGGGAGGAGATAGAATGTGAGGAGGGGGTGGATATATTATGTATGTATGTGTGTGTTTTGTGGAGAGAGAGAGGAGAGATGAGAGAGAGAGAGAGAGAGGATGAGAAGAGAGAGATGAGGAGAGAGAGAGAGAGGAGGAGAGAGAGGGTGGGGAGAAACATACGACACAGAGAAAAACCACAAAGACACAGAAAAGGGCAGAGGCAGACCCAAAAACTCACGTTATGTACACTAATCACGAATAAAAAAAGGTGTTGGGTGATGAGCACTTGTCGAATTGCCCCTGCCCCCCATAAAAGCTGAATGACAGGGGGGTTTGTCTCTTCCTACTTAAAAAGAGAACATGGATGGTGTTAAGCCAGAATGCACAGGTATCATTAAGCAGTGGAAGTCTCTTTGGTAAGAATCGTTAAATTTTCTTAGTGTGTTTTAGCCTTCTTAAAGCCAAAAATATAAGATCTCTGTGTGTAATTGGTTTCTTGAAGCCAAACTGTAAAGATCTAGGATTGTATTCGACTTGTCTGCAAAAGGTTTGAACGCAAGATCTTCCTAGTCATGGAGGGAGAACCGGGAGAAAAAAAGACGGAAGCTCTCTGAAGAGCCATCCACTCACAAAGGCCACCCTGCCCCAAGTTGAGGAGGGTGAAGAACAGCAATCACCACAACAAAAGGAGAGGGAGTGAAGAACCACTACATTGCAACCCTACATTCCCTCACAACAAAAAAGAAGTCATGGGAAAAACCGTCAACATTTGCAATCACCACGGCTTTGGGAAAACCTCTATCAACTCACAGCCACAACAACCACAACCCCCACCTCTAAACCCAAATATTATTCGACAACCATCACATTTACACCAGATGTTGGAACAATTGTCAGCATCACAAGTCAGCCATCGCTACAAAAACAGCGGATCATGGACAATCCATCATCATTCCAACAACTACTGACACCACTACCAATTATATGATGGGACAACCATAACATCACGACATCCATCACTACGGCAACGGTCTTGGAACAACAATCAACGTCACAAAAACATCAACATATCTGGGACAACCTCAACATCACGACAATCACCTCTACAACAACAGCCCATAATGGGACAGCCATCAACATCGCAACGAACACCACAACCACAAAATCAACACATCATGGACAACCATCGTCATCACACCCCCATCACTACCACATCCAGCAGGGAATCCAGTTTTGCATGATGTAGAAGAGCAGGGTCCATAACAAAAACAATGAAGAACCAGAACCCAGTCAGGAAAGACCCGGAGCTTGGACATCTTCCTCATGGAAATAGGCCCAGAGCAGAGGAGGAGCGGTTTAAAGGGAGGAAGGAGGAGCTATGAGGGAGGTACACCAGGAGATGCTGGTGGATGAGGAAGAAGAAGAGGAAGAGGAGGGGGGAGGAAGAGGAAGAAGAATTTGGATGTGGAGGAGGAAGAGGAAAAAGAAATGGATGAGGAAGACCAATGAAAGAGAGGAAGAAGGGAAAACGAAGAGATGAAGGGGATACTTTGAGTATCTTGAAGAGGAGGAGCTAGATGATGCCAAAAAACAACTAAAAAAAACCATGGGGAAGGACCCGGGTTTTTGCTTCAAAAATTTTCATTATGTCAATTTTTATAGGGAAATGTAAAAACATTGGTTAAAAATAGCTTTTACGTTTCAGCCCCCCCAAATCAGAGTTTTTCCTGAAATCTTTCCCATTTTTTCCCAAACTTGGCTTATCGACTGAGTCAATTTGGTTTACAAATTAAAAAGATCGCTTTTTGGGGGGGACTCAAAAAGAAGCATGATAGACCAAAAAAATGATATAAAAAAGACTAATGCTTGCTGGGGCTCACTTACCCGGGGCTAAAAAGGCTTAGGATGTTTAGGAAACTCCCCCCCCCAAAACCTTTGGTGAAACCCTCATAAAAATTGGTTTAATGTGGACTACTGAACCCCTTTTGTGGTTAAATTTTTTGCTTCATATGTTTTTTTGTATTGCCCTTCCTTCATGAAAGTTCCATGTTGTTGTTATCATCCAGGTAAAATTTGACATGTGCACAGGGCAAGTCGGGCAAGGAAAAATGAGGTTTTTAACACTTTTAAATTTAAAACCCTGGTGTTTTGTGATATTTTAGTTGCAAAAAAAGTTGGGCCCAATATCTTTGGGTTTTTGTCCATGAATAGTTTTTTGCTGGGTTTCCAATCTTTGGGTTATACATTACACATCTTTAAAAAAACAAGTGTTTTTGCATACAGGAAAACTTTATGATTTTGTGACCAAAAAAAAATTTTAAAAATTTTTTTTAATTTTCTGTTGTTTGTTATCTTATGGTTTTTTTTTGCAGTGATGAGTTCTACAAATCACCCAAAAGAGCTCAGTTTGTAAAAGATGTCCCTACTGTACAGACCCACAGATTTCTCCTTTGTCAGGGTTTATAACCAATTGAAAGCTTTTTATTTTTAAGATCAATGTTCTTGCCCATATTGTTGTCTTCAAAAAAGATCAAGTCGCTTTGACCACCAGATCCCCCAAAAGGCCTTTCTATTTTGGACATATTTGTTATTCTTCAAAAACGTCAATGTGTAAACAACTATAAAAAATTTCAGTTTGAACATTACATGAAATTTTTTTGGTTTGGGGATTTACATAACCTGTGCAAAAATTAAATATTAATTACACACTCAATGACTGTAAAAATTCAAAAAAAAAAATTTGGGTTTGAATAGAAAGTTTCCCTTTACTGAACTACTGTTTGGGTGTTATTGTTCATTATATTCAGTAGAAAAAATGTTTAAAGGACCAGAAGAAAAAATTAAAAGTTACTGGTTTTCTGCCTGATTGAGGGTTCCATAAAGAGTAACCCCGTGTATGGTCGGCTTTTTATGAGCCCACCCAGGGGGCTGTTTTTTCACGCAAGCCAATCTGCAGACCTCAGTTTCATACAAGTGGGAATCCCAAACCACGGGCATCAACATGATGGGGTCTGGAAAAGTGCTGCGGGAAATGTACCCCCAAGGCAGGATTTTTTGTTCTCCCCCTTCCCCTCGCGTATCGGGTTTTGAGGTTTATCTGTAGAGAGTGTTTGTAAAAATCTTGTTTTCTCTTTAACTCCTAAAAGAAGGGCTTTCGGACCTGTAATGAATTATTCGACAGTGTGTCCAGGGCGCTTGAAGTGGCAGAGCCCGCATCTTCAGGTATCAGGCTGGGGCCCTGTATCCGGGGTGTATGTGTTTCATCCAGGTCAGTTTATTTCATTAGTATTGTCAGAAATTTCCATGAAATTTAAAAATCTTCTTACAAAAAAAAAATAACAGTTAATTTCCAATGTTTAGCTTTTTTTACTGGGGTTGGGGGTAAAAATTTCCAGAAAAAAATTAAAGGGGTAGGTTTGGGCTGAAAAGGTGAGTTCATATAAAAATAATGATAAATAAAGTAACGTATACTGGGGGAAGTCTAGTTGATAAAAAGACTGCATTTCAAAAAATTTTGCAGCTTAAAAAAGAATCAGGGAAACCCATTTTCATGATGCCCTTTAGTGAAAAAACTCTGGGGAAAAACGAGGGGGTTTTTTGGGGGGGGGGTGGGGGGGGTGGTGGGGGGGAAAAAAAAGTTGCTTGGGAAATTTTATTGTAGTGTTGTTTTTTTTTAAAATTTTTGCCCATTGTTTTTTATTAGTACTATAAAAAATTTGTCATAATCATCACTTTTTTTACTGGGAATTTAAGCATTCTTCTTCATCCCCCATTTTTTATTATTGTTATTTTAAAATTATGTTTTTTTGTCATTTTTCATTTTTCATCATCATTATCAGTATCGTCTTTGAAAGGTATTCTTTTTCTCGGGGTTTTTTCTTTTGTTTGTTTTGGGGTTCTTTTTGAATCGGTCTTGGAAAAAGGGCTTTTTACAAAAGGGTTTGGGAGAAGTTGGGGGGGTTTTACCTCCACTTTTTTTTTCCTTAAACCATTATTACCTTCATCAAAATTTTATGTGGGGGAAGTGGAAAATTTGGGGTCTTAGTAACCCAAAGTGGGGCCCATTTTTTTTTTCCCCCCATCTTCTCTTGTTTGGGCTTGTCTTTTAAGTGTACAGCAATTTTTGGGAAATTTTCATCGAAAAAATTTGCCCCTTGGCTGGATACAGACCTTGTAACTCCTTTGCATTTTTCAATAGGATCCCCAAAAGTAAAGGCATAAAGATTAGGGGGTGTTTATTTTTTTTATTTATGATTTTTTGCAGCATGTATTTTAAGAATGTTTAGTTACTTTTTTTTTTTGTCGTGATGGGGGTTTCGGCTGTTAAAGGCGGGGGGCTAAAAATTTGAGATAAAACCCAAGGAGGGGAGTTTTTGGGTTTTGAAAAAAAGTGTGTTGACCCTGGTTTTAAAGAAGAAGAAGAAGAAGAAGAGAAGAAAAAGAAAAAGGGAAAAAGAAGAAAGAAAAAAGAAAAAGAAGAAGAAGAAAAAGAAAAAGGGAAGAAGAAGAAGAAAGAAGAAGAAGAAGAAATGGAATTTTTTATAGCGCAAACTTGAAAAAAGAAAAAAAAAGCGTTGCTTCTTCCCTCCACTCTACAATTGCAACAATTTTATAATTAATATTTTTTAAAAATTTGAAATAAAAGCTTACGCGCGCGCCGCACACCACCACACACACACCAAAACACACACACACACCAAACCAAAACACGCGGCGCCAACACACGAGGTTGTGTACTTTTGCGGGGTGTGATGGGGGTTTGGGCCTGTTGGGGCATGGCCCGAAATGAGATAAAAACAAGGGGGGGAAAGTTTTTAATTTAAAAATTAAATGCTTTTTTGGAAAAGGGTTTTAAAAAAGTGTAAAAAGTAGGTTTTGGGCGGGAGGGAGAGAGGGAGGTATTCCAGTTTTACGGGAAACCGAAAAAAAGGGGAAAAAGGGGGAGGGCCCCGCCCCTGTGGATTGGTTGAATCTGGGTTTATTGTAACCCAAAGGGTTTCCCTGCAGCAGGCGGGGGATCAAAAGGAGTGTACGGTGAAGACTTTCCCAAGGGTGGGAAAGGTGCTTTTTTTGTGTAGACATTTGAAAACAGGGGTACTGATCTTATTTTTTTAATCTCTTTGCACAGGCAGCCGTGGGGGAGGGTCGCAAGAGAGGAGAAACCCATTCCCTCAGATTTTTTCTTTCTGGGGAATAGCGGGGGGCCAGGGTTTTGTATCGTTAAAGAGAGTAAATAGAGGATGATGGCGACCACCCGGGAAGAGAATTGAAAAAATCCAGGTGGGGAAAATTTGGAGACGATTTTAGTTGGTTTGTTGCTTTCAGTGAACAGGTATTTTTCAAACTCCCTTAAAAAACCCCATAATTGATAGTAGCATGATGGCAGGTCTGGGTTTAAATGCTTTTGCATGGGATTTTTTTTTTTGCGTTGTCGATTAAAGCCCCCTAGATTTTTCACACCCAGTGGCTGGGGGGAAGGAATATTCCCGAATTCTAATGAAGAGTTTTGATGGAAGACAATTTGTGTTTCGTCCCTACAACTTTGGGCCGGTTTTTTTTTGCATTTTGCGGGTAACTAGTTCGGGTTTCACCCAATTTTTAGATATCTTAAGGGAAAGTGGGGACATTTTAAATCAAGAGAAAAAGGCAAAATTTTCGGGAGTATCACTGCTAAGAATCTGAGAGTAATCTGAAATAAAAATGAGGGTTTGATCTGATGACGTTTTTATTATATGTAAAATTTGGGGCAGTGTAGAGGGGTAAAAAAAGAACAGGGCCAAGAATGATCCCTGTGGGACTCCACATTCCAGTTTGAAAGTGATGATTAAATTTCTTTTTTTACTGCAACTTTTTGGGAATCGGTCTGTGAGGAAATTAAACCTAAACCGGTGAGGGCTGTTCCAGTAATACCAAACGTTTTTGAAGAGGGGGGGAAGAATTTTAAAGGTCTATAGTGTCCCAAAAGGGTGCAGATTAGTCGAGAGAGTGAGGAAGGGGGATTTTTTTCCCCGGGGGTCAGAAGCTTGTAGAAGGTGTTTAAACGTGTGGGCTAGGGGGGTTTTGGTTTCTGTGGTTGGCCCGATTATCCAGATTTTTAAAAAAAGGGGAAAGGGGATTTTTGGAAATTTAAAATGGTTGTTGAGTTGTTTCAGAACAACTTTTTCAAGGACTTTTGAAATGAACGGTAGGTTGATTTAAAGTCTATAATTCTTCAGAGTGTTAGGGCGAGGTCGTGTTATTTGTTTGGGGTTTTAACTATTTTCAGTTTTTTAGAGTTGTTGGGGGAAAATTTCCCGAAAAAGGGATTTTTTTTACTATTTTTTTTGTGGTGGGTATAAGCTGTGGAAGGCACTAAATGGAAAAAAGGGAAACAGGTACAGGATCAAGGGTACATGTTTTTTTGTCAATTTTTTAGGATTGTCTTGATTTTATTTCGTTGTTGGGGGAAAAAAAGGGGGCAGGGGAAAGCCAAATAAATTGGGGATAGAAAGGGCCCGGGTGGGAAGTAAGGGTTTGAAACCAGGTTTTGGGCGAATGTTTCGGGCTTTGTCAGAGAAGAATGAAAAGAATATAACAGGGAGTTCAGGGGTGGCTGTAAAAAGTAGGCGATGGCTTTTCTTTTCAGATCGAGGGAGAGTTGAGGGGAGGGAAAAAAAAAAAGATTTCATGGTTGTGGGCATCGGGAATTGAAACAGAGAAATAGGTTTTTCTTTTTCAGAATTTTAAGGTTTTGACTTTGTTTAATTTTTTTTGCAAGGCTTTTTTTTTATTTCAGGGGGGGGTTTTTTTGCCATGCCTCTCTAGTTGTCGGGCGTTTGTGCTCTGTGACCAGGATATCCAAATGGCTGGTGCCATGGCCTATCAGGGAGGAGATGGTGGAGGCGGTGCTTTTTCATCAAAAAAAGTTGGATGAGGACAAATTTTTTAGTATTTAGAAAGGGGCAGTGTGGTCAAAGGGGTTTGTTTATAGAGTTTTAGCAGTAGTGAAAGACATTTTGAATGTTAAAGGCTTTTAGTTGCGACGGATGACCCCTTTTTTTTTTTTAGGGCCCTTTCCCATTTTGAGAAAGAAAAAGGGAAAGGAAAAATGGTCAGGGAAAACCGTTTTTAGTGACAGATTCAGATTGACAAGTTTCCCGGGGAAGCACGGTAATGAGCCAAATCTAAGATATGCCTGATCTGTGATTTTGGGTTGTTCACCGCTTGGGGGGGAAAAAGAGTGGTTAGACAGGAAAACGAAAGACGGTTGGGCATCAGGGGAAAAATTTATTTTTTCGAAAATGGAAGTTTTAAAATCGCCCAGAATGATAAACTTTTGGGAAAAGAGGTTTTTAGTTTATCGATTTATGTTTTGATGTGTAGTGATTAAAAGTAAACATAAGTAGTTTTTGACAAAAGGGATGAGAGAGGAGGGATGGAAGAGGAGAAAAGGAGGAGAGAGAGGAGAGAGAGAGGGGGAGAGAGGAAGAGAGAGAAAAATTCCCGAAACGGGTTGTCTTTATGTACGTAGTTGATAGGACAATTTTTCTTTGTTTAGGGACTTTCAAATTTGAGTAGAAGGATCTGAAAAATTTCCTTTTTAGTTTTTTGTTTTCCCCCTTTTAGGGAAAAAAGTTTATAAAATGTTTTTGCACTGTCGTCGCATTTTAAGTTTTTTTTTAAAAAGGGTCTAAACCATGCATTAGGGGGGGCGGGTACCTCAAGGGGGGGCAAGCACGTTCCCGGGGGGTATTTTTCCCTGGAGTTAACATCAGTGGGAGACTCCACTCCCCAAAAGTCCCTTTGGGGTAAAACTCTAAAACCCAAGGCCCCCTGTGCGAACGCCCGCAGAACATCTTGCGAAACGTTAAATCCTGTTTCCCCTTTCGAAAAAGTAGGCCCTTGTTTTCCGGTGGCAACGAAGGGAAAAAAAATACAAAAAGCATACACACGGGGGGTGGTGTTAAAAAAAAAAATACGTGAGTGCTTATTCAATTATCCCCGATATAAAAGAATTTAAAAAAAAACAAACAGCACTTGCTTTCCCCTTGCTTAAGTTAAGCAGCATTGATGTGGTTACCATGTGGATGGGTGACCGTTTTCGCACCTTGGCTTCAGCCAGTCCCCCCGCCACCCCCTTTTGTAAAGGGTTTTCCCGCCCTCTTTAGGGTAAGGGAAAGGGAAAAAAAGCACGGGAGAGGGGGATAGCCACCCCTCAGTAGGGTGGGCCCCCCGGAGAAGTGAGGTTTTGAAAATCTCGTCCCCAAAGGGCCGCTTAGGGTAAGGATTTCCTTTACCTTTTATTTTAAACCTTTCATTTTTAGATTTTTAAAAACCCCTGTGGTTACTTTTCTCTTTTTTCTTTTTATTTGGTATGTGGGGGGTGTATGCATCTATGTATGTTGTACCAAATAAAAATCACTACATGTGTGTGTTTTAAGAGTTTTGGGGCTTTTCCCTGGAATTTTTATGTACCTTTTTTTAAAATTTGAATAAAAATCAAAATGCAAGGTTTGTCTTGGCTTAAAAAAATTTCATTTCTATTCTTGTGGTCAAATTTTTTCTTGGGGGTGCGATGCTGACAGAGCATTAGATCCAGAGCCCCCATTTTTGGGGGATCCCAAAAACCATTCTTCTGCCCGGGAAAGAGCTTCATCCCCCAATTTTTTTTAAAACATTAAAATCAAGCAATTCTGTAAAAAGTTTTGTGTGTTTGAAAGTGTGTGTGTGTGTGTGGGTGTGAGAGAGAGGGGGAGAGAGGAGATGGGAGAGAGAAGAGTTGAGGAGAAGAGAGGGGAGGGGAGAAGGGGAGGGGAGAAAGGGGGAAAAGGAGAGAGAGAGAGAAGAAATTTTTTTAAGCCAAAACCCTTTGGAAAATAAATCCCTTTCTACAAGTGATCAATGAAGATTAAGAAAACAAATCGAAAAAGAAGGAACAAATTTAAAAAAAAATACAAAAAAATTAAATTTAAATTTTAAAAAGAAATTTAAAAAACTGAAAATTTCCAATATATTTCAATACAAAGGCAATAAATTCAGCAAAAATGGAGAACGGACAGCAAAATGTAGCCCCGGGTTTAAGTGCTGTAAAAAAGACAAAAGGGGTGTTTAATGTGCTTTTTGTGTATGATGGAGTTTGTCAAAAAAAAAAGCCTTTCAACAAATCATTCAGAAAAAAATTTTTAAATTTTATGGCTTGAATTTTTAAAATTTTTTTTTTTTCTGTTGACGGAAAAATTTCCCTTTCAAAAAGACAAAAGAAAAATGGGAAAAAAAGGGAAAAAGAGAAAATAAAAGGAACCCGAAAAAACAATCTTAAACTCCCCAAATTCTTTTGATTGTAAATTTTTTTTTATTGTGAAACTTTAAATTTGAAGGTTTTTTTTTATCTTTTCCCAAACGGGTTTTTTTTAGGTGGGAAATTTTATCTGTAACTGGGAGTTTTCTTTTCATTGTTATACTTTAGGGGCTTCCATGGGGTTTTTTTCTTTACTATAATTGTGATGGTTAAAAAATTTTCAAGTAACAGTTGAAATACCCTTTATATTTATCACCCTTGTCTTTGTTTTGATTTATTCTTCAGGGAAAAATAAATGGTTTCGCCTATGGTTTGGTGTGGGGGGGTGAGGAGGTGTGGGTTCCTTTTTACTTTAAAAATGAATGTGTGCTGGGGAGAGAGTTGTGGAAAACAAAAAGAGAGGATTTATTCAATGAAAGCGATCAAAAGAAACTTTTGTGCAGCCTTGGATCTCAAAAAAAAAAACCAGCTTTTGGGAAATCATCTGTTATCTGCTTTTGGTTTTTATTTCTGATTGTGGTGGGTGTTTGTTGTTTTTGGTTGTGTGTGTGTGTGTTTTGTGTGTGTTGTGGGTTTTGTGTGTGGGGTGGGTGTGTGTTTTTGTGTGTGTGGGGGTGTGTTTTGTGTGTGTGTGTGTGTGTGTTTTTTGTGGGTGTAAAACGCCCTGCATGAAACCCCGGGCCCTACGTTATGATTGACTAGTTTCAACAAGTGACCTGTGACCATCATGCAAAAATGGGGTCTGTCCCCCGAGTGCTCAAAGCACTATGTCAAAATTGGGAAATAGCGAGGTTTCACTACCTTTTGTCCCAAAAAACCCAAAAAGAGATTACATCAAAAAGAAAATTTAAAGTATGTACTTCCCCCCTCATTTAAAAAAACCCTTTGCTAACATTTGTTGGGCAACTTGTTTTTTTTTTTGTTTCAGTTCCAGACTGTGAAAATTCCCTTGGTCTCTTGGTCACCAATCTTTAGAATTCAAACTTATGGGAATGATAAAACCACTTTGCATTAAAAGATTTTCTCATTGCTATAGCATTAAGTAAGTTCATTTATAAATGAAAAAACACAACTTTGAATGCTAAGCTTTTGTTTGACTTCAGGTCAAGAATGTAACAAACCATGTTGACAGGCTTTGTCACAACTCTACAGAACCTCAGATTTTGCCATGGAAAAGCTAATAAAATAAAAACAAAATGCGCTGATTATGATGGTAGCAGGTAATTCACTGTTTGAACAAAGGAAAGAGAATTTCAAAGGCCCTGGTTCCATTCCAGCTGGGGTATTTGACCTCAGTTACAGATTGTGAGAAAATGCCTTGACACACATTTTATGAATCACCTGTCTTCTGTAAATCTTCTGTAAATCACCGTTGCAAAGATAAAGCTACCTAGTAACTAAAGATGGGCTATGTATGATGGCAAAAGGCAAGTTGCTGGATAAACTAAGAACTGTTGAATGCTCTGCTTCTGTTTTGACAAAGTTTTTTACTTCTGTTTTAGAATTGACATAGCGCATTGAGGCGCTTTGTCACAACTCTTCGATGTCTCATGTTTTGCAATGCTAAGGTAATTAGGTGTTAAAAAATAAGACATCACCTGCCGCCAACATGGCGCAGTTGTAAGTGCCTTGGGCTTCGGACTGGGATGCTGCTGGTTAACATGTTTTATAGTACAGTTCGGAGATGTTCGCCAAATCTGTCCGTTCGTTCAGGTCTGGCCTAGGACTGAGTCCGATAGACAAGTACCCTTTCTGACAGAATGGCACCAGTCCTTATCAACATGGCACCAGTCCTTATAAAATACATCAGTCCTTATAACTGGCCCATCCTTATCAACATGGCCCCGGTCCTTACAACGGGGCCCCAGCCCTTATCAACAGGGCCCCAGCCCTTTTACAAATGGCACCAGTCTTATCAACATGGCACCATCCTTATCACATGGCACCCCTTATAAAATGGCCCCGTCCTTATAAACAGGGCACCCCCTATAAACTGGCACACCCTTACAAATGACCCAGTCTTATCAAAATGACATCAGTCCTTATCAACATGGCCCCAGTTTTTAAATGGAATCCTTATCAACATGCATCGTCCTTATCAAATGGCACCAGTCTTTTCAACAGGCACCAGTCCTTATCAAATGACACCAGTCCTTATACATGAATCGTCCTTATCAACGGGGCCCCATCTTTTCAACATGGCACCGCCCTTATCAACTGGCACCAGTCCTTATCAACAGGGCCCAGTCCTTATCAACGGCACCAGTCTTTATCAACAGGCACCAGTCCTTATCAACACGGCACCACCCTTTATCAACACGGCCCCAGTCCTTATAACAGGGACCATCCTAATAAACATCAGCATTCTGTGCAAAACTTTTTTGTAGGAAAGTAAAGCCCCAGACAAAAGTGTGATATTTTTCTTTTAGGGAGACAATTGTCTTCTTGTTTTTTCCCATTTGTCCAAGTCAAGCGTGGCAAGTGAAACTGAGGCATTTTGGAAAGAGCTTTCCAAAAAACCCGATTTTTTTTTCTGTTTTTATCATACATTTGGATCAACCTGTACCTTCCCTTTAAAAAAATAGGCATTACCCTTGGTCTGTATATAACAAATGTTTTGGTTTAGTTAATTATTACCTATTTTGGTAATGACCAAATTTTTGGGGTATTCTGTCAAAATGATTTTTAAAGGCGGGAACTCGATAGTAAAGATATTCAGAAAGGTCATTCTACATCTCATATGCGCAGACCCCATTCATACAAATTCGGGGAATGATTTCTCTTTTGTGTGAAAGATGTCCTTACATAAAAATGCTGCTTTTTTAGAATTTTAAAATTTTTCCCGAACGATTTTTTTTTTTTTCAAAATAATCAAGTTTATGGTGTCAAGTTCATAAAACCTATTCTGTGTGACAAAAACGGTCCTTTTTCAGAAAAAATTATTTAAATATAACCACTCACAAGAAAAGAAAAGAAATCGAAGACTTCAATACACAAAATTGCCATATACAAAACAAAAGAAAACAAAATATAGGTGATAATTTTTTAAAAAATTTTATTGAACTCCCATCGAGCATGAATCCGAAAGAGGGAAATCAAAAAGATTTCTGCCTGACCCCAATGCTGATATGAAGAGTAACTGGTGAATGCTGGGTTCTTTTGGACAGCAGCAACTTTTCTTAACAGAAAAATCTGAAACCCTTCCCCTTGGGTACAACCATCACACCAGACCCCCTCCGGAAAAGTACTCTGTATTGTTGATCAACGGGGATTTTTTCTCCCCCTTCTCCCCCCCGCATTATTTTTTTTGGCAGTTATAAAGGGGAAGGACAGGATTTTAGACATTGACTAAAGAAGGCAACAAGATCGGGTACAGTGGCCAGAGAAACATCCCAAAGGAGTGGCTTTATTGTCGAAAGGGAAGTAGGGGGGTCTTTATAGCTGTCCCCGGCTTCCAGCAGGTTATCAGCACCCGGGTTGGGGCCCCCAACCCAAAAAACATCACCATCATAAAAATCATGCACCATACTACCATACAGAGAAAAGTAAAGAATTTTAAATCTTGAAGGCCATTAAGAAAATCCCCAAGAAGGACATCTTACCCAAGGGGGATTTAACCCCAAAAGTGGGTCCTGTTTCAAAAATGGCGGGAAAGGGTCAGTTTGGAACGGGGGAACCAACGAAGGGGATACGTCGCGGGAGTTTCCCTGCCCCCACAGACTTCCTTTGCCAATCCCCCTTTTTCCCCAAGCATCAAGGGGGAAAAGGGCACCCCAAAACGGAAAGACCATCCCCAATAGATTTTATTTTTAACCCACGGCGCTTCAAACCAGCATCAAGCCCCAAACAAGATACCCGGGAGCTGACATGGCAGGACCCGCCCTGTGCTGCGGTTTTCAAATGAAGTAAGAAAAACAAAAGCCTGAAACCCCCAGTATCAAATTTGCGTGGAAAAAACAAAAAGATCCAGATGTGGGGGAGATTTTCCCAAGCTAAGTTGGGGACTTTTTTGGGGCTTAACCCCCTGGACAATGACATCAAGCCCTCACCAAAAATTTCAATGGGGCAGCCCGAGAAAAAAGGGGGGGGTTCGGTTTGTCAGGGGAATAAACACCAGCGGGACTCCCAAATGACTCTTGGCCCTTTTGCGATACAAAAAGGGCACGAAACCCAAACCCGGGCCCCCAACCCCTAAAGATCCCGGGAGGCCAACAATCTCGTAAAGAAGTCAATTTTAAAAAGGGGGCCAAGAAGTGGATCAGTGATAAATGTGATGGGATCAAAAAAAACATGAAAGTGGGCAACAGTAAAAAATACGACGCCCTAAAGAAACTCCCCAAAACCACTTCAAAAAAAATCACAGTCTTGAAAAAAAGCCCCGGAAACCTCCTCACGAAAGCTCAGCTGCATTAACGGGTGGTCAAATATTGTCAAGAACTGTAAAACCCCCAATAAAACCCTGACAAGAGCATAATAGAAGAGAAAGCAGCAACATCAAGGGCACCCTCCCCATTACCTATACTGGGGGAAGAAGGGGAAAAGCCATCCGCAGTTCCCAGTAGGAAAGTCCCCCAGGGCAGAAAATATACAGCAGATGCTAAAGCAGGGGGCGAAACACATCACTTTATTTAAGCTATTGCGAAGATTTGGGACAAAAATGGCCAACAGAAAGGACACAACACCATCATACCCCTGCCCAAAAAGGGGAATTTACGCCAATCCCAAAATATAAACAATCGCCCACAGCCACGCCAGCAAGATCATGCTCAAAGTTTTTTGAATGACTCAAGAAAGGGGGCAAAAAACACCCTTTCAGAGGAAAAAGCTGGGTTCAGGGCAGGCAGGGGGGCACACGAAAAGATTTTTTTTAAATTCCACATCATGAGGAAAAAATCTTTTTAACTCAAGAGCCTTTCCAAATTCTCGACTTTAAGAAGGCTTTTTTACAGAGTAGGCCCTTTGGAGGGCCTCAAAGTTTTCATTGAAAAACTAGTGCAAACCATTCAAAACACATACAAAAACCCGCAAGCAGTGCAGCCTTTGAACAAACAGGTCGGAGATACTTCAAAAACACAGTTGGGGCGACAAGGAGCCTGTTATCTCCCTCCTGTTCAATCTGTTCTTGGAAAACATCTGAAGGACCCCCCAACTTCCACCCACCATCTCCAAATTGGGAACAGACCCCCCAACAACTTAGGGTTTTCCGATGACATTGACCTCATGGCGGGAATAACACAAACTGCAAGATCTTCGACCAAATTGAAACAGAGTGGAGCATAGGGGTGGAGGTGACTCGGGGAAAAATAAATACTTGTAAAAAGCACGAGCAATGCCACCGTAAAAAATTTCATGAAAAGGCCAAAAACTGGAAAGGGGTAGACCTTTTTAAAAACCCCGGCGCTACCTCACAAAGGGGGGCGATCGCGACGAAAACAAAATCAAATAGCCCTGGCAACATTTCCATTACAAAATCACCACCTATGGAAAAGTAAAGGGAATCAGTTTCTAATCAAAAAAGCCTACAAAACCCCATTCAGCGATCCCCGCTGTACGGGAAAGGGAAAACCCGGGAAATTTCTGCTGAAAAAGCAAAACGAATCCCGTCTTTGAAACAAAATGCCCAAGAAAACTCGGGGGTATCCCGGGGAGAACGAAAGACAAGAATTTGTCAAGAGTCAATAACAGGCTGCGGTCCCCGGAACCCCCTTTCACCCCGTCAAAGAAAAAAAAGTGAATGGGTTTGGCCACGTCACCCCCCAAACAATTGCCCAAACAGTAGAGGGAACATCGAAGGTGGCAAAAAAACCTTTTTCCTTCAAATTTCCTTTAAACCCATCTCCCAAATATAACTTTCCTCTTTTTTTCAATTCTCCCCCAACCCCAATCTTTCCTTTTAAAAATATTTTCTTTCCTTAATTTTAAAATCATTTACCATAATTTTCATTTTTCAAATACCCCCATTTATTATTTTCCTAAATTTTTTCCCCAAAAACCCTTTTCTTTTATAAAACCAAAAACACCACAAAATAACCCCCAAATACAAAAAACAGCAAAAAAAAAAAAAAAAAATTAAATTTTAAAAAACCATTTTTTAACCTTTCTTTCTTTTTAAAAAAATTTCCACCTGAAATTTTTTAAATTACGTTTTTAAACGTTTTTTAAAAATTTTCAAAATTTTTAAAAAAGAAAAAACAAGGGGTAATTTAGAAAAAAATAAATTCCATTATAAAAGGGGGTACTTTAAACAAACATACTTTTTAAAAAAAACATCATAATTTAAAAAAAATTTTTGGGGAATTTTAAAACGGGGCTTTTTAAGTTTTTGAATGGACTTTAATTTTTGAAGAAACAAACCTTTCAAAAAAATCTAAATTTAAAATTTTAAAATTTACAAAAAGAAGTAAATTTACAAAATTGGTAACCGTTTTGGGGTTTTGAAAAAAACATTTTTGGAAATTTACGAAATGTGGAGGCAAAAAAAAATCAAATTGCTTTTTTTTCCCCAAAGGACCGTTTGTTTTCCTTTTTAATTTAAAAAAGGGGGGCAAAAAACCCCAATCTTTTGTGGGGGTTTTTTTACCCTTTAAAATCACGGGGGATTTTTTAGGGCTTTAAATTCGGGCTGCTTCCCGGGGGGAGCGCGTCGCCCAAATGCAGCGCCCCATTTTTTTTCTTTCTGTCTGCAATGTGTTTCCCTCAAGTGGCTTTTTCACAAATTTTCCAGGAAAAACCTCTTGGCCGGGGTTCTTTACTTGCACTAAATAATTTCGTTAACACACAGGACCTCGGTTTATGTCTCATCTGAAAACAGCTCCAGACCCCACTCTTGGTTTTAAGGGGGGGGTAATTTTTTTGGGCCCCAAAAAGGGGGGATTAAACCGGACTTTTCCTTTCTGGGTAGGTGCTTACCTCTAGACCACCGTCCAAGTTAACAAAAAATACTTTTTGGACAAATGCATCTTTAAAGGAATTATAAAAAACGTATTTTTTTTGAGTGAATATTAGCTATCCGTCCCATTTTGATGAAAGCATGAAACAAGTCTACCCTTTAAATTCCCTTAATAATTTTCTTCATAACCCACCCCCTGACAAGCCAAATCATTTAAAAGGGCTTATCATTCTTTTTTGGTGGTCCCCAGCATCATTATCCATCCTTAACATATTCAAAACTCTGCACTCGACTACCCTCGAAAAAAAAATCTGAGCAATTACCCCTCTTTTGCGATCTCCCACGGGTCTTTGCCAAAAAGAATAAACAAAAGACAGTCCCCCAGTTACAAATGTTCCAAAAAAACAGCACCCTCCTCCCTCTGTAAATATCTCCACCTGTACCCCCCTTCTCGTTCCCTTCGCTCGCTACAGATTCCTTTTCTTACAAAATAGTTTAAACCCAGTCCATGTTGGCCCTCGCTCTTCTCTGTTTCTGGGCCATCCATTTGGAATTTCCCCCCTTTTCTCTTCGCCCAAAGACCCTTTTTGTGACCTTTTAAATTGGGCCCCAAACTTTTTGTTTTAACCCAAAAATTTCCCTTCCCGTTTCATTTTATAGCATCCCTGCTTTTCAACAGCCAAAGATTCCCTCACCCTGCCAAATGTAAAGCGCGCGCGCGCGTGGGTGGTGTGTGGTGTCTTTGGACTTTTAGAACTATACTTGATTTGGGTTTCTGATGTAAAATGATTGAGTGCAGCGCTTTGATTTGTCTGGCAAGATACACGCTATAAAATTCCATTTATTTTATTAATTTATTTTTTAAGTTTTGGGGTTTTGTTTTTTGTTTTTTGTTTTTGTTTTATGTAGTTGCCTAGTTTACTTTGCATTATTTGCCATATTGCTGTTTATTCTGGAAAAGGCACTTGATAAGTTTTTTTTATATCTAAAAATTGGTAAAAAAATTGGGGTACACGGTATCTATTTGTGTGCCCGTACATAATTTATTTATGATACGTCCCCCCCCCCCCCAAAAAAGGAAAAAAAATTGCACTTTTTTGAATTTCAATTTTACTTCTTTATGAAAATTTGATGGGGTTCAACGTGTTACAATATGCAGTGGGTTTTTTCACAAAATTGACACATTTGCATGTAGTCTCAAATGGGAAAAACTTCCTGGGGGGTATGATGAGTTAATCAAACGTTAAGCCCCGGGAGGAGCCTTGAAATAATTGCCGCCTGTGTTGGGGGGATGGTGGTGGTGGGGGGGGGTGTTGGTTGGGTGGTGGTGATGGCTGTCCCCCCAGTTTTGTTGTTTTTCTGACAAATCTCTCGCTCGTCTGAAATGTGGTTTCTGTGTGTGTGAACGTGGCATGATACAGTGTTGACAAGCACGCAAGACTTATATTGTTGAAAAGCATGCACGTATGCTTTCGCCTGGTAGAAACAGTTCCCAGTTCACCGGCTGTAAAAGGGTACTGCCCTCTTGGTCAGGGAAGGAAAAGCAGCGAGGAGAGGAGATGGGCGCCGCCTCAATACGCTGGCCCCTAGAAAAGTGAGGTCTCTGACGCCTCTCTCCCCTACCCCCTTACTATAGGTTATGGGACACCTTGACCTTTTGTTTTTTTACTGTTTCGTCTGGGGTGCTACCTCATGGCGGATGTAGAGGGAAGGTGGCAGGATGGTTAAGACGTTTGCCTGCCAACAAGTAAACCGTGAGGTTCTGGGTTCGATTCCCAGCCTCGCCCTTTCTTCCCAGTTTGACCAAAAAATCGAACTGAATGTCGAAGTCCTTCGGATGAGACTAAAAACCGAGGCCCCGTGTGCGAACGCATGCAGAACATCTTGCGCACACTTTTAAATCCTGTTCCGCTGTTCGAAGAGTAGGCCATTGTGTGCCGGGGGGAACAGATGAAAAAATTTAAAAAAACCCGCACACAACACAAAAAACAAAAAAAAATAATTGAGCGCTTTGATTTGTTGCTTTACAAGATTCAGCGCTATATAAATTCCATACATTATTATTATTTATTATTATGTGTTTACTTTACTAGGACCCTACCACACACATCGTCGGATTGGTATTTGTTTAGTGAACCTTTCTTTTCCTTAAAGATGTAGATTCTGAAGTCAGAACGCGGCTATCATAATGGTGGGCAGGAACAGTCACAGACACACACAAAATCTCCCATTGTTTTTCCCCGAGCCCTAGCTAAGGAAAAAAAGTAAAAGAAAAAGAAAGAAATACAGAGAGAGAGAGAGAACAGAGAGAGAGAGAGACAGAGAGGAGAGACAGACAGACAGACAGAGAGACAGAGAGACAGGATTTAATGCTATTTAACGAGAGAGAGAGAGGGGGAGATTTATCGTATTTAACGACACACACACACAAAACACACACACACACAACACACAACACACACACACACACAACAACACAGAAACAGAGACAGACAGACAGACAGAGACAGACAGACAGACCGACAGATAGAAAGACAGACAGACAGAAAAAACAGACATATAATTTAACACACAGAAGCAGAGTTGAAAACAAAGAGGCAGACAACATATGGACAGACAGAACCATACTGACATTGTGATGGCTTCAATTTTCAGTGACAATAATAATATGCATCAAAACACAGAAAAATAAACACAAAAGAACCCAACCAAAGCAAAACTTTTTTTTAAAGGTGGTGGTGGTGGTGGTGGCGGGGGGGGAATGGAAACAGGAACCAAGACAGAGGCTGTTGCAGGGCGGTGAGGCTGGTGATGCGGTTTTTAAACATCTTTGATCCTTTCGCGAAGCCACTCACGTCAGCCATACCAAAGTTCCCACAAATCTGTGAACACGAATTTCTCATGATTTTGGAGCACTCACTTTCATAGCCCTGGTGAATTTTCACTCTGAGTGTCTTATCGGGCTAGATGCTGATTTCTGAGACACGTTTCTTCCCCCCCCAACTCCACCCCCTCTCTTCTTTTTTTTGTTTACTAAGCTTCAGCCACTTTATATTCTATTGTTAACGAGTAATTTTGATAAGGTTGAAAACATTGGAGGTTTACAAGGTCGCTTTTTTCACCCTCTGTTCCTTGTTTTAATATGGCTTTAGAAGGGTTGGGGTTTTTACCCCCCACCAAGGCACAGAGTCTGCAGGCAACGCTGAACCACAAGAGTTGTCAAAGATCGGCACGGGGGGGAACAACCCACCACCACCGCCACCAACCCAAAAATATGCAGCAAGACTCAAAAAAAAAACAAAAAGCATGAAAAAGAAGAAGAAAAAGAAGAAGAAGAAAAAGAAAAAGAAGAAGAAGCAAAACGGGTGAAAAAGAAGAAAGCGGAAGCAGAAAGAACAAGAAAGAGAAGAAAAAGAAGCAGCAAAAGCAGAAAAAAAAAGAATCGAAACAAGGAGAAAAGCACAAAGCTCAAACATAACAAAGACAGAGGAAAAAAAAACTGAACGAGGAAAAGAAAAGAGTAAACAAAAAGACGATGTACAGAAACAATTTGCACACATGACTAAAACCAAACGAAACAAAGTTAATGACCAACGCACAACCCAAGAAGCACAACTCGTCCCCCCCTCCAAACTGACACCGACGAGCTATTGACCGGTTTTCATCAATCAGCTTTCTCGCACATCTTACCATTACGGCAAGGAAAGTTTAAACTAAATCCAAATATGCTCAAGCTGTCTTCCGTAAAGAAAAGAACTTAACGCACAATAACTTTAACGAAGACTGTGAACCAAACCAACGAAGCGGTCGATTTGAAGTTGATTTTTTCGAAAACTGGTACATGCTAGGTCACTGCAGGAGAAAGCCGGCTTCGTCTGTATGAATCCGTGGAGAGCCAGGGGGTATGCGGAGGCGAGGACAGCGAAGTCGAGCTTTTGTCAGTGTGATGACAGTCGGGGTGCAAATCAGTAAGGAGTCTTCAGCTGTTTGTTTTGGGTTTTTTTTCACAAAGGTATGAAAATAGAATGTGCTTAGGAGTGTTTATTCTGAGCAAGCGTAAATTTATTTATATATGTGTTTGCTTGTGCAAATTTCTTCTATGTGTGTGGGGTGGGAGGGAGGAGTGGGGGTGGGGAGGTTGTTAAAATGTGTGTGTGTGTTGGTGTTCTGACCCAAACCATATAAAGGTTGTTTTGCGAATTTATCTCTGTGTGTTGTGTGTGTGTTTGGGGGGAGGGGGGTGTTGTGTGTGTGTGTGTGTTTTGGGTTGTGTGTGTGTGTGTGTGTTTGTGTGTGTGTGTGTGTGTGTGTGTGTGTGTGTGGTGTGTGTGTGTGTGGGGTGGGTGTGTGTGTGTACAACACAACACCCAAAAAAATCCAAATACCTTGCCTTTGTCAGAAGGGTTTACTCCTTCACCATCACTTCAAAACTTTTTTAAGAGGCTATTTCTTCTTCGTCTCGAACGCTCGTAAAGCAACTATTGTTAAAAGACACACTTTCAGAATACCGCCCTCCCTCTCGCCTAATTCTATGAGGTAAAACTGTCTTTTGTCCCAAAAGTTCTAATGTGTATGAAAGGTTATTGATTTCAACACTATGTTACAAATTTATTGAGATTTCTTTTTCTTCTCTTTGTTCGCTTTTTCACACCGTAAGATGTGTTTGGGGGAAATAGTGGGATGTCCTTTCCAGCTCCTCTCGTGGGCCGTACAGCTTGGTTTGCAGGGTTATCTCCGTCGGGCCCCACAATCTTCCTCAGGTCGTTGTATAGCGTGCACCTCTGAAGGATGTGCTCGCCAGTCTGGTTTTCTTTGCCACAGGCACATAAGGGAGAGGGAATGAGTTTAGCTTTGTGAATGTGGTGACAGCCCATTGTGCCCAGTGCGGAGTCTTAGAACTATTTATTGTTCTTCTCTTCGTGATAGTGGTAGTCGTCCTTCTCTTTTTCTGTGTGGGGCCATTGATTTGATGGTAGTCTTCTTTCGTGGCTATTGATTACAACAGTAAGGTATTTCAAAATATCACATGGTTTTGAATTGTGCGTGATTTGTATTCTTCCCAAAATTTTTTCTGACTAGTATAAAGATTTGTAAGTGGTTTTTTTCCCTCCAAATAATGAGGTTTCCCGTTCAAAACCAGCCTGCTGTCTTGCAAAGAAATGTACCTTTGGTACATTTTATGCTTAAGGGTTGTTTTTCCCCTCGTCTTTTCTATGACAAATTGGCCATACTATCTTACTTTATATAAAAAAATTGGCGAGAGGAGCGATGAATATTTTTTAATAGAAAAAAGTTACAGGAAACTAGAAAACTTGCCAAATTTTCTTTCTCTTTTGTTTTCACCAGTTCCAAACAAACAAAAAGATACAACATACTGATACATTCAAAGCTAAATATTTGATATCAATTATTATACGATGCCTTGGTTTTAAGTTTTTTAAAGAATTAGAGATAATAAGTTAGAACAAAGAACAAAGTCCCTCAGAGAACTGAGCAGAAATTTGCACCTTTGAGCATAACATTTTGTTTTTCCTAAATAACATCGTCTGTAACAGTCTTCTGATTTTCTAGATCAGTGTGAAAGAAAGAATTTATGATTACTATGGGGGGGGAAGGACGGTTAAGACGTTTACATTCTAAAGTCAACCGTGAGGTTCTGGGTTTTGATTCCCTTCCCCGTTTTAAAAGGGGAAAATTGAACTACCGTCAATGTCCCTTTGGATGAGACTTAAACGATGCCCCATTGGAAATGATGCAGAACATCTTGCACACACAATAAAAACCCGTTCCGGCCTTTCGGGAAGAGCAGGCATTTTCGTGCCGGGGAGGAACAAAAAAGACAAAATAAAAAGAATACACACACACACACATTACACACACACATTACACACAACAACACACACAAACACACACATACACACATACATAAAACATACAACACTACAACACTACACACACCATACCAAAACACATACACAAACATACACACATACACACACACCCCAACACTGGTGGATCGGTGGTCTAGAGGGAACGCCCTGTCTAGAAAGCGAAAAGTCCGGGTCTGAAGTGTGCGGCGGTTCGTACCCCGTTTTGGACCGGAAATTTTTTCCCCCATCCATTAGACCATGAGTGGTGGTCTGGGGCTAGTCTTTCGGATGAGACGATTTAAAACCCAGGGGCCACGTGTGTTACACATAATTATTTAGCGCACGTAAAAAAAACCCCCCGGCAACAAGAGAGTTGTCCCTGGCAAAATTCTTAGAAAAAGCCACTTATTTAGGGGAAACAAATACAGCTGCAGAAAAAAAAAGGGTTTTAAAGGGTGCGCAGCGCTAAGTGGCGACGCGTTCTCCCCCTCTCCCCGGGGAGAGCAAACCCGAATTTGACGAGAGGAAAAATCTGCCGTGAAATTAAAGTGGTATGAAATAAAATCTGAGCGCTTTGATTTGTTGCTTTACAAAATTCAGCGCTATATAAATTCCATACATTATTATTATTATTATTATACACACACATACACACACACACATACATACACACATACACACACATATACACACACATACACACACAACGCATACACACACATACACACACACACACACACCACACACACACACACACACACACACACACACACACACACACACACACACACACACACACACACACACGTATGCACAGATGTGTCGTGTTTATACACCTTTCCCGAAGTCGGAATGTGGCGACCAGAACGATGGCGGAAGGGGGAGGAATGGTGGCGTACACAAAATCTCACCTTGAGTATGTGTGGCTTATCGGGTAACAGGGATAAGGAAGGACAGGAATCATGTGAATGTAACAAGGGGAGGAAGAGGAAAATGAACGTGCTTACCTTTATGCTTTTTGTCATACATACACAATGATTTGGATATGGGATAACTTTGCATAAAAACAATGTAACAAACGATAGCCTTGGTGTTTATCGTACAATTGTATTGTTTTTTATTAGATAGATAGATAGATAGATAGATAGATAGATAGATAGATAGATAGATAGATAGATAGATAGATAGATAGGTAGGTAGGTAGGTAGGTAGGTAGGTAGGTAGGTAGGTAGGTAGGTAGGTAGGTAGGTAGGTAGGTAGGTAGGTAGGTAGGTAGGTAGGTAGGTAGGTAGGTAGATAGATAGATAGATAGATAGATAGATAGATAGATAGATAGATAGATAGATAGATAGATAGATAGATAGATAGATAGATAGATAGATAGATAGATAGATAGATAGATAGATAGATAGATAGATAGATAGATAGATAGATAGATAGATAGAACTCGAACTCGAACTCGAACTCGAATATTTTAATGAGGGCAATTGGATAAGCCAGAGGCTTCTTTACACCAGGCCCTCATGGGCAAAAATTGAAGACAAGCATGAATAAATCAGTTAATTAACAAACAAGATCATTTCAAATAACAATGAAATATTTCACTCAAACTCCCATTCAATAAGTGCAAAATCAAGAAATCGAAAAATCAAATGAATAAACAAAACCGATTAAACAAGAAAAAAAAAAAACCCACAAAAACACTCCCCTTCCCAACACCTCCTCCCCTAAAACAACAACAACCCCCCAAAAGTCCAGACTAAATACAAGCGTGCGCGCGCGCGCGCGCACACACACACCACCACACACACACACTTACACACGTATAGCCACTCATGTCACCCACACACACACACACACAACACACACACACACACACACTCACACATACACACTCACACACACATAATACACACACACACACACACACACACACACACACACACACACACATCCTGGATACATATCCATTTGCAAGACATTTCCTCACATACAAGATAATAGACACATGTCATAATATCAAAATATCATAACCATACATTTGTACAGACAAAACCAGGAAATAAACATTAATTTGATGTACGAAGACAGCAAGCCACAAAGCATCAAGAAAACTGACCAATCTAACATCAGCTATTTCAACACTAAACACACAGAACTGCTTTCTTTCCTCTCTCATCTGCGCACACTGCAAATGGGCGCTCATTACTACTCACTGACACACACATATACACACACACATTACACACACATATACACACACACACTATTCATGCATGCCCAATCCTATATACACATTATTAGAATTGATATAAAAGTCCACAGAAGTAATGAAATTCTCCAACAGAACATTGCAAATTAACAATCCATACCATTCTGCATTAACAACAAAATACAACCCAAAACGTCATTTTAAGGGGGAAAACTCAGACAAGTTCATTGTTAACAAAATCAAAACAAGCAAGGGCACACACACACACACACTACAATTCAAAGCAAGCTCACTAATGTCAGTTACACTGAATTGAACAAATATGCGTGGAAGGCTTTTTTTGAAAGATGGTACACTTTTTTTGTTTTTAATTGAGACAGGGATCTCATTCCATAATTTGGTACCAGAGTACACCAGTGAAGACATAAAAAGATCAGTTCTTGGTCGAGGTAAAACAACTATACTTTTATTTCGAACAGTTTTCACCGGAAATCTCTGACAAAGATAAAGTGGAGCAAGATTATTCATAATTTTTTATACATTAATAGGCCTTTATTGAAGCGACATTTCAGACTAAATGGAAGAATGTCCAATTCTTTATAGTCACAGATTTCCAGCGAACTTGTCCTTAGAAGAATTAACTTTAGAGAACGTTTATACACTCTTTCAATTCTCTTTATACAGTTTTTACTCGCTGAATCCCAGCACGTAGAGGCATAATCAATGTCTGGTTTTATATAAGCAGAGAAGAATAGTTTGCGAGTATGTTGATCAAGAAAATGTTTTATTCTGTTAAGTTGAAATAACTTTTTAGATAATTTCTTCGAAACATAAAGATGTGGTTTGACCAGGACAAGTTATTATCAATATGTAGACCAAGTAATTTAAATGAATTTACTTCTTCCAACATGTTATCATTGATTTTTATCCATTTAGTTTGGTTTTGAAGTTTTGGCGCTTTTGTCTGGTTGTAACAACCATGAGTTTAGATTTCTGAGGATTGATGGCCAGTGATTATGTTCTGTCCATGTGGTCAGATTGTCTAAGTCAATTTGTAATTCTGTACCCATTGACATAACGTCTTTACCTACAGTATGTATGGTAGTGTCATCTGCAAAGAGTTCACATGTGGAAGATACATGGAGGGGAAGGTCGTTGATGTATATTGAGAAGAGGATTGGACCCAACACGGACCCTTGGGGAACACCATATTTTATGGGCAAGAAAGATGACATTATGGAGTCTAGATAAACAACTTGTCTCCTGTCATTAAGAAATGAGTTAATCAGTTTTAGTGCATCTGAACATATACTATATATTGCTAGTTTACTTAGATAGATAGATAGATAGATAGATAGATAGATAGATAGATAGATAGATAGATAGATAGATAGATAGATAGATAGATAGATAGATAGATAGATAGATAGATAGATAGATAGATAGATAGATAGATAGTTAGTTGGGAGCATTGGGAAACCACACTGTGGACGACATAATTATAAGATTGATTTTAATGCCCAGTGATGATTATTGTTTTGGTTCCTCTACTTTGGCGCCATGTTCGGAGTGCTTAGTCTTAGAAACTATTACCACAAATAAGCCTTTTATTAGTCAGCCACCACAGCACAGTAGTAAGCACCTGGGTTACGTTACAGGCTGTAAGGTCGTTGGTTCGAATCTCATACAAGTCATAGGTTGTTTTGTTTGTTGTTCTGTTGTTTTCTTTGTTACTCTGGCTGGCTCCTACCCAGATGGAATTTGCTATGGGCGCAATGGGAAGAGGGGAATATACGGTGGTGTGTCGTCCACTTTACGGATGCGAGTTTGAGAGTGTTGCTCAAATTACCTGACCAACACTGCAGGTGTCTGTATCTCTCGGGCCTTATTGATGCCAGGACATTATTATGATAGGAAGCGAAGAGAACAAAGTCAAAGTCAAGTTATTTTTTTAATTTCCAGATGGTACATTGAATAAGCAATGATTTTTGCGTTTTTTCATCAAGCCATCTATTTACAGCCCTGTCAAGTAGTCTCAAAGCAGATGCACAGTATCATCGCATCATTCTTACTATCATTGATCATCATGCAGTAAAAAAGAAAACAACCCCAGATGTTTCTGATTCAGTGGCCCTAATTGCTTTTGTCTCATGGTGACCTCAGTTTTGGTTTCTGTGTACACTTCTGTGCCTGTGGTGAGTTTGTATCAAAGCCCTCAAAGTTGGAGGTTCACGGGAGAAAGGTCGTTGGGGGGGACGTTGTGGTGGCCAATATCCCTGGGAAAACTTGGGCGTCTCACTCAGTCTGACTCTGTGACTAAGCTATTATTTTCGTTAGTAGGGAGCTTAGTAGGTGGTGTGCTGTGTATGTTAGCTCAGAACAGGCACCACTGAACACCAGTAAAGTAACTCAGCAGTAGTGCAGGGTCCCTCAGGCTGGTGGCCCCATGGTGGCCTGACATTGATAGGCTTCCTGTGGACTTCTGACCCTGAGGATGCCACATGAAGAACCTGGGTGTGGCTGGCAAGGGGGGGGGGGTGGAGGTAGAAATGAGCGGCGTGAGAACAGCAGGACAGGAACGTCACAGAAGATGATGCAGAAAATAGTATTCAAAAAGTAAATAAAAAGAAGTATTTCAGTAGCTGTGGTTAAAAGATGGACCGAAAAATTAGCCCAGCGACCATTCCTCTTTTATTTCCTTGTACCTGTCATTTCTTGTGTATGACACTGTAATAGTGTGGCACCTTTTCTGAAAAAGGCGGGAAGAAGGTGAGAGAAGGAATGATGGGATAGCCTTCGACTGTTGTAGTCACTGATAGAACGTAACACCCCCATCTCCACCAAAATCCAAAGACTGGGTTCTTTTTCTTTCCTTCCTGCCCCTCCCATCTTCTCTTTCAGCTCCGAAATATGCCGTGTCAGTACAGGCTAGACTCCCAAGTTCACTTTGTGTACTGTTTTATTGATGTGATTAGAGGATGGTTGCATAAACATTTGGAAAGGTTGTGGTTTCAACTTCCACCTATTGCTATGTCTTTATTTTCCTCACTCTTCATCTACATCATCATTTTCTTCCTGCTTGCTTATGTTGTCCTCCTCCTCCTCCTCCTCCTCCTTCTTCTTCTTCTTCTCTTCTTCTTCTTCTTCTTCTTCTTCTTCTTCTTCTTCTTCTTCTTCTTCTTCTTCATACATAGAATGGTGTGTATCAGAGACAGAAATCCCGCCAGCCCCCACCCCTTCATCTTTAAAAAGTGAAGAGAAGGTTAGAAGAAGTGAGAGATAGGAAAGGAAGGAAAGAGGAACGAGAGACAGGGGCAGAATGGATAACAGTACAACTTCTTCTTAGTCGTCACACGCTCCAACAGCAACTATCGTTGTCTGTCACAATTATGAGCGAAAATGCGTCGCGCTGCCGTTAAGCGCCTGGCAAGTCACACCCAGCGCATCTAACTTCGGCGGCATAGGAGAGAGAAGTGCTATCATTTAAGGTTTTCCGGCAGGGTGTGGGGGGGAGGGGGGCAGACAAATGGACCAAGAAGGCATAACATGGGCAAAAAGGAGGTGACGGGAAGAAAAAGAACAAGGTATTTATTTATTTTATTCTTTTATTCTATTTCATTGATAATGGAATAAGACACTCATGTACATTTTTACATCCAGTCCCCGTGTGTATGCAGTTTTGTACATTTCGTTATCCGTTCACAACGGCACACAATGGCCTACTCTTCCGAAAACCAAAACTGGTTTTAATGTGTGCGCATGATGGTCTGCGTGCGTTCGCACACGCGACTTCGGCTTATAATCTCCCCCGAAGGACTAGAAACAAGGTAGAAACAAGCAGAGGGAAAGAAAAGAGGGAATTCCTAACACAAAATTTCCAGAATGTGGGGATACTATTTATATTGACCCCACCCCCCACCACCACCACCCACACCCACCCCAACCCCCCACACCGGGCATTCCCATAGAGGAGAACAAAAAACAAAAAAATAACATACCAAAAAAAACAACAATAATAAGGATCAGCGATATTCGTTACAGTTTGTCCACGAAACCATCGAACAACAACAAACTACTAAGCGTGAACTCAGTGAACAACGTCTTTGTTCTTGCGACACGCAGCAAGCAGCGGGTATGTAGTCAGAGCTGAATCCCGTGGGCCACACGGGTGAGTAACCTCTCACTCTCGTCAGCTTCCTCTTCTCTTCCCGCGCCAAGATTGCGTCCTCCTCTCTCTCTCTTTCTTTCTTTCTCTCTCGCTCTCTCTCTCAGGCAAGGCACGGCCTTTGAGTTCAGCGAGGATTTGACTTGGCCTCCAAAGCTTAGACATGGACCCTGCAGCAGACGCGAGAGACTCGCTGGAAGCACCTGCACCACAGTCCACATCCCAAGTCTCCCCAGCGCCGGGCTTGTCCCAGCGCCCGAAGGAAGAAGAAGCAGAAGCAGCAGCAGCAGCGCAACAGCGGACGGAGCAGAGCAAGAGAAAACGATCTGTCGGTAGTCGAGAGAAAGACGCGGGGAAAAAAGCCAGACCAGGAGAAAAGGAGGAGGATGATGAAGATGGGGTGAGAAGGAACGAGCCGGAACATGAACAAGAAGAAGAAGAAAAAGAAGAAGGTGATAAGGAAAGAGGAGAAGGAGAAGAAGGAGGAGAGGAGGGGAAAAGAAGGAAGAGAAGAAGAAGGAGGAGGAGGGGAAAAAGGAGGGAAGAAGTAGAGGAGGAGGAGGGGGGGGAGAAGTAGGAGAAGAACGAGGAGGAGAAGAGGAAGAGGATGAAGAAAGAGGAGGAGAAGGGAAGAGGGAAAGGGGAAAAAGGAAGAAGAGGAGGAAGAGGAAGGAGAAGGAGAAGAAGAGGAAGGAGAAGAGGAAGACGAGCAAGAAGAAGACGAGCAAGAAGCCCTCGAGGCCTTGGAAGCTGAGGCGGCGGAAGCGCTGTATCGCATGAAGCATTTCCAATCCCTGCAAGCCATCCGATACAAGCGGGCAGACGTGGTGCTGGCCATCGAGGCCTTCGACGACCAGGCGGCCAGCGCCACGCCCAACTACGTCTGCGAGCTGTCTCGGGCCAAGAAGGTGCTCAAGTCCCTGGTGGCGCTGAAGAAGTTCGTGAAGCACGCCAGGCTCGTCATCCATGAGGATCTCCTGAGTCCCGGGGAACGGGACATGATCAACAAGCGCAACATCAAGCGCATGATCGTCCACGCGCGTTCCCTGATCGGCAAGTGCGAGCGACGCCTCGACGACTGGTACGACGCTTAAGTGAAATGTCGGCGAGCGGCAAGCGTGAAGCAGCAGCAGGGCCGCAATGCTGCAAGCGTCGATGGAAGGAGCAGTGTGCAGGGTTCCGCTCCTGAAAACGGTCAGTATGGAGGGACGAAAAAAAATTTAGTGTGGGTTTGTTTTTTGGGGGGTTGTTATGATAATAATTATGGCAGTGCGTAAAATGTCGTGGACAAGTTTGGTTCTTCTTAAATCATTGAACAAGTTAGGCCCACAACCCCACCCCCTCCCTCCCTCCCTCCTTCCCATTTACAAAAGAACCAAATCAGGATCTTGTGATTTCTTTTCGTAAGTGTTTTGGGGGGTTTTGTTCGAGAAGGGGGGTGGGGGGCAGTATTGATAGTCCCAAAAAAATATTGCGAGTAGTATGGTCTTTTCCCGTGTGGGGTTGCCGGGGACCTGTCAGTATGAATAGCATCCCCACCTTCTGGAAATTCTGTGCTCGAAATTTCCTCTTTTCTATCACTCTTTGTTTCTGCCTCGTTCCTTTTCTTCCTGTCACCTCATTCTTGTCTATTTTCTGCCTTCTTGATCCATTCTCCTGCCTTTTTTCCCCATAAAGACTTAAAAAGATAAATTCTCTCTTATGCCAAAGTCGGATACGCTGGGCCTGACTTGTCAGGCGCTTAACGGCAGCGTGACGCATTTTCGCTCATATAACGGACAACAATAGTTGCTGTCTGAGCGTTCGACGACGACGACGACGACGACGACGATGATGATGATGTTGATGATGATGATGATGATGATGATGATGATGATGATGATGATGATGATGATGATGATGATGACGATGATGAAGAAGAAGAAGAAGAAGAAGAAGAAGAATTATCCTCTTTGGGAGTTTCAGTAAGTGAATCACGAAATCTACGATCTGAAACAGCAAGAAGCTGTTTCGAAAACATAAAGGAAGTATTTGGCAATCTCAACACACACACACACACACACACACACACACACACACACACACACACACACACACACACACACACACACACACACACTCACTCACTCACTCACTCACTCACTCACTCACTCACTCACACTCACTCACTCACTCACTCACTCACTCACCCACCCACCCACCCACCACCAACAACAACAACAACAACTACAACACCTAGCGTGCTATTTATCCTTTCGTTTACCCCATTATGTGAAGCTGCTGACAAGTGCAATATTGTTTTTACCGGCAGGGTGGTCTGAAGGCCTGATGAAGCCCAGTGGGGTATTCAGCATGAAAAGTCACTCCTACTCCCCTTCTCTAGGGACGGGATAGCCTAGTGGTTAGAACATTGCGCTCGCAATCTGACGACCCGGGTTCGATTCCCGTTCAAGGGGATATTTTCCCCTGGAGTTAACATCAGTGCAGACTCCACTCTCCCCAAAAGTCTTTCGGAAGAGACTATAAACCGAGGCCCCGTGTGCGAACGCACGCAGAACATCTTGCGCATACGTTAAATCCTGTTACTCTTTTCGTAAAAGTAGGCCATTGTGTGCCGGTGGGAACAGATGACAGAATGTACAAAACTGCATAATAATAATAATAATAATAATAATAATAATAAATGGAACTTATATAGCGCTATATCTTGCAAAGACAAATCAAAGCACATGCATTCAACCTAATCTTACAGTCATACAACCAATGACAAATAATCAATAGTTTAAGCAGATATTACAAACATGGTACGCTGCAGACCAAATCTATGAAATAAAATTGCAATAGTCAATTATTTTCAAAAGCACACACACACACACACACACACACACAGGTCATATACTTTAGCAGGGTGATAGGACATGGGTTAGTGAAGGTGGGTAGCTCTGATATGAAAGAGGAGGGGGTATATTTGGTTTGAAATAAATATGTCTTGAGGCTGGATTTAAAAGTGTCATAGCTAGGCTTCTGGCGAAGAGAGAGAGGGAGCTCATTCCAGGTCGATGGACCCGAAATAGAGAAAGATCAGCGACCAAAGGTAGATTTGTTGAATCCTAAGTATTCGTAGGCACAAGGTATCTGCACCAGAGCGGAGGGAACGTGAAGGAGTGTACAGGTGAAGACATTCACAGAGGTAGGAGGGTGCAGTTTTGTGGAGACATTTGTAACAGAGAGTACTGATCTTATAATCTACTCTCTGTGGCACAGGCAGCCAGTGGAGAGATCGCAAGAGAGGGGTAATGTGCTCCGATTTTTTCTATCTGAGAACTAGTCGATCTGTGGAGTTTTGTATACGTTGAAAGGAGTGGATAGATGATGCTGGCAGACAAGCCAGAAGAGAATTGCAATAGTCCAGACGTAATGGAATGAGAGAAGGGACAAGTTTGGATGTTGCATCGGTGGACAGGTACTTTCGAATGGCACTAATACGCCGTAATTGATAGTAGTACGACTGACAGGTCTGGGTGATGAATTTTTGCATAGAGAGTGTGTTGTCGATAACAGCACCTAGATACTTCACAGCAGTGGATAGAGGGACTGATGCATTGCCGAGTTCTATTGAAGCTGTTGTAGTGGAAGAGAGTTGGTATTTGGTCCCTACGAGCATGGCTTCGGTTTTATCTGCATTTAGCTGTAATTTGTTCTGTGTCATCCAGTTTTGAATATCTTCAAAGCAGTGGGCCAAATTTGCCAGGAGAGAAGGCAGATTTTCAGGAGTAACACTGCTTTGAATCTGAGAGTCATCTGCGTAAAAATGATGGTTGATTTGATGACGTTTTATTATATGTAAGAGTGAAGCAGTGTAAAGAGTGAACAGAACAGGTCCTAGAACTGATCCCTGTGGGACTCCGCATTCCAGTTTGGCATACACACGGAGAATGGTTGTAAAAAAGCACATGAGTGCTTATTCCATTATCCTCGATATAAAAGAATAAATAAATAAATAGATAAACTTCTAAGTCTGTGTACTAGCTAGGCGCCAGGAAAAAGTGTCTTTTTGTAGCTTAGAGAAGAAAAGACCTCTACCCCCATCCCAGCACAACAACACAGACACTAAAGCAGGCAACGTCATCCCCTCCCCGTAAAGATACCGAGACTCAATATAAAGGGCATTCATACTTTCTGGAAATTCTGTGCTCGAAACTCTCTCTCTGTCTCTCTCTGTGTCTCTCTGTGTCTCTCTCTGTGTCTCTCTGTGTCTCTCTCGTGTCTCTCTCTGTCTCTCTCTCTCTCTCTGTCTCTGTCTCTCTCTCTCTCTCTCTCTCTCTCTCTCCTCTCTCTCTCCTCTCTCTCTCTCCTCTTTCTCTCTCCCCTTTCCTCCTCCACTTTTCCTCTTTCTCCGCTTCCTCATCATCTTGTTCTCCTGCCAGTTCTTTTTCTTTCTCTTCTTCCCTATCTTCTTGTCCTCTTCATAAACTAATAATGATAAATACTGCACCCCCCCCCCCTCCTCTCTCTCTCTCTCTCTCTCTCAAATATTCATTCATTCATTCACTTTCACTTATTCACTCATTCATTCATTCATCCCCCCCCCTCTCTCTCTCTCTCTCTCTCTCTCTCTCTCTCTCTCTCTCTCTCTCTCTCTCTCTGTGATGTCTATCCTGTGTGTACAACTATCTCTATTCTGTTTCTTTATGTATGTTCACATTTTACCTAATTCTTTAGACATTTCATTATCGTTTGTTTAATTGAATGATTGGTTGATTGGTTACTTACTTTTTGGACTTAGGGCTGTATAAAAAGCCACCATTGTGCTTATTCTTTTCCCTACATAAAAATGTTCATTCATTCATTCATTCACCCCCCCCCCCCTCTCTCTCTCTCTCTCTCTCTCTCTCTCCTCTCTCTCTCTCTCTCTCTCTCTTTAAAGCATCATTGTGTAGTGAACAGTATCCGTTGATAGAAATGAATAAGTATGTTAAACATGCATTGTCTAAATTTAGATGTGGTGAGTCAGATATTGCTGTGCATTTGCAACGATATGCACAAGATGAAAATGAGAATTAGGTTTGTAATTTTTGTAAATTGGCAACACATGATGAAGTTCATGTTGTTTTGGAATGTCCAGTCCTTGGAGACCTGAGAAAAGAATTTATTCGGCAAACATACTGGAACTACCCATCATTGGTCAGGCTAGCTCAGCTTATGTCCTCTGAAAATGAGCAAACTGTTAAAAACCTAGCAATATTTCTGTATAAATCTTTGAAGAGAATAAGAGATAGTAGGCTGGTGTAAAATTTTCAGTCTATGATAAATGTTCATTGAATGATTTATTTCTAACGTAAACTTGACAGCGAATGGCTGAATGCTAGCGAGCAGAAATTTCTAACAGCCTTGTTTTATAGAACACACGAACATGTTAGATGTTATTTTGGTAAGTTTAGAAGTGTTATTGTTGCGAGAGTTGTGGAATGGACAAATTCTTTCTGAATACCTGTTAACTGGAGGGAAGGGGTTGAAAAATGTTAGACGAATCTCTCTTCCTTTTTCGCTAGAAAGTATGAATCAAGTATTTTTGGTAAGCTGTTGAAATTATGTTCTAAGATACTGAAACATGCACATCAGATTTTGAACATCTTCCCGATTATTTCTGTCCTTGACTCAGTAAAAAAAAAAAATTACCCCTATCCCCTCTCCTCATTATTTTTATTTTAAAAAGAGCTTTGGAGGGGAGAAGGAATACTGATGTTTTCCCCCTAGGTCTTGATGTTTGTATGATTCAGACTGTTTTAAAAAGAAACTTGCAGAAAAGGGGGACGGCAGTAACTCCCGATGCCTGTACAGGAAGAGTTCTCTCTGCTTTGTCTGTACCATCAGGGCTTTTACTTTCCCTCGTCTTTGGGGAACGGAATAGCCTAGTGGTTAGTGTGTGATGCATTCGTCATCTGTAGACCCGCGTTTGAATCTCGTTCAAGAGAAGTTTTCCTCTGGAGTTAACATCAGTACCGACTCCACTCTCTCCAAAAGTCCTTCGGATGAGACTATAAACCGAGGTCCCGTGCGCGAAAGCACGCAGAACATCTTGCGCACACGTTATTAAAACGCGTTCCACTTTTTTGGAAGAGTAGGCCGTTGTGAACGGATGACAAAATTCACAAAACTGCAGCATACACATGGAAACTGGATGTAAAAACCCCACAAAGTGCTTGTTTCATTATCCCTGAAATAAAAGAATAAGTAAAAATAAGATCAGAATGATTTCATGTGGAGTATTATATATCGATTTCTGTGGGCTGCTGGTTATGAGTGCATGTTACAGTAGCGAAGCTGGCCTCTCGCTGCTGTGACCACACTATCGCTGTTTATTTTGGGAGGTGGGTTTTTCCTCGTTCCTCGGATGGAGTTCAAAGGTTCACCAAGGGTGAGATTTGGCGTATGCGACCGCTTATACCCACCATTAAGATAGCTGCATTCCGACTTCAGGGATGGCTATCTTTATAGCAGGGGAGATAAATGTGTGGAGGGCATTTACTAAACCGGGGTGGGTGGGGGGGGGGGGGGGCGAGAGAGAGAGAGGGAGGGAGGGAATGTGTGTGTTTTATTTATTTATTTTATTTCGAGGTTAATGTGTGTGTGCACGTACACGTGCGCAGGTTTATGCGCATGCACATGTGGCATGCGTGCATATGTGCATTGGTGTATGTGCATGCATGCGTGTGTGTGTGATTGTGTAGAAGCATAGATGTGTTCTTGTTTTTCTTTTTCTTTCTTTTCTTTTATTCTTTTATATTGAGGATAATGGAATAAGCACTTGTGTGCTTTTTTACATCCAGTCCCCGTGTGTATGCTCAAAAATATGAACACCCTGCATGAGCTGTTTGCACAACTTTGATGACAATGACAGTGTTTAATTTACAGGTATGATCATTTTAGTGTATCTGTGCCTCTGGGGGTGTGTTGTGTGTGTGTGTTGTGTGTGTGTGTTGTGTGTGTGTGTGTGTGTGGTGCGGTGTGTGTGTGTGTGCGCGCGTGCGTGCGTGCGCGTGTGTGTGTGTGTGTGTGTGTGTGTGTGTGTGTGTGTGTGTGTGTGTGTGTGTGTGTGCGCAGATGCAAAGAGATCCCATTGTCAGCACGCCACATGTGGACCATCTCCAACACCATTCCCCTGACAAGAAAGAACTCTCATCCAACCCCGTTTTTCGACACGTCATCAAAGCCACGCAATTCTGGAAATATTCCTGTTCGAGTAACTGGCTTTTTGCAATATGACTTGGAATTTTTAGTAAACATATGCTTTTTAAACTTGTGAAAACGAACTTCATTTTAAAGGATAGGGGGGGGGGGATGCAAAAACTCTAAAGGGAACAAACTGAATTGCAAAAAAAACAAAGTCTTTCAGTTTTCTTTTTAAGTCTGCATCTTTGACTCCGAAGGCAGCTGGTTTTTTATAATCAAACATTATCATTGTTTTAATCAGTTTTATCTTCCTCGGTAATGAATGGAGTTGTTTTCAAACTCTGCTTGGAAATTTCATCCGAAACTGAGACTTGTATGTCGTGGAATTGGGACATCGAATTATCAACCTTTATGATAATTATTACATGCAGAAGCATCTTAGTGGGTTTTTCTTTTTAATCACGATCATTATTTTGCTGATGCTCTTTACTTGCTGTATGTGCGCGCTTGTATGTTCACATGTGTATGAGAAAGATTGTGAAGATAGGGAAAAGCTTTAGCCAATAAGTGATGACGGCGTCTGTGCAATCTCTTGGGATTTAAAAATAAACAAGCTGGAGGTAAACTGGGATGTGTTTTTGTGTTTGGTGTGTGTGTGTGTGTGTGTGTGTGTGTGTGTGTGTGTGTGTGTGTGTGTGTGTGTGTGTGTGTGTGTGTGTTTGTGTGTGCTTGTGTGTTTGTGCGCGCGCGCACGTGTGTGTGTGTGTGTGTCGTGTGTGTGTGTGTGTGTGTGTGTGTGTGTGTGTGTGTGTGTGTGTGTGTGTGTGTGTGTGTGTGTGTGTGTGTGTGTGTGTGTAAACTGCAATGTGTTTTATGTTTAGTGTGTGTGTGTGTAAACTGCAATGTGTTTTATGTTTGATGTGTGTGTATGTGTGTGTGTGTAAACTGCAATGTGTTTTATGTTTGGTGTGTGTGTGTGTGTGTGTGTGTGTGTGTGTGTGTGTGTGTGTGTGTGTGTGTGTGTGTGTGTGTGTGTGTGTGTGTAAGCTGCAATGTGTTTTATGTTTGGTGTGTGTGTGTGTGTGTGTGTGTGTGTGTGTGTGTGTGTGTGTGTGTGTGTGTGTGTAAGCTGCAATGTGTTTTATTGTTTGGGTGTGGTTGTGTGTGTGTGTGTGTGTGTGTGTTGTGTGTGTGGTGTGTGTGTGTGTGTGTGGTGTGTGGTGTGTGTGTAAGCTGCAATGTGTTTTATGTTTGGTGTGTGTGTGTGTGTGTGTGTGTGTGTGTGTGTGTGTGTGTGTGTGTGTGTGTGTTGTGTGTGTGTGTGTGTGTGTGTGTGTAAGCTGCAATGTTTTATGTTTGGTGTGTGTGTGTGTAAACTGCAATGTGTTTTATGTTTGTGTGTGTGTGTGTGTTGTGTGTGTGTGTGTGTGTGTGTGTGTGTGTGTGTGTGTGTGTGTGTGTGTGTGTGTAAACTGCAATGTGTTTTATGTTTGGGCGTTGTGTGTGTGTAAACTAAAATGTGTTTATGTTTGTGTGTGTGTGTGTGCGTAAACTGCAATGTGATTTATGTTTGGTGTGTGTGTGAGTGTGTGTGTAAACTGCAATGTGTTTTATGGTTGGTGTGTGTGTGTGTGTAAACTACAATGTGTTTTATGTTTGGTGTATGTGTAAACTGCAATGTGTTTTAAGTTTGGTGTGTGTGTGTTTTGTGTGTGTGTGTGTGTTTTGTGTGTGAGTGTGTGTGCCCATAAGTACAGTATATTCATGCATTACCCACTTTAGGATAACTTGGAAGATTTCCACTGAATGTTAGAGTTCTACGTCCGTGTCAGTGTCTTCAGAAAAAGACACAGAATCATATGTTAGAATAATATATGATTATATATATCGGAATGATGAATATGATCGTTCGATTAGCACAATGAAAACATTCTGTGTAAAACTGGCTTTAAACATGTGTGGGAACACCAAAGTACACTTGATGTACATCGATTGTGCTATGCAGTACAAACGAAGCTGGAAGGTTTATATGAAACGTTTTGGATCAACCGGAAACAAGATTCTACGAAGCTTAACTTCTTCAATGTTGTAACGAAATAAAATTGATTAGAACTAAATCTGATTAAATGCAAAAACAAAAACCATAGGAAAACATTTTGTAAATTTCGTTCAAGTTGCCATGATTTGATGATAGAGAAAGGAATATATAAGAATATACTTATATATACTTAATATGACTAGTGAATAGTATGTTGGAATCATGAATTATGAAGAATTTATTTGTTGAATCAACATCATAATCGGGGAAAAAAATTCAGAAGTTTTGATATAATTTTGTTTACCTGCTTTAAATTTCATCATCCCTTTCGGAGCCAAACAGAATCTGGTTGATACACCTTTTCTGGTTGTACTCTTTAATTCCAGCTGCAGAGCTTATCATAAGCTAATGGTTAGAAACTCAAACTTACGGTCTGAAAATATTGAGAGCCTAGCCCAGGTTCGAGTGTCTGTTCAAGTATCCATTCAAGGGCAATTCGGTCAATTGGAATTAACACTGGTCTTGACTTCACTCCCCTGAAATCTCTTCAATGAGACTAAACAGGCTACACACCGGTATTAGAAATTCACACTTTTCCTTCTGTGTTTTTTTCATATGACTCTTATGTTCATACTGCACGTACTAAGGCATCCACAGAAAGGAAAATCACTTTTTGTGAAAGACTAGCCTCTGACTCGAAACTAGTGCGATTTTGCACAAATTTGGTAGTTTTGAAGTTTAAAAAAAAATACTGTACCCCCTCAGTCCTTTGTTGTCTGCTAGCCGCCTTACCGCAATATACATGCGCGTGGTCAACACTGTAGGAATACAAACAATCCTCATTTGATGATCATTTCCAACTTTCTCGTTGACTACCTGGTATTGCTCTACGTCCTCAACCCCAAACACAAGTACACAGTACATTTTTTTAATACTTAAAAAAATCTGTGAAAATCGCCAAGAGTTTTTCCCCACTCGCACTCTGTACAATATACTACATGACCCGCAAGCTAATGCACGAGTGTAACCTATGAACCAGAGTTCTGTGTACACAGGCATTGAGAGAAGGTCTGTAAAAGGGATGACAGGAACATATTCAGCATGCATCCTGATAGGTGGAACAGATAGGCTCTGCGGGGTTTTGATTCCCCCCCCCCCAAACACACACACACACACACACACACACACACCCTAAACTGTTCAAATAATGCAAATGCAGACTGATAATGACTCATGGAGAAGTTAAGAGAGGAGGTGGGTTCATCTTTTTACTTTTAGCTGGGTTGTTGTTTTTTGGTTGGTTGGTTCCTCAGTTAGAGCGCCAGCTGTCACCAATGGCGAGGTTTTGTGTAAAGGATCGTTTTTAACCACCGTGAAGGTAGCTGCATTCTGACTTTGGAGATGGCGTTTAAACACGACATCTGTGCGCATGCATTTTCTTTTAAATTTTGCCATCCATTCCTGCATGGCCTACTTTTCCGAAAAGCGGAATAGGTTTCCTGTATGCAAGGTGTTCTCTTTGCCTTTGCATACGGGGCCTTAGTTTATTGTTTCATCCGAAGGACTTGGGGAGGCGGGAAGGAGTTCAATACTGATGTTAACTCCAGGGTAATAATAATAATAATAATAATAATAATAATAATAATAATAATAATAATAATAATAATAATAATGTATGGAATTTATATAGCGCTGAATCTTGTAAAGCAACAAGTACAATACCATCCCTTAAAACGGGTGCCTCTTGCACAGGAAGAGGGAAAGACATTACCAGTTTCAACTGTACTTGCCCAAGACATGAGCAGCGACCTAAGTGCAGTGGTTAGCACCTGGGCTACAGGCTGGGAGGTCGTGGGTTTGAGTCGCACGGTTACAGGAAGTTTTCTGACTCTGGCCGGCTCCACCTCCCCAGAGTCAGTTTGCTGTTGGCTTTATTGGAAAGACGGGAACCCCACAGTCAAGTCTACGTATGTGTACGGTTTTGTAAGTGGTGTTCAAATCTCCTGCAGGTGTCTGTATCTCTCAGGCCTGGTTGCCGCCGGGATATATTATTATGATAGGAAGTATAGACTACAGCCGTGTCAAGTAGTCTCAAAGCACATGTAATTTCAAAGCAGCAGCGCGGCATTTTGTCATCCTCCTCATCAATGATCATCACGCAGTTAAAGAAAATTGTTTCTGATTCGGTGGCCCCGGTTGCTGTGGTCTCATAATAATTTCCGTTTTTGGTTCTCCATACACTTCTGTTCCTGTGGTGAGTCGGTGTCAAAGCCTCTGGGGTTGGAGATCAAGGTCATAAGGTCATTGGAGGGACGTTGCGGTGGTCACTGCCCTTGATGGGCCTCTCACTCAGTCTGGCTCCCCTACGATGCTATTATTGTGGTCAGTTGGGGGCAGAGTAGGTGGTGCCCTGCGTATGTTAGGTCAGAACAGGCACTACTGAACACCACCAAATTGACCCAGGAGCCGTGCAGGGTCCCTCTGGCTGGTAGCCCTGTGGTGGCCTGACATTGATCAGCACGTGTGAACTTCTGACCATGAAAATGCAACATAACGAATTTTCTTGTGGCTGGGGCTAGGGGGATCAAAACGAGCAGAGTGGGGACAGCGGGACAGGAACGTCACAGAAGATGAGACAGCAACAGCAATAGAGAACAGCCTTGCTCGGGACACAGACCATGAAGTGTTGGTGACATGCCATAGTGCCTCTACAACTCAGAGTTGAAAGAAGAAGAACAAGAAGAAGAAAAAAGAAGAAGAAGAAGAAGAAGAAGAAGAAGAAGAAGAAGAAGAAGAGAAGGGAAGGGAAGGGAAGGAAAGGAAAGGAAAGGAAAGGAAAGGAAGGGAAGGGAAGGGAAGGGAAGGCAAGGCAAGGCAAGGCAAGGCAAGGCAAGGCAAGGCAAGGCAAGGCAAGGCAAGGCAAGGCAAGGCAAGGCAAGGAAAGGAAAGGAAGGAAGGGAGAAGAAGAAGAAGAAGAAGAAGAAGAAGAAGAAGAAGAACAAGAACAAGAACAAGAAGAACAAGAAGAAGAAGAAGAAGAAGAACAAGAAGAAGAAGAAGAACAACAACAACAACAACAACAACAACAACAACAATAACAACAACACCAAGAAAAACAAGAAGAAGAACAAGGAGGAGGAGGAGGGGTAACGAGGGGGAGGAAGAGCTGGAGCAGGAGCAAGACTGGGAGTAGGAGAGAGAAGGGGTGGGAGAGAGAATGAGTGAATGAATAAATTAATTAATTAACTAATTAATTAATTAATCTTTATTTTTCAAGGGTAACAGAATAAGCATACGCATACTTTTTTTTTAATCTGCCCTTGCCCTGATTAGAGACAATCAACAAAACAAGGAGGAAAAAATCTACTACAACAACGCCAACATGCCTTCAATAAACACATAAATCTCAAATGAATCGAACATCAACATTAAAACTGATACACTGTTTATAATTAAGTAAAATGGACAAAGTAAAATAGAGGGAAGACAGCAAGAAGAGAGAGAGGAGAGAGAGAGAGAGAGAGAGAGAGAGAGAGAGAGAGAGAGAGAGAGAGAGAGAGTGCATTTTCAGGTTACATCAACATGAAAACAAACCACAGAGAGAGAGAGGGAAACAGAGACACAGAGACACAGAGAGAGGCAGAGACAGAGACAGACAGATAGGCTCACTGACTGGCTGACTGACTGACTGACAAACAGACAGACAAAAACAGAGAGAGTCAGAGAGTGTGAGTGGGTGAGACTGACAGAAACAGAGACAGACTCAGAAACACACAGAGACAAAGAGGAAAAAACGACACGAAAATAAATTTATTTATTTATTTTATTTATATCACTTTAAGTCACGTCAGATTTCTCTGCGTGAAATTCGGGCTGCTCTCCCCGGGGAGAGCGCGTCGCCACAGAGCAGCGCCACCCTTTTTTTTTTTTTTTTTTTTTTTTTTTTTTACAACTGAATTTGTTTCCCTATCAGAGTGGCTTTTTTCTACAGAATTTTGCCAGGGACAACCCTCTTGTTGCCGTGGGGTTTTTTACGTGCGCTAAATAATTTTTGTGTAACACACGGGACCTCGGTTTATCGTCTCATCCGAAAGAGATCGAGACAGAAGTACACACACACTCACACACACACACGCAACCATACACACACACACACCCCACACACACACACACACTCGCACGCACACACACACAAACACACCACACACGCACAAACACACACACACACGACACGCGCACGACACAGAGGTACTCTAGTTACACTGACCACGAACAGAAAACGTGCTGGCTAATGAACACTTGTCAACTCTACTCCACCCCCCACCCACCACCCCCCAACCCACCACCCACCCCTACTCCGCCTAAACGTTAAAAACTGAATAAAAGTTGCTTGCATCCCATTCCTGCCCGCAACACAAAACTAGCCTCCTGTCAGAATTGTAAAGGTTTCATTGTGTAGTGTGGTCTTCAATCAGAATTGTAAAGGTCTCACTGTGTAGTGGGGCTTCAATCAGAATTGTTAAGATAGAAGTAGTAGTCTTCAGTCAAAATTGTAACGATCTCATCACCGTGTACCAGTCCTCAATCAGAGTTTTAAAGCTCTTCAACCAGAAATTGTACATTTGTCACTATGTATTAGTCTTCTCTAACCCCCCTCCCAACCCCACCCAACCCAACTCCGAAACTTGTAAAGATCTCCGTGTATATTAGTTTCTTCTCTGCAAAAAAAACGGGGGTTTGAACGCAAGATCTTCCTAATCATGGAGGGAGAACCTGAGAGAAAAAGACATAAGTTCTCTGAAGAGCCGTCCACCTCACAAAGGCCACCCCTGCCCCAAGTTGAGGAGGGTGAAGAACAGCAATCACCACAACAAGAGGAGAGCAGTGACGAACCAGCAACATTGCAACACCTACATCCATCACAACAACAACAACAAGAAGTCGAGGAACAACCGTCAACATCGCAACAACCACCGTCACAACAACACGTCATCCAACAACGACAACACGTCATGGAACAACAAACACGTCATCAAAACAACAGACCAACACGTCATGGAACAACAGCAACACGTCATGGAACAACAACAACAGCAACAACAACAACACGTCATGGAACAACAACAACACGTCATGGAACAACAGCAACACGTCATGGAACAACAAAATTACGTCATGGAGCAACAACAACACGTCATGAAAAAACAACAAAGCGTCATGGAACAGCAACGAAATGTCATGGAACAACAGCACGTCATGGAACAACAACAACACCTCATGGAACAACAACAAAACGTCATGGAACAACAACGAAACCTCATGGAACAACAACAACACGTCATGGAACAACAACAAAACGTCATGGAACAACATCAACAACACGTCATGGAACAACAACAACACGTCATGGAACAACAACAAAACGTCATGGAACAACAACAAAACGTCATGGAACAACAACAACACGTCATGGAACAACAACAAAACGTCATGGAACAACAACAACACGTCATGGAACAACAACAACACGTCATGGAACAACAACAAAACGTCATGGAACAACAACAACACGTCGTGGAACAACAACAACAACACGTCATGGAGCAACAACAACACTTCATGGAACAACAACAAAACGTCATGGAGCAACAACAACAACACGTCATGGAACAACAACAACAAAACGTCATGGAACAACAACGAAACCTCATGGAACAACATCAACAACACGTCATGGAACAACAACAACACGTCATGGAACAACAACACCACGTCTTGGAACAACAACAACAACACGTCATGGAACAACAACAACAACACGTCATGGAACAACAACACGTCATGGGACAACAACAACGCGTCATGGAACAACAACAAAACGTCATGGAACAACAACAACAACACGTCATGAAACAACAACAAAACGTCATGGAACAACACCAACAACACATCATGGAACAACAACACGTCATGGGACAACAACAACACGTCATGGAACAACAACAACACGTCATGGAACAACAACGAAACCTCATGGAACAACATCAACAACACGTCATGGAACAACAACACATCACGGAACAGCCATCAATATCGCAACAACCACCGCCACAACAACAAGGAGTGATCATCTTGAAACAACCGTCAACAGCGCGAAGACAACCACCAGCACAACACGTCGCGGAACAACAACATGTGGGACAACAATCGTCGACATCGCAACAGGCAGCACCGCAACACGTCATGGTGCAACATCACGTCATAGAACAACAACCGTCGACATCGCAAAAACAACCATCACCAGTGATCTTGAAACAACCATCACTATGGCAAACACAACCACTAGTACAACAGGAAGGGGTCATTGGGCAGCCATCAACATCACAACAACAACCCCTACAACAACAACAACAACAACAACAAGCCATCTTGGAACAACCATCGACATTACAACAGCCACCTCTACAACAACAACAGCTCATCTGGGAACAGCCATCAACACCACAAGAACTACAGCAACAACAATATCAATCCATCTTGGAACAACCATCAGCATCACAACAGCACCACATCAACAACAACACAACAACAACAACAGATCCTGGAAGAAATTCCATCACCATTTAAACGGCCACGAACACCACCACCAAGACGGGTTAAAGGTCGTGCATCGCAACCACGACAGTCACCGCCACGACATCCACACGGGATGGGACATCTATCCACGTCACCAGAACCCCCGAAACAAAAACAGCAAGGCATTACCTGGTACCCACCAACATTATCAGAATTACAACAACAAGAACAGCAATACGTCATCGTACAACCATCAGGGTCACTATCACTACAGGGTCAGATTTGGGCTGAAGCAGTAGAACCTCAACCAGGACCTAGTCACGAAGGAGCAGAAGCGAGGAGGGGAAAACAAAGAGATGTAGACATCTTCTGCCATGAAGTTATGCCCGAGGAAGATGAGGGGGTGGTGGTAGTCAGGGGAAGGAAGAGCCGTGAGCAGGTAGAGGAACCTACGGGAGAAATTCAAGGAGCTATAGATGTCTTCTGCCATGAAGATGTACCAATAGAAGGGGAGGAGATGGAAGAAGATGGGGGGAAGAAAGAGGGGGAGGAAGACAATGGTGGCAACGAGGATGATGAAGAAGACGAAACTCGAGGCTACTTCGAAAGTCTTGAAGCGGAATACTTACACGAAGCCACACGACAACACGACAGGACCATGGGACAGATTCAAGCTTATCACAGCTTAATCATGCCTGTGGTTCGGAGAGATGAATCAATGCCCGATGACATGTCTTACAACATTAGAGAGCATGCCAGAGCTTTTCGCGAAATCTTTCCCTTACTTTCAAGCCTGGCCTACGAATTGAGTCGGAGAGGCCAAACAATAATCAAAACACGCTTGCAGGCCTCAGAGCGAAGACTGCTGAACGAAAACCTGTTATCGAGAAAACTGTTGCATGCCAGGGCTCACGTAGCCAAACTGTATGGGTATTTGGGCATTCGCCCATTCTGAAAGAACGGTACCAATCCTCATCAACATCAACAGTCTGTGACTGGTGATTTGGTCGTGGATAAAAATCAAGTCCAGTGGCTTGAGAGGTTCCTTTAGCTTTCTTTCATGGAGATTACATGTGTCTTCGTTTGTTATCATTGTCGCAAGTCAAGTGTGGGAACATGATAACTCTCTGTACACATCCAAGTGGCAGTACCTTCCATATCACACATTCGGATCGTTTTGTGTGAATTTAGGGTACGTTTTTATATATATATATATATAAGTTAGGCCTTGCCTTATCATTGAGGCTGTGTATAACAATTTGGGGATAACTTTATACGTGTATAATAATTACAATACCCCTCTTCAAGATGACAACGTCTTTCTGGATACATGTTTATTAAAATTTATCAAGAAAGAACAACTCCATTCTAATTTTTTTTTTCTTCAAAAGGGTCATTTTTGCGTCCTAAGATGTCAATTCTATATAATGACCTGGCGTGCTCAGTTCTCAGAAAAAATGTCCATTTTTGTACAAAAACACTTATTTTCACATTGATCAGCTTTCATGGTCGTTTTTTTTATTTATCATAATGATTCAATCTACCTGATGATTATCTCCACAAAGGCCTATTACTCTGTGTGACTTTCTCGCGCCACTCTTCAAACAAGATCACCAAGGTGTGACTTCAAGCTCAAGAATAAGAACTTCATCTGAAAACTGAATGATATCATTTTGCGTAGCTACATTACATAGTTCACAGTATTCAACATGCATTACCCCATAATAACTGTACACTATTCAACAAGAAACAAGTGTATGATATGATTCGCTGAAACGGAACGACAACGCAGCAAAATTCTTCATAGGACCTTCAGAAAAGGATCCAGTTACTGAAATACTGCCTGATTCACGTTGCTATGAAGAGTAACTCCGTGTGTGGTCGGCCCTTTGAGACAGCAAGGGGCTATTCTTCATGTAGAGAATCTGCAGACTTCAGTCCTCATACAAGTCAGCACGCCAAACCACAGACCGCAGTCCGGTAAGTACTCTGTCATTGTTGATCAGACAGGATTTCTGTCTCCACCCTTCCTCCTCCCTTCAATACATTCTGTCGGCAGCCTATAAATGGCTGGTTGTGACTTGCCTTGGCTTCTCTCTGAACTCCTTAAGGAGTCATTGGGACACTGCGCTGAATTTTTCAGGCTGTGTGTTGGAGCATGTTGAACCTGGTTGAGCCCATCATCCTTCAGGTTGCAGGTTGTGTCCAAGACATGTTTGTATCATCCATGCCAGACCTGTTTCTCTTTCATTGTTAGTAGTTAATCTGCTCTCATGAATCTTTAGTGTAAAAATGGGGCAAGTTTGCCAATATTATGCTTTTCTTAATCAGGCGGGTGAAAAGGCAAAAAGGTCGGAACAGAGGGAGAGGGTTACAGAGGAAACCATGACAAATCCCTCAATGTTTATGCTTCAAGCAAGGTCAAGCTTTGTTGACAGCAAACAGCATCCTTTCTCTAAAGATACTTCTTTTAAATATATGACCACGGTGATTTACACTTATTATGGCCAAGCAGTAAACACTGTGGAAAACCTATGCTGCAATAGATAAACATGCATAAATATAATGTCGATTTTTGAAATGTTGTTGGGGGTGGTGGTGGGGGGGGGGGGGGGGATAGCCTAGCAGTTAGAATGTTGCGCTCGTGATCTGACGGCCTGGAATTGAACCACCCTGAAGGTGTCCATTGTAGGGAGTTTTCCCCTGGAGTTAACATCAGTACTGACTCCACTCCCCCAAAATCCTTCGGATGAGACTATAAACCGAAGCTCCGTCTACGAACGCACGCAGAATATCTTGCACACACACATTAACAACCTGTTCCATTTTATAAAAGAGTAGGCCATTTCGTGCTGGTAGGAATAGATGACAAAATGTTGTTGTTTTTTAAAAACCCGTAGGCACAAAAGTGTCGTATTTAAACACAACCCTGAGGTCGGAATGCGGCAACCTTAATAGTGGTAAAAAACGGTCGCATACACAAAATCTCACCATTGGTGAACTGAGGAACGAAACGAAATATTTGTTCTTCCTGATGCTGTTGTTTTTCATGTTGTAAAAGTAGGGGGGGGGGGGGGGGGGTCCTGGGAATATAGAGAGTTTACATGGATTTTTTTTGTTGGGGGTGGGGAAAAAAACAATCTTTCATATCATTATACCATCGCATAAACAAATTTGCAATGTCCATTACGAGATAATGCTTTTATCCATGTGTGTTTGTGACACAGATTTTTAAACAATCACAAGTTTCAGACTGTATCCTGTAGCTCAGAGAGTAAAGATTTAGCAGTTGTAGTATGTATACTGTGACCGAAATAGTATAGATTTAACTGCTGTAGGGTTTATACTGTAACATACGGAATACAGATTTATCAGAAGTATGGCTTATCTTTGATTTAGAGTTTTTAAAAAAATTACCAAAAGTAGGGCATATAACTGACACACAGTAACGATTTTCCAGTAGAGGGGTGTAGATCGTAAAGTACATGTTTACCTGTAGTAGGGTGTATTCTGTGACAAACTGACTCGTACAACAAAGAGTTACTAGTAGTAGGATATTAGTTTGTATACTGTGATTCACGGAGTACAGATTTACCATTAGTAAGTGGTATACTGTGTCTGACAGAGTAAAGATCTATTA
>CM054138.1:72750613-72755613 GCA_028751875.1 Rapana venosa
ACCAGGGAATTGTCTGAATAACACCCCCCCCCCCCCCCCACCCCCCCGCCTTCTGGAAATTCTGTGCTAGCAATATCCCTCTTTTCTATCCCCCTCTTTGTTTCTGCCTTGTTCCTTTTCTTCTGGTCACTTCCTTCTCGTCTATACTTTGCCGTCCTTGTCCATTCTCCTGCCTTTTATCCATAAAGACTTGAAACATATCAATTCCCTCCCACGCACAAGTCGAATGCGCTGAGCTGGAGTTGTAATATGGAAGAGCAACGCGTTTTTGCTAATATGACAGACAGAAATAGTTGCTGTCTGAGAGTTTGACGAAGAAGGAAGATAAGGACTTCCATAGGAATAGAGCTAGTGCCAATGTTAACTCCAGGCAGGAACCTCCAAGACACACAACAGCAGATACTCAGACCCACTTTTCCACGAAATAGCAAGTTCAACACCCCTGAAAACCTGACTGCCTCACCCATCTCCCCTTGGACAAAAACTATGCTTTAATAAAATTTAATGACAGCTAGATAGTACGTGCCGATATGGCATGCCACACAGCCTGCAATTTTCCTTGTACATTTTGCTGAGGTGGCCATCACGCTCACTTCACTCTAATGAGTGACCACAGTTCACCAAAGACAGTTGTTCATTCTGCGCTACCTCCGTCATTCAGCATTCTCTCTCCTCTCCAGACAACACTTGTCAGCGTTCAGATCAGTTTCACCATGGAGGAAGATCTAGAGCCTTGTGTGAAGAAAATGAAAATCTCTGATGACGAATTGCTGATGGAAACACTCTTATCATCATCATCATCATCATCATCACCCTTACAGGAGGAACACGAATCCTACAACGATGAGACCAAAAAGCAGTCAGAGAGAGAAACGTGTAGGAATCCGTATGGTGAGGGACGAGAAGAGACGAAAAAAGAAGACAAAAAGGAGGACACGGAGAAAAGAGAAGACACAGAAACGGCTATTTATAAGAAGGATGAAGATATGGAGAAGGATGAACAGGGAGGAAACCATGACAACCCAAACCAGCAGAAAACACAACATGAGCGAGAGCAGAAAGTTGTGGAGCATGTCAAACAACTGCATGGAACAGTTCTGGTTGGGGTGCAACTTTATCAAAAATGGATCACCTGCAGAAAACCCCAGTACGCAGTGGAACTGGACATATTGAAAGGCATCGGAAACGTTTTTGGCATACTGTGCCCCCAAATCTGCCACTTCAGGTCTTTGGCAAAGCATGTTCCCTTACATCCTGCAGAGAAAAGATTCTTTGACTTGAAGTTGATAGGACGAAAAGTGATTCACTTGCAGTCTTTGGTTGCCCAAACTAGGAAAAGGCAATTTGAACTATCTTTGAATGGAAACTGTTGACACTGGTACATCGTTTCCAAGATGCTCACTAGTCGGCCATTCCCAGGCAGAGGTGAAGCATTCTCAGGAACCGCTTGGTACTGCCAGTCTTTGCTGTGCTTTTGCTGTGGTATGTACCTTATTTCTTTTGTTTCTTTCCTGAAATGTGTAGACGCGCTCTTACACAATCACACGTACATAAGTGGTTTGCACACGCAATAGCGGGACAAGTAACTAGACAGAAATGCAGGTAGAAATATTTACACCCCCCCCCCCCAAAAAAAAAAGGGACAGATTCAAGATTCAAGATTGAATTCTTTCACCCCTTTTGGGGTATGAAGGATTACAAACCAATTGAACAGGAGAATGAACCTAACAGCAATATACCCAAAAATAACATGAATACTAACAGTAATTGAAAAGCAATAGTTCATCGCATAATGATAAGCAAACAGTATTAATGACTCAATACTATTTTTAAGTATACACATTTCTTTAAAAGACATAATCTACACATATGAAAGACAATTGAAATTTCAAGAAATACCTGCAGACACACACACACGTGCGCGTGCACACAAACACAAACACACGCACACACACACACACACACACACACACACACACACACACACACACACACACACACCTCCAGATGCGTGAGTGTGCTGAGAGAGAGAGAGACACACACACACTCACACACACACACACTCACACACACACACACACACACACACACACACACACACACACACACACACACAGATGCGTGTGTGTGATCAGAGACAGACAGACAGACAGACATACACACAGACACGCAGACACACAGAGATCATGATAAACACCCTACATAAACATAATAAATTAAAATGAGATAACACCAAACATTAGTTTCACTTCCTCACCCTGGTTTCCAGTTCACCTCACCCTGGAAGCATGACCATCATGTGCTCAGCACCAGCGCCAAGAACACACCCTTGCCTGGAGGTGAAGTGCTAACAGTATTCCTATTCATTACAGCTCGGAACTACCTAACAGTAAAGGTAATAGGACCCAAAAATTAATCATCTAAAAATAATCTTTAAAAAAGGGTAAGTATTGCTGAATGAACTTCGTTTGACAACAAAGTTCAAGCATAAACTTTCTTTGGCAATGAGATTATGACCTTAAATCCTGTTTGAGCTATACATGTCTGGCTAGTGACATTTTTTTGGAATGCATAGTGTACACTGCCTCCAGCAGTCTAGAAGAATTTTTTAGGAACATTTTCTTTCATTGTTTGAAAAAGGTAAGATTTATGATTTCGTTTAAAAGATCCTAACTGCTTTTATTTTGGATACATTTCGGTAATGAGTTCCATCAAAGACTCCATCTTGGGTACATTAGGCTTGTTTCATAAAGATAAATTTTTACTTTCTACATCATTATAATGTGAGTATCTTGATTGCTCTAGTGGAATCTAGCTTTCAGCAGAGGGAGAGCAACATTGTTCAATGAGCGAGACGTCATTACTCCTTTATCAACCTGAAGGCAATAGTTTGAGAAGAGAACATTTAGCGTAATGTTTTTTTTTAGCGTAATGTTCTTTTGTTTCTTTCCTGACATGTGTAGACCGCTCTTACACAATCACACGGACATAAGTGGCTTGCACACGCACTAGCAGGACAAGTAACTAGACAGAAAGGCAGGTAGAAATATTTACCCTCCCCCCCCCCCACCCCCCCCAAAAAAGGGACAGATTCAAGATTCAAGATTTAATTCTTTCACCCCTTTTGGGGTATGAAGGATTACAAACCAATTGAACAGGAGAATGAACCTAACAGCAATATACCCAAAAATAACATGAATACTAACAGTAATTGAAAAGCAATAGTTCATTGCATAATGATAAGCAAACAGTATTAATGACTCAATACTATTTTTAAATATACACATTTCTTTAAAAGACATAATCTACACATATGAAAGACAATTGAAATTTCAAGAAATACCTGCAGACACACACACACGTGCGCGTGCACACAAACACAAACACAAACACACACACACACAACACACCTCCAGATGCGTGAGTGTGCTGAGAGAGAGAGAGAGAGAGAGAGAGAGGGAGAGAGAGAGACAGACACACACACACACACACTCACACACACACACACACACACACACACACACAGATGTGTGTGTGTGATCAGAGACAGACAGACAGACATACACACAGACACGCAGACACACAGAGATCATGATAAACACCCTACATAAACATAATAAATTAAAATGAGATAACACCAAACATTAGTTTCACTTCCTCACCCTGGTTTCCAGTTCACCTCACCCTCGGAAGCATGACCATCATGTGCTCAGCACCAGCGCCAAGAACACACCCTTGCCTGGAGGTGAAGTGCTAACAGTATTCCTATTCATTACAGCTCGGAACTACATAACAGTAAAGGAATTAGGACCCCAAAAATAATCATCTAAAAATCATCTTTAAAACAGGGTAAGTATCGCTAAATGAACTTCGTTTGACAACAAAGTTCAAGCATAAACTTTCTTTGTCAATGAGATTATGACCTTAAATCCTGTTTGAGCTATACATGTCTGGCTAGTGACATTTTTTTGGAATGCAAAGTGTACACTGCCTCCAGCAGTCTAGAAGAATTTTTTAGGAACATTTTCTTTCATTGTTTGAAAAAGGTAAGATTTATGATTTCGTTTAAAAGATCCTAACTGCTTTTATTTTGGATATATTTCGGGAATGAGTTTCATCAAAGACTCCCTCTTGGGTACATTAGGCTTGTTTTATAAAGATAAATTTTTACTTTCTACATCATTATAATGTTTGAGTATCTTGATTGCTCTAGTGGAATCTAGCTTTCAGCAGAGGGAGAGCAACATTGTTCAATGAGCGAGACATCATTACTCCTTTATCAACCTGAAGGCGATAGTTTGAGAAGAGAACATTTAGCGTCATGTTTTTCCGAGGCAGCAACGGGGAAGATTTCGCCGGTTCAAGTTAAAGGGTTCGTTTATGAATTATTGAGAGTGGTTTTTAAACTAATTTCACTGCACAGATTGTACATCGCTGAGGCGCAGTCATTAATTGTATATTTACGAGTAGTGCATTATCAACATCAGGAAAATGCTTAATCTTTGAAAATTGAAATAACAATTTTATATTTTCGTTTCTATAAACTTTCAATACGGAATGACCAACAAATATTACCGTCAATATTAACTCTTAAAAGTCATTTAGCGTTTACTTCAGTGATGATAATAGTATCAAAAACGGGCGGCAAAGTAGAGGTAGAAGTCATCTGTCATTGTTGGGGTTTTGTTTTTGTGCCTGGACCTAGAAGTAATCATCATGGGCATAGTCTTTTGTTTATTTAAAGACATTATGATAAAGTTTTATTCATTCTATCAACTTATCAGCAGCATTCTCTTGCAAAGTAACAGTAAGTGGGTTGTTTTTTTAAAAAAAAGTCAAGATGGAGTGAAGAAATAAAAGTATTGTCAGCAAACAGACTAGTCACACTGTTGATAATGAATCATGCAAAGTCATTATAGAGAGAAGGTACCCTGGTACAGAGAGAGAGGGGGAGAGAGACAGACAGACAGACAGACAGACAGACACAGACAGACAGACAC
>CM054138.1:72760613-72833113 GCA_028751875.1 Rapana venosa
TGTGTGTGTGTGTGCAGATGCAGACAGAACCTATGGGATGCAGAGCACCTCACATGGCCATTCCCCAACAATTCTGGAAAATGTCCATATCATCAGTATGAATATTCTTTTTTTTTATTTTTTTTTTATTTTTTTTTTTTTTACAAGAGACTTCAAGATCTTGACCTGCTATGAATGTCGAACAAGTATTGTTTAATAATGAAAAAGGACAACAACAACAACGAAAATGAGAAAAGAGATGTAATAAATACTATAACGTATCTAGCAACCCTGAAGAAAATATTGAATTAACAGGAAAAAGCTTTTTTTTTTCCAGACATAAAAAGGATATAAGTACAGACAGAAAAAAAGATGTAACTATAGAAATTTAGCGACATGGCTTGAAGTTTACTTAAACGAAAGTGTACTTTGTTTTGTTCTTTTTCCTGTAAAACGAAACTTCATTTTAAAAGGAGGAGAAAAAACACCCAACAGCCTATGGGAAGAATGAAACGAGAAACTCAGAACCGATAGAGTAAACAAATGAAGTGATAATTGACTTGCAGAGCTAATTTTTAGTTTTCGTTTTAACTGTGTAACTTCAAATCTTATGGGGGGGGGGGGGGGGGGGGGGTATTTTTGTTGTTGTTTGGGTGGTTTTTTTGTATTACCTCTGCTATAATGGGATTTTTTTCATAAATAAATGGGAATTTTTTAAGCGCTACTTTGAAATTTTATGTGGAACCGAGACTTGCATGTCTTAGACAAAGGAACTTGTATTATCCTTCTACATTATTATTGTATTATGATAATCGTGACCAGCAGAAGCATCTTAATTTTTTTTTATCACTATAGTTATCTTGCTGATGCTGTTTAATTCACTGCGTGCGTGCGTACGTGTACGTACATGTGTGTGTGTGCGTGCAGGCGTGCGTGCGTGCGCATGTGTGTGTTGTGTGTGTGAGAGATTGTGGATAAAAATGGAGCGCATTCATTCATTCAAAGCGATTCAAATGGCTGTGCACCAAATTGGGTGTTGAAGAATAAAACAAGCTGGCAGAAATCTAAGACCTGTGTTTGTGCTAAGTGTATGTTCCTGTGTGTGTGTGTGTGTGTGTGTCCATGAGCACATGTGATTTTATGTGCTCAAGAACATATGTGTCCATACATGTGGAGGGTCCCGTTTTTTCATTCCTTGGCTAGAGCTCTGAGGTTCACGAATGAGATTCTGTATATGAGAACATTTTTGCCCACCATGAAGGTAGATGCATTCCGACTTCCGGGATGTATGCCGGGTATGTTCACGTTTCTGTGATCCACAAAACCCGGACATGAATTACGGGATCTTTAATATGCACATTTGATCTTATGCATGTGTATTTATTTATTTATATATATATATATATATATATATATATATATATATATATATATGCATGTGTATATATATACACACGAAGGGAATGACGGCATTGGCAGGTCTGCACTTGATGTTGACCTGGGAGATAATAAACATTCCCACCCCTTAGTTCACCAGATGCGGCATAGATTCGAACCCATGACTTGATGGACCCAGGGGATTGAAGTCAAATGGTCTTAACCACTCGGCTATAGCGTCTGTCTTCACACTGGGTCTTGCTTGAGAGAGCAGAGGGTGATGGCATAATGATAAACCAGCTTGCTTAACGCCATCTCTTTTGCAGTCAACCCTTGAAGATGATCCTCTATTCTGAGGTGGTCCTGAATTCACATCACACAAATCTGAGAGAGAGAGAGAGAGAGAGAGGGGGGGGGGTGGGGAGAGAGAGGGAGAGAGAGGGGGGGAAGAGAGAGGGAGGGGGAGGGAGGGGAGAGAGAGGGAGGGGGAGAGAGGGGGAGGAGAGGGAGGGAGGGGGAAGAGAGGGGGAGGGGGAGGGGAGGAGGAGGAGAGGGGAGGGGGAGGGAGGAGGAGAGGAGAGGGGAGGGGGAGGGAGGGGGAGGGAGGGGGGAGGGAGGGGGAGGAGGAGGAGGAGAGGGAGGGGGGGGAGGGAGGAGGAGAGGGAGGGAGGGGAGGGGGAGAGAGAGAGAGGGAGGGGGAGAGAGGGAGGGGAGAGAGAGAGAGAGGGAGGGAGGGGGAGAGAGAGGGAGGGAGAGAGGGAGGGAGGGAGGGAGGGGGAGAGAGAGAGGGAGGGAGGGGGGGGGAGGGAGGGAGAGAGAGGGAGGGGGGAGGGGGAGAGAGAGGGAGGAGGAGAGGAGGGGGGGGGGGGGGGAGGGAGAGAGAGGGAGGGGGAGGGAGGGAGGGAGAGAGAGAGACCTTTTTAAAAACTCCAAGCCAATCAGCATTTTATATTTTTCTTTAATTTCAAGAAATATATTCTTGCATTAATCAACAAACACAAACATCCAGCAATTAATCAGAAAAAAGTGTTTTCTGGCAGTCCTATGATCTTTTTTCACCAGTTATATAAACTCCCGTCACACATTTTCCCAACCAAACAGAATCCAGTACACCTTTTCCTTAGTTTCTGAATCTAGCTGAGTGGCAGAAGGATAGCCAAGCAGTACAGTATCAAACTTGTAATCTGAAAGCAATTGACGTCCCAGGCTTGAATGTCTGCTGTGGTGTCTGACTGAAAGGATTTCAATCCATACCCCTGAAAGTCCTTCATATAAGCCCATTTTATCAAGAATGTGTACAAATGCATGCAGAACATCTTGCACACATGTAAAAACCCCATGCATTGTTACACTGGGTTTAAATTGCCTAAAGTCCTTTGGATGAGACCATAAACCAAGGCCCTGTGTGCGAACGCAGGCAGAACATCTTGTGCATTTTAAAAACTAGTTCCACCTTTCAGAAGAGTAGGCCATTGTGTGCTGGTAAGAACAGATGACCCAAACAAAAATCACATGCACATAGGTGTCGTGTTTAGATCCTATCCCTGAAGTCAGAATGCGACTACCTAAATGGCAAGGGGGAAAAAACAATCACACACGCAAACATCTCATCACTGGTGAGACCCTCAGAGCTCTAGCCAAGCAATGAAAAAAAAATTGCCCAACTGCAGCGCAATGGCTCCTCCAGAAGTGAAGAGAAAGAAGTCCACTATAATTAGTGGGATAGATCACACAAGCATACCCAGCATGCACCCTGTGACCTGGTGAGGGATGGACTCTGCCAGGTTAACCTTGCAATCAACACATTACCTGCACATTTTCACTGTACACAGTGTCTGCCAGGTTTACCTTGCAATCAACACATTACCTGAACATTTTCACTGTACACAGTGTCTGCCAGGTTTACCTTGCAATCAACACATTACCTGAACATTTTCACTGTACACAGTGTCTGCCAGGTTTACCTTGCAATCAACACATTACCTGAACGTTTTAACAGTACACAGTGTCCTATCAAATGCTCAAGGAGTTAAGGGAGAAGTTGGGTGGGTTTTTTTCACAGCTGATGGAAAAGATTCTGTGATGGAGCTGAAAGTTGGGGGAAAAAAACTGGCTTCAGACTGCAGCACAGTAAAGACTTTTTTTTTCTGCACTATTTACAATAAATGGCAGAGTAAAGGAACTCTTTTCCTGCATTTTTTTTTAAACCTTTAACACCTTTTTTGTTTTGTTGCCTGTCTTTTCAAAAGAACATGTCTGTGAGTATATCATGCATTCTAACTAGAGTGTGTGTGTGTGTGCACACATTTGTATGTATGTGTGTATGCACATACATAAGGGTACATAAATATGTGCTTCTATAAGTGCACACTGTCTGTTCACATTTCTAACATCTCATTTTGATATGGAAAGAAATATAATTCATCAGATAGCTTCAATAAATCCCCTTCAAAACACTTTGCAGAGTGAAAGGAAGGGAGGGGGGGAGGTGTAAATTATCGTGGGGCATTTGGTAAAAATATTTAATTTCTCAATAATCACATCTGCATTCTTTCCAATAAAAGAAAACAACAAAACCCCACATAGTAAAAATATTTCACAAAATCTGGAATCAGAGTATTGCAAACTGAGCAGTTTCTCAGTCCTCATTCAAAAATGCATTTTAAGGTTGGGGGTGGGGGGAGGGGGAGATCACCAATAATCTAAATTTGCGTAGAAAGATACCTTGAGAGTTAAACTTTAAACACTTGGACATTGGAAAACAGTTATAAGCAAAAACAGAACACTCGGCATCTCCTGGTATAAAGGATTTGGTGATTACATTAGTGGCCCAGTGGTTCATACAGCTATCTGAGAAGCCCGAGATGAGTGGTTCAAGTCCTGTCTGCAGCCTGATTTGCTTCTTCCACTGCACCGGACCTTAGGAGCTGGTAGGGCACTAGTCTTTTAGGTGACATGATAAACACACACGTTTTTCTGTTTTAACCTCTTAACTGCCGAGTGCAAGTGCACCCTGTATGCTGGGGAATAAAATTCTTATGTACCACTGCTATGTTCATGTCCCTCTTACTCAGAAACTACTACATGAATATTCCTGATAGTCTGCCCAAAGACAGTATATATATCGTAGATTACTTCTAGGCAAGCTTAAATTAGTTAGCATGATATTTCACTGCAAAAATATATTTAAAATGTAAAAAAATTGACCAAAAATATGATTTCTTCTTCACCACTGTCATTCTGAGTACCCCGATCTCAATAACGTCAAACATAAGTCTAGGCCAAATCTCATTCTTTTTTTTTTATGCACGATCAGCTGAATCATACACGATCGTTTTCATCACTGTTAGGTAAATCTACAGTTTTATTTGCCACTTTTACAGCTGTGTAAAGTTATTTATGCCTTCAACAAGAAGTGTCAGCCCTTTTGAACACAAACTTTCCAAGCAGTCATGCATAAAAACACAAAATACGACCTAAAAAACGATCCTTTTTGCTACGGTTTTTGCAGCTGGATGTTGCCAAGCAACAGGAGAGTGACCTCCATTAATTTTGGAGTTCTTTCCCTTTAACTGTAGTCAAGGAATCAGGCTTGTTTACTTTGGTTCGACACCCCGGAAATTTTCCGGGGCTAAACGTGCACCCTATACGCCAACAACCCAGAAAATTTCCGGGGTAAGGCAGTCTAGTGGTTAATGCAGAAACAGTAGTGGAGGAAAACAAGTGCAGGTAACCACTTACAGTGTACATTTTTTCTGTTTTGAGATAATCAATAGAAGTGTTTGTATTTAAATCATCTTAACTTCACCACAAAGTTAACAAGAGTAAAATAACCCACAACAATACAACAGTTGTCCCTGACAACTTCTGTGATAAAAAAAAAGCCTTTTTTTGTCAGCAAGAAAACATAAGCTGAGAGGAGGGGGGGAGGAAGTAAAGCAATGTGACACTCTACCATGGCAGTACACTCCTGATGGGAATACAGTCAGGGTTCTTCACACAGAAAGCTGGCAAGACAACATGATGCACACAATCTATGTACAGATCTGAAGAACACTTTCCACCACAGTCCCTGTAACCATCCACATGTAAGCAGTCTTTAAAATGGCATTACTGCCATCATTTACATTTGCACAAGAAATATTCACACATGCACAAATGCACAATCTCAACTGTTCCATCGCTGCTATCATTGATAGGAGCTCCACACAATGCCAATAGGGTTTCACATCTACAAATCACTAACATTAATTTGCACCCTTCTCTTCAAGATGAATCGCTAATCTAGAGTAGAGGCAGCGCAACTGCCTAGAAAACCAGGTCATGCGTTTGCAGGTTCAATCTTGTCTAAAAGTGCCCTTTTCTCCAATTCTCAAGACCACAAGTCATGGTCTGGGTACTAGACCTTCAGATAAGATGATAAACCGAGATCATACACGCAAATGTGCTCTCAGAGGACATAAAACAACCCACAGCAACAAGAGAGTTGAATCTGGTAACATTTCTGTAGAAACAAAGTCTCTCTCTCTCATAGGAAGCAAACATACATGGAGACAAGTAAAACCTTTTAAAGAGAGTGGTGCTGCACTTGTGGTGAAGCCCTCTCACTTCAGAGAGCAGGCTCTCCAATTTCACACAGAGAAATCTGTTGGGACTTACTATTGTCTACAATACAATACTATACAGTACAGTATTTTCATGCATGTGGAGTTGTTCACTGTTCAGTCATCCAGCACACTGTCCAGCCAATCTTCCAGTTCTGCCGACTCTGCCGCTATCTTGGATTCTGGAGGGCACAGAAGAAAAAAGCAACGGTGTACAGACATTTTTTTTTTAATGCAGAAAATAGTTTAATGACATATTTGAACAAAGGAGAATAAGAAATTAAATGTAAAGGTTTGATTCTGAGGAAATGCCATGTGTGTGTGTGTGTGTATGTGTGCACATGCGTGTGTGTGTTAATCGTGTGTTAAAACAAGTCTGTGCGTGTGAAATATAAACAAGATGAGTACACGTTGAAAAAAAAACAGGTGCAGTGAAATGTGAATGCACACATGCATAATTTATATGTTCACAATACCAATTATATTGAAACTGACTTTTGTAATATTGGTGGGTTCCATAAATTGTTCAACAACAACAAATCTCCCACCCCTCCCCAGCTATCACATTTTTAAAATTTTTGTTTTCATTTTTTTAAAAATCTGTATGGCTTGAAAATATTTCCAAAGTCTGCTGGAAACTCATTGCTTAGACAAAGAAAGAAAACTAATTCAAATCACAAACATAATTATTACATGAAACACAACAGTAATTATAATCAATCTATCCCCAAAGTCTGCACATGGCTTCTTTCATGATGGGCGAAAATGATCACCTTCGCAAAATCTCAGCACTGGTGAACCTAGCCGAGTATCATGGGGAAAAAATGATAATCAATCTGTTTTCTTTTTGTATTGCTTACTACTTTTTTCTAGCTGCTTTTGACAAATTGCTGAAGTGATATGGCTGGCACATCCCCACAAACTTCAGACTGGCCTAGATGCATACTGGCAGAGGGCTGCAATAACGGGACAAGCTGGAAGAGGATACGGCCTACTATAATGCAAACAGGAGACTCACCATTGGTTTTGGAACCAGAGTCCTTGACCGCAGCAGGCTGTGAGGACTGTGGGATGTCCATGGCCAGAAGATCGTCCAGGTCCTGTTCTGTTACCTCCTCTGCCCCAGTTGACGTCTTTGCTGAAGATGCTGGTCGTTCTGATGGCCTTGCCTTGACCTCCGCACCTGCTGACCTTGCCGTGTATCCTTTAGGGTCAGGTGAATCTTTGAAGTCATCCTCCCCTGCCAGAAGACTGTCCAAGTCAGCGTCAGTATACCCTGCACTGCCACTGGGGTCACTCCTTGAAGCTGTGACATTTGCTTTTGTAACTGTTGTCTCTTTTTCGTCCTTGTTTCGTTTAGACATGGTATCTTTCTCTCCTTTCTTCATTGCCACAGGCGAAGCTGACGCCATATTGTCTGCATGATTTCTAGACAAATTACTGGAAGAAGTTGAAGCAGGAACAGAGGAAGCTGGTTTTGATGGCGGCGGTGTTTGAGACTCATCATCAATGTCTGGAGCTGGGTCAGGCAAACCTGCTGCCTTCCTGTTCTCATTTGCTGTCTTCTTCATTGCTGTCAGCTGGTCTGTCTGTCCTCAACAAACGACACACATGACTTGGTTATTATGACAGAAATTTTTATAACTCAAATTCTTGTATGAAATAGAATAATGGCCAACATACCAAATATTTCACGACATTAATGTGACAATAAGAGTTCTTGACAATTACAACACACAAAAATTGAGAAATTCATATTTGATCACAATAACAAGAATATAGATACTACCAGCCGCCATGGCGCAGTGGTTAGCACCTTGGGTTACGAACTGGAAGGTCGCGGGTTCGAATCCCATAAGAGTCATAGGGATTTTTCGGACTCCGGCCGGCTCCTACCCAGAGTGAGTGTGCTGTGGGCTCAGTGGGAAGACTGGGACCACACAGTCGAGCTTCATCCACTTAACGGATGCCAGTTTGAGAGTGTTGCTCAAATTACCTGACCAACACTGCAGGTGTCTGTATCTCTCGGGCCCGGTTGACGCCGGGATATATTATGATAGTAAGCGTAGAGTACAACCCTGTCAAGTAGTCTCAAAGCATATGCACTTCCACAGCAGCATAATTACGTCATCCTCATTGTCATTGATCATCATGCAATTAAAAAAATTGCCTCTGATTCGGTGGTCCCAGTTTCTCTGGTCTCATGGTGACCTCAGATTCGGTTTGCCCATACACTTCTGTGCCTGTGGTGAGTGTGTGTCAAAGCCTTTGGGGTTGGAGGTTCGCGGGGGACGGTCGTTGGAGGGACGTTGTGGTGGTTGCCACCTCGGGTGGGCAACTGACTCAGTCTGGCTCCGCGACTGAGCTAATACTGTCGTTAGTAGGGGGCTTAGTAGATGGTGTCCTGCGTATGTTAGCTCAGAACAGGCACCACTGAACACCGTCAAAGTGACCCAGCAGCAGTGCAGGGCCCCTCTGGCTGGTGGCCCCGCGGCGGCCTGATAGTGATGGGCTCCCTGTGGACCTCCGACTCTGAGGATGAGATATAACAAATCTGGGTATGGCTGTGGTGGGGAGATTGGAATGAGCGGCGTGGGAACAGCAGGACGGGGGACGTCACAGAAGATGAGGCAGCAGCAAAAAAAAAAAAAAAAAAAAAAAAAAAAAAAAAAAAAAAAAGATACCAATGGTGATAGATAGGACAGATTCTTTTTGCAGTAATGTTTCCAAGAGCTACTGACGTGATCAAACTTAAAAAAATATTTTTCAAGAACAAACAAAGCAGATTTTGACACACACAAAAAACACAATTTGTAAGGTTTTAACTGAAACTTTGATTACAAAAATGAAATGACTCATTTCACATCCATTTGAATATTTCCAGATGATGAAAATATCTAACAAGGAGGAATAAAAACAATCTCAAGCATCAACTGTTAACAATGTAAACAACATTAAAAAAAACCCCAACCAAACAACAATGACCTCCTATCTTATTCCTGGCAATGAAAACTAATTTCAGTATCAACAAAAAAAACCACAACTATCATAACAAAACACAGTTTGTACCGAACAGCATTCTAGTACAATCAATTTCTCTGCATGAAATCTGGGTACCTCCCATGGAAAGAGTGTGCCAGCAAAGTGCATGGCTCTTCTTCTGCAGTTTCCCTCCCTCTCTGCATTCCACATCCCACTTTGTGTTTCTGTGACAGTGTGTCATCTTAGGCAAGACCCTTGGTGTAAGAAACCTCATTCTTGCTACTGGTCTGCAGAAGAAAGCGATTTACTTGTAGTGGGGCAGGCTAGCCTAGTTGTAGTTACAGCATTGCGCTTACAACTGGACAGAACAATCCAGGGTTCGAGCCACCACCGAAACACCTGTTCAAAGGAATTTCCTTCAGGAGTTAACATCACCTCATCAGTACTGACCCCACTCCCCAGAAAGTCTGTCAAATGAGACTATAAACTAAGCTCCCATGTGGGAATACGCTCAGAACATCTTGTGCATATGTTAAAACCTGTTCTGCCTTTTGGAAGAGTAGGCCATTCATGCCAGTATGAAGGGATGACAAAAACAAAAAAATGCATGCAAACTGGTGTTGTGTTTAGACATAGTCCCCAAAGCTGGAATGCGGTTTACCTTTAATGGAGGGCAAAAACAGCTGCATACAAAATCTCACAGTTGGTAAATCTTGGTGCTCTAGCCAAGGAATAAAAAAAAAATTAATTGTACTGTATTCACTTTCAGTCATGGCAGTTCTCTCTGCTTGGAATTCCTGCCATAAAAGCAGTCAGTGCCACCCATTACACATATTTTTGTTCTATCTGCATGCGTTTGCATAAAGCTCCCTTTGAAAGAAGCTTTTTCCCTCCAGAATTTTGCCAGAAAAAAAACCTCTTTTGTTGCTGTCGGTTCCTTTACATGCACTTTTCTTATATGCTGCAGTAAACATGTTTGTTTCATGCATAGAGAGAGGTACAAAGAATCATCTTATTTGTGTCATGGCTATATCAGTATATGTGTTGATGTTTACTGTTGGTGAGATTTTTGCAGTGGCAACCGTTTTCCTACTGCCAAAGAGGCACATTCTGGTTCAGGGTTGATGCCAGTCTTCTCTAGCGTGCATGATTTTTACATTTTGTCATCCACTCAACATAGTATACATGAATGCATGCTGGTGCGCGCTCACACACACACACACACACACACTCTCTCTCTCCTCCCTCCCTTCCCCAGTTTTCAGACACACACAGAACTAACCGTAAAGATATCAGTCTTCAGACCAAGTTGACAGTGCAAGGGAAGACAACTCAGACTTGTGGCTAGCTCAGCACAATCAAGGGAGAGAACCTGTGCTCCGGGACCACTGGCGCTGGACCCATCATCTTCCCAACTCTCCTCATCCTTGAAGCGGAAGTGGGCCATGGCACTTCCTGAATATACACACAGCCCATCTTGAAGTGAAGCCAACCCATAAAAGCCAATTTAAAAAAGGTGTCCCATAACCTATGTGGTCTTACTGGAGGGGGGGGGGGGGGGGGGGGGGGGGGGGGAGGGGGGAGAAGCATCAGAGACCTCAGTTTCTCTGGGGGCCAGCATATTGAGGGTGGCGCCCATCTCCTCTCCCTCGCTGCTTTACCTTCCCTGATCCTAAAGAGGCAAGTACCCATTTACAGCTGGGTGAACTGGGGAACTGTACTGTAGCCAAAAGTGCACAAACGGTCACCCATCCAACTGGTAACCTTGCTCGATGCTGCTTGACCTTGGCTGTGGGAAAGCGAGTGCTCTGACCACTGAGCTATCAACCAATTTTTAAAAAAAATATTTAAAATCCCCAAAACCACCCATATGGTCCACACATAATTATGTAAATAATAATATTCAGTCACTTATCTATAAAGCAAATTTTTTTTTTTTAAAAGGCTAGAACCCACATTATGATTCTTGGTCTGGTAAATGGAAGAAAGTCCACACATAATTATGTAAATAATAAGATTCAGTCACTTATCTATATAAAGCAATTTCTTTTTTTCTTAAAAAGGCCAGAACCCAGATTATGATTCTTGGTCTGGTAAATAGAAGAAAAGCCCAGTTTCAGACAGGAATCAAACCCACATACTCTTGCTTTCTAAACTGGTGTGTTACTGCTAGGCAACTGATCTTAGAAACTAAGAAAGTTAATGAAGATGGTCAAGATTGTTACAAAAATCATTAAAAACAACAACATCCCCACCCCAGATTTGGGACTTTGGATCCAAAAGTTGTACCAGAAAAAAACACCCAGTTATACAGAATGCTGGAAACCAGGAATGCATGGAAAAGATCTCAAAACTTCAAGTCAATATTCAATTCCAAGACTTCTCTATACCACTGGATTATGTGTCTGTTAAGTGTCTCTTTTAGTAGATTTCTAGGCAGATGACATAGGCTGTGATACATAGACTTAGAAAGGTCTCCAGACTCGTCTATCAGAAATAAAACAATAAAATCCATTTAGCAATTTACAGAATTGTTTATTTATTTACTTATTCACCACTGATTTTGTTGTTGCTTCTGTTGCAGTTACTCAGTTTTCTTTTAGAAGGAGGATGATAGGGGGGAGGGGTGGTACAAGGCAAAAAATCTACTAAAATTTAAAAAAACAAAACAAACCCAACCTAAGCCTGATTCTAGTCAGTACTTCTGGTTGAAGCGCATTTTTGCCCTTCTGCGAAACTTGCACTACATGAATGCATGTGTATTCACAGAAGTACATAAAAATTTGCACATATACATTTGTTTGACTTCTGTGTTTGTACACATTGTCCTTTACTATGCCAGAAGCTGACTGACCTGCAGACTGCAGCAGCTTGTTGAAGTCTTGTCCCTTTGGGGTGGTGGCCAGCTCATCCCCGTCATCGCCGGTGGGCAGATCATACTTGGCCCAGTTGCTGGCGATTTCACGCCGACGAAAACTCTTGGCTCTGATGTCCCTTTCCTCCCCTTCCTCCTGTTCAACACATTATATTACAGAATAAAACAATGAGAAATTAGTTCATTATGATGTACCATAACATAGTCTTTTCCTGTTTTGTTGTTTTTTAATTTTAACTTTTAAGTGTTTGGTTAGTTCTTATAATTTAGTGACTTGATTTCTCAGTTAACTTCCTAAGAAATCACTGGTGCTACATACTGCAATTTTCAGGTGGAAAAGTTGAACCTGACAATGACAGAGCCTATTCTTCTCCGGGTGGCTCACTGCATGCTGGGTCTGTGTCATCCATGCCATCAGCCATTGCTCACTTGCTGGCCCATTACCACTCATCTGCTATAGATGCATGGGTTTTGAGCATGCCAGCAAGATGTTATGCACGAGTTTTCACATGCGCCCTTGATTTGTTGTGTCTCTGACGGATGTGCTGGGATACTGACAACTAATGTCAGTTGTAACATAATAATATTGTCTCCAGACGTAAAGTATGGTATTGCACTCAGCTATGGCAACGTTGTTTACTCAGGAAAAGATTAGTCCACACTTTTGAAAGGAGAAATCTGAATAAAAATTTAGACAACAGCAGCATTGTACAGTACAACACATTACCTCACTGCCTGATGATGAGTCACTGAATTTTGATCTGTTTGTAGTTTTCTGATCTGTCTGAGATGTTCTATTTCTTTCATTTGCTTCATTTCTTGAAGACCCCTGTTGCTTTCCACCTTTTGGTTGATTTTTATCATTTTCACTTTCTTTCTTACTACTCTTTGCAGCTGAACTGCCACCATGCTTTCGTTGATATTGAGCACTCTTTTTCTTTTTATGTTCGTCGGGCCGCATTGTCACATTTGGGTGCCAACTTTCACTTTCGACAGAGTTATCTTTAGTGGTTTTTGTAAAAAGAAACAGTCGACTTCCCAGACGAAATAAAATTTTAAAAAATTAATGTTGCAGTGCAAAATTATGACATTGTTTTTGTCTTTTTTATTTCATGTTAGACCTACACTTTTGTATTTGTAGGAATTAGTTTTAGATTTTGAAACAGGAAGTTTGTTTAAACTATGGATCAGAACACACACACACACACACATTTATATGTATCCCTTAGGCTGCACACCGAAATTTTAAAAATCACTCTTTTCCTTCTGTTTTTCTATGTGACTCTTATATTCATACAGGGTGTACTAAGGCATCCACAGAAAAAAAAAATTGTGAAAGACTAGCCTCTGACTCAAAACTCATGTGATTTTGAACAAATTTGGTAGGTTTGAATTGTTTTAATTTTTCAGCAAATACTGTACCCCCTCAGTCCTTTGTCGTCTGCTAGCTTCCTTACTGCAATATGCATGCCCGGGGTCAACGCTGTAGCAATACAGGCAATCCTCATTTGATGATTATTTCCAACTTTCTCGTGACTACCTGGTATTGCTCTATGTCGTCAATCCCCAAAACAAGTGCACAGTTAATTTTTTTCATGCTCAAAAAAATCTGTGAAAATCACCAACATTTTTTTTCCACTCACACTATTCAATATACTATATGACCCCCCCCCAAATTAATACGGGTGTGTAGCCTGTATTAGGCTAGGGTTTGGTTATAGATTTTTTTTTTTAAGTATTAAAAATGCACTGTGTACTTAATTATTGGGATTGAGGTCATAGATTAACAGCAGGTAGTGATACAAAAGTGGGAAATGATCATCAAATGAGGATTGCTTGTGTTTCTACAGTGGTGACCCCTCCCCCATGCATATTGTGGTTAGGCAAGCTAGCAGACGACAAAAGGGGTACAGTGTTTGCTGAAAAATAATAATAATTAAAAAAAAGTTAAAACCTACCAAATTTGTTCTAATTGCCTTTAGTTTTGAGTCAGGGGCTAGTCTTTAGCAAAGAGTTATTTTTATTTCTGTTGATGCCTTAGTACGTGCAGTACGAATGCAAGAGTGAAAATAGAATGAAAATAGCACAACATTAACCCGGGAGTGTAACCTTACTGTCCTCAGGTAACCCTATGTAGGATGTTAACCTAATTCGCACGAGGGCATCTGTCCTTAGCCTATTTAAACAGCTTAATTGCCAGTCACTGCCGGCCAGAGTTAGGCGCGTTATGCAAACAGGCTTTTTACATGGTCATACGCTTAGTTTTTCGTTTTGCATTCTTTGCTAACCAAAACCCAAGAACTTTTAAGAGAGATCGATAATTTGCTAGGTTTTGTTGCCAAGTATCAGAGTTCTGAGGTTACAAACAAGAAAATCATGAAAACTACTGCACCGTTTGGAAGTTGGAAATCGCCCATCAGCAGCAAACTTGTCACCCAAAGTGGTGTGGGACTGCTGGACTTGCGAACTGACTGCAATCCGGAATTAACAGGTACGAAAGCTGCCTTTCTTGCTATGCAGCATATGCTTCTTCTTCTTCTTCTTTCTCTATGTGCAGCCTTCAACTGTGTGAAGATTCTGTAGACTTTGGGGTGTATGCTTGGTTTTGTTGTTTGTAACCCAGCTTTGAGATAAGTGATCTTCAATGTGCATATTTATGCATGTGTATATATATAATATATATTTGATCTTCTGCATTTGTATATTTATACATGAAGGGAATTAAGGCACTGGCAGGTCTGCACTTGAAGTTGACCAGGGAGGTGGTAAAAATGCCATCCTTCACCAGACACCCATGACTTAATGATCCATGGGATTGAAGACAAAGAGACTTAATGGTCTTACAAATTTGGCTAATTTGGCTATCAGTCCCATACACAGGGGTGCACATACCCATGCCTGCAATCTCTTTCTCTCTCTCTCTCTCTCTCTCTCTCGTTTGGGGTGATTTCCCTTGAAGGCAGGCAGGAGGATTATTTTGCTGTGAAATATTTTGTCAAAAATATATTTTCATTCAACACCATGACCGTTGTCGGCCTGCCAACAACGTTGAAAGTGACTTTGGATGCCCAGCTCCAAGAACAGCACCTCACTTCCTGGAAAGTAAGTGGAAGTGGCGACAATACAGTTGTGTTACGACTGAAAGCCAGCCCAGCCAACAACAGCAACATGGTGCAACAGCATTTCCCTGTCATCTCCCACAGCTACCGCAGGAAGCCTCCCAGTCAGACTGACAGAGACAGGAGAAGGACAGAGGAGAGGAGGACAGCACAGTGGCAAGAAGAACAGGGGGCAAGTGAAAGTGTTATCACCGAGGAACATTCACAATGTTTATTTGGGCCCACACCTCCTACAAGCTGTGCTGTGTTACACACTGACACACCCCCTTCTGCCAGCAACACACTGTCGCAAGAAGCTGCACGTGAGAAACGTCATTCACCAAGTGTCAAAGTGTTGGCAAATGAAAAACATGCAGACATGCAACGTGACATTGACCTTGGGGACATGTTTACCATGGAAACCTCGGACTGTGATGACCCCCTGGCGAAAGTTCACGAAGTTGGAACTAGTGCCGACGTCATCAAGGACTATGTGGCTGAGCTGACTGATAGGACCCAGCAGAGGAGGCTAAAGGACACACGTAGGACCCAAGACTTCCGTGGCCTCTTTACTAGTAAGTGGCACCCAGACACGATCATTTGTGAAACTGTGTTTCGCTTTCAATGGACTGCTGCTGATGACACACACCCTGATTTGTTTTGGTTCATGAAGAAGGACCCATGATGAAGGTTTTGTCTACAACAAGCTGAAGCTGTGGTCTCCTGCTGACCGGGTGAAACTGAAAGATCGAATCAGTGCCGGACTTGATGTGATGCATGTAATAGTGGATGCAGTTCGATTCTTGCTTGGATAACCCCGCACACGCATTTGTGTGTGTATGTGTGTGTGCGTGCGTGCGTACATGCATGTGTTAGCGCTTTCATGATGTGTGTGTTGTGCATGAGAGTATGTATATGCATGTAACTGTAAGTATGAGTGTATGTGTGTGTATGTGTATATATGTGTGTGTGCATGAAAGTATGTGTGTATATATGCATGTGGATATAGCTACATGCGTATGTAGTAATGTGTGTGTAAATTATGTGTGTGTGTATGAGAGAGAGAGGATAGCTGTATGCTACATGCCACCTGGAGTGTGTCAAATTTATCACGTGTTAGCGGTGCAAAGTTTCAAAAGCCATGAAAAAAGACATAAGAGGCATGTGACCTAGTTTCCTTGTTACAGACCACTTTGTTGTGAGATGTTGATTTTTGATTTGTACAGTTTTGTGGAGGAAATTCCTTCCTCTTACCAATTTTTATCGTAAGGGCTAACCAAAGGTTTTAAAAAAAAACAATGGAAAAGAATATGACATGATGACTATTTGGGCTGTAATTAATTTAATTCTCAGTGTATGAAATTTTGTGTTTTGTGCCCAGCCCCCCTCCCACTGTCCCCTTGTGAATGGGCATCTTGATTATCACATTAAACCTTTGTCATTTGTCATCTCTCTCTCTCTCTCTCTCTCTCTCTCTCTCTCTCTCTCTCTCTTCTCTCTCTCTCTCTCTCTTCTCTCTCTCTCTCTCTCTCTCTCTAAAACCTGAAAATGCTCTCTCTCTATCTCTCTCTCTCTCTCTCTCTCTCCTCTCTCTCTCTCCTCTCTCTCTCTCTCTCTCCCCTCCAACCAAGTGTACCATTTTACAATATGAAGATGTTCATTTTTATGACTTTATAAGTTTGGTTTTTTGGTTTTTCTCTTTTTTTTTTTTTTCCTGTTCTTTTTGGTGTTTGTGTGTTTTTTTGGTGTGTTTTGGTTTTCTTTTTGTCTTTGTTTTGTTTTTTGGGTGGGGTTTTTTGTTTGTTTTTTATTTTGTTTATTTTGGGGGGTTGTTTTGGGGTTTTTCTTTTACTTGTTTGTTTAAAAAAAAAATTTCCCCTTTGTTTCTACTGTGTGTTTCTATGAGTATTGGGTTTGTTATTAAGATGTATCCCTACAGGCAGGGACTAGATGTAAAAAAGCACATCAGTGCTTATTTATTATCCTCGAAATGAAAGAATTTGTCATTCTCTCTCTCTTTCTCTCTCTCTCTCTCTTGCTTCTTGCTATCTCCCCTCTATTTTACTTTATCCATATTACTTAATTATAATTAGTGTATAATTTTCGTGTAAATATTTCATTTGAGAATTATATATTTATTATATATATCTTTTCTAAAAAAAATATTTTTTTTAAATCGATGTCTCATGACATAATGTTCAGGTCAGTTAGGGATTATGTATTGTTAAATATGCACTTATCTTTTTAGATCATCTTGTCGTTGTTGAAGTACCAGGGTTTTTCCCTTGTTTTGTTGATAGTCCCTAATCAGGGCAAGGGCCGGATGGAAAAAAGTATGCATATGCTTATTCTGTTACCCTTAAAAAATAAAGATTCATTTAATTTCATTTCTTTCTCTCTCTCTCTGTTATACACACACACACACACACACACACACACACACACACACACACACACACACACACACAATGAGTCACACACACATTCAGTTGTTGGTGGGTTTTTTCTTGCAGTTAAAATTAAATGTTTGTTTTCAGTAGATCTTGGCTTGATGACTGTAAAGCAAATGCATTGCTCATTCAATGTACCATCAGATAATATGATCTTGACTGCTGACTCTCTCCTCTCTCTCTCTCTCTCTCTCTCTCTCTCTCTCTCTCTCTTCTCTCTCTCTCCTCTCTCTCTCTCTCTCAAGCTGCCTCTGTTTCTCTCTGTCGGTCTGTCTGTCTGTCTGTCTCTCTCTATCACTCTCAAAGTGTCAAAAGGTCTCTCTCACTCTTATCTCTAACCCTTAGGAATAAAGATTATCAATTAATCAACCAATCTCTCATACACATACACACACTCTCTCTCTCTCCTCTCTCTCTCTCTCTCCTCCCCTCACTCCCTCCCCCCCCCCCCCCCCCCCTTTCTCTCACTCTAGTTATTGTTATCTGGGATTCCACTTTACTACAATGATTAGTATGAAAAGAGGTACTGAACATTTAGCCTCAAACTCTAAGGGTAAGAAAGCAGTAGTCTAATTGAATAAGGTTTTTCAAAAGTACAAGGAAATGACTGCTATCTAAGCATTTTAAAAGATTTTTTATGTTGTTATTGTGTGCACGTTGTGCACTATAATGTTTGAGCTAGAAATCCCTTTCCTTACGCCCCCCCCCCCCCCCTTCCCCCTTTCTAGAAAGAATGTGTATAACCTGGTTAGACTTCATGATTTGCTGAGGGTAGCAATTCTGAAAGAGAGTTGAGGTTTATTTGTGAACCTACTGGGGGACGGGATAGCTCAGTGGTCGGAGCACTCGCTTTCCCCCAGCCAAGTTAAGCAGCGTCGAGCGTGGTTACCAGTTGGATGGGTGACCGTTTGCGCGCCTTGGCTTCAGTACAGTTCCCCCAGTTCACCCAGCTGTAAATGGGTACCTGCCCTCTTTAGGGTTAGGGAAGGTAAAGCAGCGAGGGAGAGGAGATGGGTGCCGCCCTCAATATGCTGGCCCTAGAGAAGTGAGGTCTCTGACGCCTCGCTCCCCTACGACCTTATAGGTTATGGGACTCCTTTACTTCCTTACTTACATGTTACAGTGTACTGTTTAAACAAACAACTTCTCAGTTGTGTTTGTATACCCATGATTGTGGTTTGGGATTTCTTTGAATTGAGGCTTTCTCTAAAGAAACCAATTGAAGCCTGTATATTGTCACTCCTTTTCTTAGCTTAGGTGTCCAGCATGTCTGTGTGGGCTGGGGGACCTGGCAATTAATTGAGGCCTGTGTGCTGTCACACCTTCTCTCACCTTAAGTGTCCAGCATGTCTCTGTGAGCTAGAAGACATGTCAACTCTGTGCCCCCTTCCTCTAGTTAATCAGCAGATTTCATCATGTAGTCAGACTATTGGTTGATTTTAGTTTGTGAATAAATTTGTCGGCTAATTTGGATGTGTGGTTCAGATTTGTTCGTCTCAGTTTCTAAATGTATTCATTGGTCAGTTGGAATTAGTAGTCCTGCATGTGAACCAATATAACAGGGTGTACATGGCATTTTAAAGTCATTCTCTTGCTGGCTGTCTGGTGCAACATTTTTGTTGAAGTCTGACAGGCTGTTGTGTGTGGTGAAACTTGGAGAATGACTTAGACCAGCAGTTTTGTTCTTCTGCTTGAGCTGTAACGTAAGTGAGAATTTCTCTTTTTGGTAGTTGTTGGTTGAAAAGATTTAGTAAGGTAAAAGCTGATTTGAGAAACGAATTTGATAATGTGTACTAGCTGGATTTAATTATTGATTGATTATTGTGTCTAGTACTTGTGACTGGTACAGTGAAAGGGTGTGTAGGTGCTTTAGTACCTTTACACATGAAAGTTGGCTTAAGTCATGAGACTTTTACTATTTAATTGTGTGATCTTGGATTTATTCTGTAATTGGATGTTCATATTAAAAGTGGATTTTTGTGAGTAACTAATCAATATTTGATGAATGTATTATATTAAGATGAGTTGATAAATCACATTGATCACTGGTAAAATAATGTGGATTTGGTAACAAAGCTATTGCCAGTATTGGGATAGACTACTATTGCAAAGTTGAATTGAGATAAGGGTTGACTGCTAAAAGAGTTGGAAGACTTGAAGGTTAGACTTGAATGCCTAGCTGTGGTTGCCCTGCTAAAGTAGGCAGTCCAACGTATATGGTTAGTCATTTGTGTCAAAAGTGGTTAATTTGTATGTGGTTTTGGGACACTAGATTGTGACTACTCTGTCTCTACCTCACCCCCCTCCTCTCTCTCTCTCTCTCTCTCTCTCTCTCTCTCTCTCTCTCTCTTCTCTCTCTCTCTCTCTCGCTACAATATCCATATCTACATTATTGGTTCCCTAGGATTAACTTGGTATTTTGGTATGAGTGTTGAAAGGAATTTGGTTTTCTTACATTTGGCTAGATGGCGATATAGCTATTTGCTGTGTGTGCCTTTCATGAATTATGAGTACCTAGTTAAATATGGATAGAGTAGTTACCTGAATTTGTTTGTTTCAGGTGTGTGTTGTTGGGTAGATGAAACAAAAAATTGTGTTACCATAACACCCCTGCATGGCCTCACATCATTCCTTTGAGTGCCAGTATCCTAACATCATCCCCCCCCCCCCCCCAACCTTCCAACAATGTTAAAGTTCTTGAACCTGATTCTGCTGTATGTTTATGAAATATGGGGTTTAAACAGATTAGATCATCTAGAAAAAGTTCATTCCATGGCTTGCAAAAGATTTTTAGGTGTACCGGTTAGAACTCCAAATTCAATGGTCTATGGTGGTTTAGGAAGATTTCCTCTTCATGTTAATTCATGTTTTTCAGTCTTATGGTATTGGTTTAGATTAATACAAATGAAGAGCGAAAGACTGCCACATATAGCGTATCAGATGTTACTGGAATTAGATAACAGGGGTAAAGATTGTTGGGTGTCGAAAATCAGGAAAACTTTATGTGAGATAGGATTTAGTTTTGTTTGGCTGCAACAGGGTGTAGGTCAGGTCAAAGTGTTTCTTAGACAGGTTAAGCAGAGACTTGTTGATTGAGATATATATATATATATATATATATATATATATATATATATATATATATATATATATATATATATATATATACTGGCACTATAAGAGACCGTGACGGATATGACAACTACAGATCTTTTAAAAAAAAAAAATTTTTTAAGAAAAATATATGTGTCTGACATGGATACCTACTGTTTTAAAGTAGCCATCTCACAAGTCAGATTTAATGTCCTCCCTATTAATGCAAATGTACATCACTTTAGCAATGCTCTGCAGAAGAGATCTGTCCATTTTGTCAATCAGAAAAGGAAGATGAACACCATTTTCTGTTTGTGTGTCCAAGTTTTTGGGAGGGGGGTGGGGGTAGCTACAACCCCAATCCACATGGTATTACAGATGTCTAATAGTAATACCAAACAAATGCACAGTGCCTCAAGGTATATTTTTCACTCAGTGAACAAAAGAAATAACTGACTGGAATTTAATGTTGGTATTGATGTGTCTTGTCAATTTTATTTCAGGGTAAAGGTGTCTCCGTGGTGTTTAAAACTTCTTTTTTTTTAATGATTAAAAAGGGGGGGGGGGGGGGGGGGGGTTGCGTGCATGTTATTGCATTGACAAAGCAAGCAGTGCTGAAAAGTACCATATTATGTCTAAAGATACTGATGTTAACTTGAGAAGTGACTGAGATTTCACTGTAATGGATGTTAACTTATAGCATAAACAGATGTTGAAGATAATGGTAATGTGTGTTTGGATTGTAATCACCGATAGTGGCGACGCTCTTAGTCATTAATGTGTAGAGGATGATGGTAACGATAACGCACTTAGTGGTATGTTTTGTATTTGAACATGTTGCATTTCCAGACAATTGATTGAAGATTTTTTGCTTACTTATTACCACTCCCCTTCATCCCTTTCACTTGTGTTGTGGCCCAAGGCCAAAGTACAATTAAAATGTTTAGAGTTCTGTCTCTCTCTTCATATTATAAATTTTTTCTTGATGAATTCTTTTTCAAATACATTTAATGTGCTTATGTGTTTATAAATCTCTCTCTCTTTTTAAAAAATTCTGTTTAGGGCTGGATGAAAAACGTCATTAAATACTTGGTTAAACTATATTAGTACATACCTCAGAAAAGTAAATGTTGTTCTCTCTCTCTTGCTGTCTTAGTATATACCTCAGAAAAGTAAATGTTGTTCTCTCTCTCTTGCTGTCTGTTTTTCTGTCTGTCTGTTTCTTGACTTTGATTCTCTTTCATGTGCACACAGACAATGCACTGCGACACACGAACCACACACACACACAACACCACACACACAACATACACACACACACACACACACACACACACACACACACCACACACAACAGTGACACACACACACACACACACACCGGAAGAAATGGAGAAAAGAAGATTACATTGCTTGTAATCCTAAAGCTTGTCAGGTAAGCTGTTTAGTGTTTACAGAAGAAGAAAAGTACAGAATTTAAGCTAAACAGAAATTTAGAAAAAGATGTTTTTTTAGTTTGAGAACAGTACAGTAGTTTCAAGAAAAAAACTGAGAGGTGGGGAATAATTTCTGTTGTTTATCTACAGCAGTACAGGTCATTTTTATCGAATGGGCTGTGTCTAGATTGAAAAGTAATCCAGCGTCCTTGTCCTTTGCTACTGAATGACATTGACTCCACAGAGTAATCTAAAGAATGTCTGCAGATATGGCCCAAGGCCAAAGTGCAATTAAAATGTTCAGAGTTCGCTCTCTCTCTTTATATTATTTTTCTTGATGAATTCCTTTTCAAATACATTTAATGTGCTTATGTGTTTATAAATCTTTTTATATATATATATATTTATATATATATATATATATATATATATTGTTTTATTTATATATATATATATAACTCAATCCAAAGAAGAAACAAGGATACTTGTGTGTGCATGCCACTTGTTGACATTGACTCCACAGAGCAATCTAAAAATGTTTGCAAAGAAATATATATATATATATATATATATATATATATATTATATATATATATATATAAACTCGATCTAAAGAAGAAGCAAGGATATGTGTCACTTGTCGACAATGACATTGACTCCCCAGAGCAATCTAAAAGTGTCTGTAGAGAAATATAATATATATATCAAAATGTAGAAAAACTGGATCCCAAAAAGAAAATAAGGATCTTGTGTGTGTGTGTGTGTGTGTGTGAGAGAGAGGAGAGAGAGGTTTTATTTGTGCTTTTTTGCATCCACTGATTCAGTCCCCATGTGTATGCTGTTTTGTAAATTTTGTCATCTATTCCCACCAGCAAACAATGGCCTACTCTTCTGAAAAGCGGAATGGGTTTTAATGTGTGTGCAAGATGTTCTGCATGCGTTTGCTCACCGGACCTTGGTTAACCCTCCCCATGGCATATGTCGTGGGTGTATTTTCACCCAGACCCCTGTATTTTGCTCTATAACTTGGGAACTGTTAATGCTACTGGGCTGAAATTTTGTGACTTTGTCAATAAACATATGCCTTACACATCCCTGCAAAATTGTTTGTTGGTGTTTTTAAAATAGTGACTTAATAAGCCCTGAACCTCCCAGTACTTTGTGGGTGTGTACACACCCAGACTTTCAAAGAGGCCATAGACATTATGACATGAGAATGAAGTCACTGTCCTGTGAGGCTTCCTACATCCTGGTTGCTAGGACAACTGCCCTTGTACTGAGGATTTCGCTCCTGCTAAGCTGTGGTGGCCCATGAATTGATAGGCCTAGTACTTTTCAGAGATGAGGCAGTAAATCAAGTGTGTGTGTGTGTGTGTGTGCACATGCGTGCATGTCAGCGCATGCTTTTGTGCACACTTGGTGTGTGTGTGTGTTGTTGGTTTGTTTGGGTTTTTTTGGGGGGAGGTGTAAATGTGTGTGCATGTGTGTGTCTTCAATTTTACGTCTGTTCACTTAAAGTGATATTAGACGATATGTGTGCATGTGTATATATGCATGTATGTGTGTGTTCGTGTATGTGTGCATGTGTGTTTTAGAGAGATACAGGCAGAGAGGAGCGATATCTCTCTTTTGGGTTGTACTCTGCCTACACGCAAGGCATGGTATCATTGGGGGGGGGGGGGGGGGGGGGGGGGGGGGGGTTAGACAGTGATACAGATGTTTACTACTTTTTGGTTTTGTACAGACTGACAGTGCACTGAAATATGAATAAGCTTCTGAGAGGTAAAAAAAAAAAATCAGCACACACAGTAAACATTCTCTTCTCTCTCTCTCTCTCCTCTCTCTCTTCTCTCTCTCTCTCTCTCTCTCTCTCTCTCTCTCTCTTCTCTCTTCTCTCTCTCTCTCTCACTCACTCACTCACTCTCTCCCTCACATGGGCATGTGGGTGAGTGTCTCACTTACTGCACCCTCTGTATCAAAGTAAAATCTTACTTCAAGTGGTAGATAGAACATATAATATCTTTGCTTGTTATCTTTATCAAGACATCTGGGAAAGAAACCCCAACAATCACACACACACACACACACACACACACACACAACACACACACACACACACACACACACACACACACAAAGTAAGCCAAAAAACAGGAAGAAATAGAAAAAAGACGAAAAAAACAAACAAAAAAGAAACAATCAGCCAGATAGATCTATCTATAATAAACAAAACTCTATAATAAACAAAAGGAATTCCTAAGGAATGTAAAGAAAATATGGGGAACACCTAGAGTCTAAGTATGTTTGTTGTTTTACTTATTTATTTGCAAACAAGGAAGCAAAATAAGAGCAAAGGAGCAATACACAATATATAACTTTATAAACAATGTAGGAAGAAAAAAAAAGGAAAAAATAATGGTTATATCTCTGTCTGTCTGTCATCTGTCTGTCTGTCTCGCTCTGTCATTCATATATATATATATATATATATATATATATATATATATATATATATATATATATATATATATATATATATGTGCGTGTGTGTGTGTGTGTGTGTTCACCTTTGTCTCTCTTGCTCTCTCTCTTATTTTTCTCCTGGAAGGGAGAAGGACTTGAAGGTAGGGATGACCATTTCTTGCGTTTTTGCCAATCTGTTCCACAAGTATGCAGAGTCCCACTAAGTTGCATTCAATAGGGGTGGGGATGGAAGGTACACAACATCAAAGGTGTGCTATTACGTAGATCATCTGTGAGATTGCATTCAAAGTGGGAGGGGGGTGCTATTACATAGATCTATTCTAGGCTGCTGATCTGGAGTTTTTGACACATCAACTTCAGAAATTAGACACATCATGAGACAGATTGATATGCCTAGGACAGATCTTCTGGTGATACTTGCACTATCAATTGTTATTATTATATCAAAAGAAAAGACAAAAATATTACTAAATTAATAATCAGCACAGTGGTGAAGGTATTGGCAGAAGAGTGCACATTTACACAGGAGCACTGTAAAGTAACAGGCCTTTTTTTTTCTTTACTGATAGCTCTAGTGCATGTGTTTGTATGTTTGAGTGTATGCCTTTTAGACACATCAAGTACTGTAGGAAAAGCACTGTCCCTTCTTTCAAATCTGCTTACACATAAAGGCAGACTCCTCTGTAGGCAGCTTAGGTTACTCAACATCCAGAATTTAGGCCTATGGCAGTGAGTAGTCTCTTCAAATCATGGAGTTGCTATGCAACCACAACACAGGGAAATAATTTTGGCTTAGTGCTTCACACAAGGGAGAGGTTGAGTTCCTTTCCAGACACCCTGGGTTGCTGTACACCCAGGAGGTATGGTAGTGGGTTATGCCTTCTCTAAACCATGTATTGCTTTACATCCAGAAGGTACAGCCTGATAAAAAAATTTTTTTAAAAGGGACATACAGGAAGGTTAATAAGTCTCATCCAAAGGACTTTTGGGGAGAGACAATAACAATGACAAATTCTTTTCAAAGTAGAGAGAGAGAGAGAGAGAGTACATGTATTCATTTGTTTGTGGGTGTGGGTGTTGGCAGTCTTTGTATATACATGCATGCATAGAAGTTGGAAACTTATTTGTTTTACCCGGAGACACTCAGATATTTAAAAAAAAAAATTGGGTGGTGGTGGTTGTGTTTGCTGCCTCATCTTCTGTGAATGTGATGCTCCTGTCCTGCTGTTCCCATGCCACTCATTTCAAATTCAACTGCTCCAGCAGTACCCAGGCATAATGTATGCTATGTAGCATCCTCAGAGTTTGACATCCACAGGGAGCCTGTCAATGTCAAGGTTCCATAGGGCCACCATCCAGAGGGGCCCTGCACTGCTGCTGGGTTACTCCAAGAGGAAAAGTCTCGAAATAGAGAACTTGGCAGCCATACTCAAAGTAGCCCACACCTCAGATGACGATGAGATCTCAAGTCTGACTCTCTCACCAAGTGCTGAGAGCTATTCACCTCCTCCTCCTCCTAGCCTTGTATCCAGCTGGACAGCATATCATTACAGATGCAAAATTTGGTAGAATTACACGTCACTTCTTTTTCCTCTTTATGTATGTAATTTATACAGGCTGTTGGTCTGAGTCCAGCTGTTATTGTTATGTGTTCACTGAGTGGTTATTGACACTAAAAGCAATCAGGAACTCGTAGCAGCAGCAGCAGGAGAAAATTTAAATGAGTCAGCTGGAGTTCAGAGACAGCATATCAGAAATAATGAAAATCACCTACTGTTTGTAGACGTGCATTAGCAGTAACAGATCTTTGGAAATGTAATGGTATAAGGACTATCTGGTCGTGTAACAGATTGTTGCTTTTTATTAAACTTAAAAAAAAAAATGGTTAAGATCATTTGGGGGCAGCAGTTTTGGAAGTTATTTGTGTTGAAACACATGTGTACATAATAATAATATGAAATTGGCTTAATTGTCTAGCACTTTTTTTCTATTTCATTTTTAAAAAGTCATTTTAGGAAACCACAGATCAGTGCCTAGATTATGATGTAAATGTTTAATCTGGCTTTGCCAGTGGTTACTGTACAATTGCAATTACAAAGATTTTGAACTCAAGGAAATGTCATCGTGAAATGACACGAAAGCTGCATAAGGGTGAGACTGAAGGGAGAGGCTGGAGTGTGAAAACCCTCTGATGTCCATTGCTTTATAAAGTTTCCTATTGTGATTGAGGGTGACAGAAAAATTTCATATTAGAATGCCATTAATTAAGCGCCATACAGAAAGAACAGATGAACACAAACGGATCCTCCCGATCCTGCTGGGGAACATTGCAACAGGCTGTGAACAGGAAGTCTCCACAGGAAATGCAAAAAGAAAAAAAATGGCCTTTTAGAAAAAAACACCTCACTCTCAGAGAAATGGTAAGAAAAACATTGGAGATTATGCAAAGAGGTCAGTCAAACCCAGAAAATAAACCTCCCCCCCTTTTTTTTTTTAAACATAAGCGCAAAATCTTATGCTCTCATTTTCTTACAAAACCTCTAAAATTTCTCTTTTGTTATAAATACTTATTGGAAAATGAAGTTGGAAGGAATATATTGACTCCTGAGGGGAAAGTGTACTTTGAATAATAGATCACTTAGTGAGTGTACAGTTAACAGACATCAACTAGGCAGTAGATTAGAAAGGCCAAGGATTTATGGTTTTAAACCTGCAGCCTCCTGAATCTAGTGGCTACCACCATATCATTAAATTGTGAGAGAGGACTTGAGATGCACCAGAAAGCTTCCCGATGTAAAGGCAAAGCTAGGACCGCCAGCACAACCTGGCCATTCTGGAGCTCAAGAAGCTTAAACTGCGGGGTGCAAGTGCACCCTATATGCCGGAGAATAAAATTCTTTATGTACCACTTGCCTTTTTTCATGCCCCTGTTACTCAGAAATTACTGACATGAATAATCCTGATGTTTTGCTCAATGTCAGTATATATATATTTCAGGCAAGCTCAAATAGTTAGCATGACATTTGACTACAAAAATATATTTTATAATGTTACAAATAACTGAAATAGATGAAAATACACTTTCTTCATCACCACTGTCATTCTGAGTCCCCCTCCCCCCCCCCCTCCAAAGAAAGACAAAGAAGACACAAAGAAGTCCAGGAAAAATCTGTCTTTTTTTTTTTAGGAAAAAAATTGTCAGCACTATCTCCTGAATTATACATGATTGTTTTCATCACTGTCAGGATTATCTAAAAAAAATTGTCAGCACTATCTCATGAATCGTACATGATTGTTTTCATCACTGTCAGGATTATCTAAAATTTTATAAGCCACTTCTTCAGCTTGTAAAGTTATTGATGTGTTCAATGTGAAGAGTCGGCCATTTTGAACAAAAACAGCCCAAGCGGTCATGCAAAATAACACAAAATATGAGCTTTAAAAAAAAAAATTAAGATCATTTTTGCATCTGGATGTTGCCAAGCAACAGGAGAATGATCTCCACTAATTTAAGAGTTGTTTCTTTTGGTTCGAAACCCAGGACATTTTCCTGGTTCTTGGCGTATAGAGTGTATATTTTAGTCACAGAAAATGTCCGGGGTGGGGGCAGTCAAGCGGTTAAACTGAAGGCTGTCAAAACACTTGCTGTCCTAGATCTTCTGCACTGCTGTTCAGCTCTGCCTACAGTTTCTTTCTTAAGACAGCAGCAGGTCACAATCTTCAATGGTAGTGCATTAAAATAAAGAGTAGCCTGGTTTCACTTTGTGTTCATGATGAAGTAGTAGTATTATACAAAACATGCACACACACGTGCATGTGCACGCACACACACACACACAGAGAATGAAACACAGACACACGCACACGCACATACACACACTTTGTGTGAACAGACGTAAAATACACACACATGCACACGTGCATGCGCGCGCGCAACAACACACACACACACACACACACAAACACAGAGGACAAATGAGCACAAATGCTCTAACCACAATGCTGTTCTGCCATCCAAATGTTTTGTTTTTTCATTTTGTTTTGTTTTCTTGTTCCTCAGCTTGAGCTCTGAGGTTCCCTAATTGTGAGATTTTTTATGTGAAAGTCCCCCCCCCTCCCCATCACCACCACCACCACCACCAGCAGTTCAGTAGCCACATTCCAACTTCAGGAAAAACATATTTAAAAAATACTGGCTGCTTTTTTCTTTCCCCCCAGATAATGTGTACTGGACAGAGCTGCGTTATGAAGAACAAGGTCGTTACGTCATCTGCTCGTGCAACACGTCAACCAACTCATACCTGTCATGGACGCCCAAAGACTTCAGCGCTCGCACCACTGTCCAAGAGTATGGTGGCGGAGCCTTCTGCGTCTACAACGGCGCTGTCTACTTCTCCAACTTCTCGGATCAGGGGCTGTACGTTCAGCGGTCATCGGACAGCGCCCCCGAGCCTGTTTCTGACCTCGGCAAGAAATGGAGATTTGCTGACAGTGTGGTCAGCCCTCAGGTATGACGGGGTGCGTGCCTGTCTTGTTGTTTGAGTGGATTAAAGTGTGGTTTATGGAGTAAGGTAAAGGTGTCCCATAACCTGTAAGGTCGTAGGGGAGCGAGGTGTCAGAGACCTCACTTCTCTGGGGGCCAGCATATTGAGGGCGGCACCGATCTCCTCTCCCTCGCTGCTTTACCTTTCCTGACCCCTAAAGAGGGTAGGTATCCATTTACAGCTGGGGGAACTGTACTGAAGCCAAGGTGTGCAAACGGTCCCCCATCCAAGTGGTAACCTTACTTCGCGCTGCTTAACTTGACCGGGGGAAAGCGAGTGCTCTGACCACTATAGAGAGCGCATGAAAATCTTCACATCTGTAGGGATGACTGCAGTGCTGGAGAAAAAGGGCATTGTGGAGGTGGTAGGAATGGGGAGGGGTGGGGGTAAGGACAAAATAGAGAGAGCAAACGTACTAACAGAAGCATGCATATTTCATACAATGTTTTTACAAGTGCATGTACATGCTCAGATATGTGCACATGTGTACATGCAAGTGCACACATACACACACACTCTCTCTCTCGCACACACACACACACTTATCGCACTGCTAATTCAATGTACCATCTGGAAATAAAAGTTTGATTTTGATTTCACACACACACACACATCACACCGCATCTCATTACAAATTAATGCAAAAGGACAAGTCAGATGTTCTTTCAGGTAAGCATTTGGTTTGACTTGATGAAACAGCTGTATTGATCTGTCAGAACAGTCTTTTTGTCCCTGGTTATTTTTTATGTAGAGTAGATAATTTTTTTTTTAAAGGAGAGAGAGAGGGAGAGTCTTTTATTTTGAGGATACTGGAATAAGAAGTACTATGTGCTTTATTACATCCAGTCCCCATGTGTATCCAGTTTTATAAATTTTGTTATCCATTCCCACCAGCACACAATGGCCTACTCTTCCAAAAAGTGGAATGGGTTTTAACATGTGCGCAAGATGTTCTGCGTGCGTTTGCACACAGGACCCAGTTTAAAGTCTCATCTGAAGGACTTTTGGGGAGTAGAGTCGGCAATGATGTTAACTCCAGAGGAAATATCCTCTTGAATGAGAATCAAACCTGGGTCAGCAGATCAGAAGCATCACTAGGCTAGAGAGACAGACAGACAGACAGACAGAGAGAGAGAAAGATAGAGAGAGGGGGGAGGGGCAAGACTCAAAAAAGATTTAATGAGTGAGAGAGTTTGCATTGGAGATAACAGATAAGATCACATAAATTTGGCTGTGTATTGACTGTTTTGTTTTATAGCTCTTCTGTGTTTTATGACGTGGAGAGAGAGAGAGAGAAAGAGAGAGAACAAGTTGAAGTGATTTTATTTTTCAGAGGGTGATATATTAAGCACTACAAGGAAAGAAAGAAAGAGAGAGTGTGTGTGTATTGTGTGCATGCACACACACACAAGTGTATGTGCAGGCATCGTGTATTTGATTATTGGGAGGGGGGGTGGGGGAGTGTTTGTGTAACTATAACGTGTACTTTGAATAAAAGAGAAAAAAATCATTGTATGGAAGTGTGTGCATGTATGGATTTGTGTGTGCGTGCCTGTGTGTGTGTGTGCGTGTGTTTGTGTGTGTGCATGCCTGCATGTTTGTGTGTGTGTGCGTTTGAGTATGTGTGTGTGCGCATGAATGTCTACATGTTCTTGCGTGCATGCATGCTTCCCTGCCAATGTTCTAATGTTTCCCAGACAGGAGTGCTGTACTGTATCCGGGAGGACCATGAGGTGTTGAGCACAGGAGCCAAGGAACCACAGAACTGTGTCGTAGCCATTGACCTCCGCTCCAAGGAACTCACTGTTCTGGTGGGCGCAAGTTTTTGTCTATTTATAATCTTACTCCCACCCCCCACCCCTAAAAAAAAAAATTAAATAAATAGAACCGTTGATGATCTGTAAGGAATTTTCAGAAAAGGAAAGGCTATACATGTTAAAGCAAATGCTATAAATGTTAAAGACAATGCTATATAAAGGCTAAAGAAAATGGTATAAATGCAAAAGAAAGTGCTATAAATGGTTTTAACAAAAATGCTATAAATGCCAAATGAAATGAAATGCCATAAATAATAAATAAGATGAAATGCTATAATAGTATATATGACAAATGAAATGAAATTCTGTAAATGCAAAATGAAATACTGTTAATACTGAGTTTTTAAAAAAACAAACCAACAAACTTTAATTTGATCACTTAAAAAAATAAAATCCAGCCTGAGAAAAGGCCACCATCACAACAGGATTTGACAGACACTGAGCAGTGAACCCAAGTTGTCACAAGTGAGATCAGGAAGGACGCCTATAGACTGTATACAAAGTGTTTGATGATGATGATGATGATGATGATGACAATGATATATATTCATGGGGTAATACATACTGAGATGATAAAGATTCAGGCCAGAGTAAAAGCTTTTGAAAAAGAAAAACAAAACATCAAGCTGACAACACCCCGCCTCCTCACCCCCACACCTCCAACCCCCACCCCCACCCCCCCAAAAAAAGCAACACAAAAAACATTTTTTTTTTTTAACCAAAAAAACCCAAACCCCAAACTAGTGAACAAGCAAAGAGAATCTCGTGCCCTCCCCTCCCCCCCCATATCTTTAATATTGTATTTGTGTATTATTTTGCGGTGCTTATTGAGACAGATCCATGCACTTTGGTCAGTCAAGCTGAGCTACACTCTTCCATTGGGGCTTCACAGCATGCAAAACTCTGCAGCTCAACTGGTTCTAAGAAAGAAAAAACCTGAACACATCACTCCTCTTCTGCGATCCCTTCACTGGCTGTCTGTCTCACAAAGACTGAAGTATAAGATCATACCCTCTGTTTCAAATGTCTCCACAAATCTGCACCCTCTTAATAAGTCTTATCTCTGTAACTGTCTTCACCTGTGTACTCCATCCCGTACCCTTCATTCAGCCACAGATACTTTGTGCTTTCAAATGCCCAGATTCAAACACTGTTGGCTGTCGCTCTTTCTCTGTTCCTGGTCCATCGACCTGGAATGACCTCCCTCTTTCACTTCTACAAAGGCCCTCATTTGATACCTTCGAATCCAGCCTCAAAACGCACTTATTTCCTACCTGAGACTTTCCCCTCATATCTGTTCCTACTTTTCAACAACATTCTTCATCTCCTTCATCACCACCTAAGTGTGTTCGTGCATGCGCGCGCATGAGTGTGTGTGTGTGTAAATTTGAAATCTTAATTATGTTATTTGAAGAAAGTTGCATGTGTGTAAAATGGTTTGAGTGCAAGTGCTTGGATTTTGTTTTACAAGATTCAGCGCTATATAAATTCCATATATTATTATTATTATTACTATTAAAAACAACATGAAATGAAACGCACCCTTACATTAATCAGTGCAATATGATAACATCTGTGAGATGAAAGCATGCAAAAGATTGGGTTTATTCTGATGTTGCATCAGATGGAAACCCATTTGTTTTATTGCTGCAAAGTGCAGTGTAAATTTCACTGATCATATATAGCTTTTCTGGGTTTTTTAATAAAATGTTTTATAGATTTTTGTTGTTAGCAAGTCAGTAGTAATGAATTTACTGCCTGAAACAAAATCACCCCCCCCCAAAAAAAAAAAATAACAACAACCAACAAACAAAAAACCAAGTTTATACCTGATGGATAGAATCAACCAACCAACCAACCAACTAACCAGCCAACCAACAAACCAATCAAACCAAGAGGAACTTCAGCAATAAACCAAAAGTGCAGAATGTTTTAAAAACTTTCAGATTTCTTCTTGTTCTTTCTTTCTCTCTTTCATCTCCTTCTTTGTCTTCTTCTTCGTCTTCTTATACTTCTTCTTCTTCTTCTTCTTCTTTTTCTTTCTTCTTCACCTCCTCCTCCTTCTTCTTTTTCTTTGTGATTATTACTTGATGGGTAATGGAGTGGTGATGCTTTTACCTTCCAGGAGCAGGGCTGTGACTTTTATAGCCACCCCCGGGTGTCTCCAGATGGGAAGAAGATCTGCTGGTTTCAGTGGAACCATCCCAACATGGTATGGATGACAAAGAACTGTTCTCTTTTCCTTCAGTAGGGCTGCGTGTTCCATGCAACTTAACCACGTTGATGTTGTCGTATGTCACTTGTTAAAACACGCATCCTGCATAATTACCTGGATGAAGTTGCGTGTTGATTTTTTAAAAACTTGTTCATGCTTTTATTTCATAAGAACTATGTAAGCGTGTAAATGCTAGGATTTGGGTTTTTTTTTTTTAAGAAAACATATTCTTCTTTTATGAAAAGTTCCTTTTAGGTCTCTTTTTATCCTTTTCTTTCTTTCTGTCAGGATTTTTTAAGTCTTGCTGACTGACTCCCAGTCTTACCAGTTCATTCAACTATGTTTAAAAAAAAACCACAACGCCCCCCCCCCCCCCCCCCCCCCCCCCCCCCCCTGTTTAAATTGCATTTTTTTCCCCAGATACCATACTTTTTATAAATGCTGCTATTGTATAATGCTAAACGATATTAAAGAGCAAAAATATTTTGGATAATATATATGCCTCTTAAAATTGGTCACAAAGTGGGTTTTTTTCAATATTGTCTGTGTATGTCATGTAGGTTGTTTTTTAACACCCAGGTATTTTATTTATAAAATTTGTTAATATCTTATTTTTTTATATTGAGGATAATGGAATAAGCACTTATGTGCTTTTTTTACATCCAGTCCCTGTGTGTATGCAGTTTTGTAAATTCTGTCATCTGTTCCCACCGGCACACAATGGCCTACTCTTATGAAAAGTGGAACAGGATTTAATGTGAGCGCAAGATTTCTGCGTGCGTTCGCACACGGGGCATCGGTTTATAGTCTCATCCGAAGGACTTTTGGGGAGAGTGTTCTGCACTGATGTTTAACTCCAGGGGGTAAGAAGAGATAGCAATACTGGTTCACTAACACCAACTGATTAATCATGTCTGGTTGATGATGTCTTTGCTAACTCAGTGACCATTTCCAGAGGTTTTGTGTATGTTTGATTTGATTGCTGTTTTAAAAAAAAAAAAATATATGATATAGTTTTTGTGTGTGGTTTTGGAAATGTTTTTGGTTGTTTTGGGGGTGTTTTTTGTTTTTTCAAAGGGGGGGGGGGGGGTTGTTTATCTTGACATGCTAAGATTCTGGTTTGATTTGTTAGAGAAGACTGTTGAAAGTATGGTTTCAATAACCCATCTTTTACAACGAACAGAAAAGGAAAGAAAAACCCCCCAGGTTACTTCATACAGCGGCAATGCCTGTGATGTAAACCTCTTGCTGTCGGCACAGCCCTGGGACGACACTGAGGTGTGGGTAGCAGAGCTGGACGACTCGGGCCGCCATCTGAAGGCCGGGTCCAGACAGAAGGTGGCCGGCGGGGCCAGCGAGAGTGCCATCGAGCCAGGCTGGACCGCCGGCAACCAACTGCTGTACGTCAGCGACAGAACCAACTGGTGGAACCTGTACCACGTCACTGCTAACGGCAGCCATGTCAGTCTCCATCCCGATTCGTCAGAGATCGCCGGCCCTCAGTGGATGTTTGGGCAGACGGCCTATGCGGCTGATAGGAACAACCCTGACAAGATCGTGACCTTGCAGGACTATGTGAGTGTTTGCGAAGTGTTGGTAGATTCGGGGTGAATGTGTTGGGTAGCGGAGGGGAGGGGGATGAATGAGTCCTGTGTTTCTTTGGTTTTTGAAGGGTGGGAGGATAAATGGGTCATTTGTTTGATTGGTTTGGGGGGTAAATATGTTTTTGGGGCGAATATGTTCCTGTGTTCCATTGGTTGTGGGGTCACTGTCTCCTGTATTTCATATGGGGGGCAGGTCAGCCTAGTGGTTAGAATGTTGCACTCGTGATCTGACTGTCTGGGTGTGAGCCACGACCCAAGGCGTCTGTTTCATTAGGGGTATTTTTCCCTGGAGTTAACACCGGTCCTGGGTGTGCTTTCCTGAAAGTCCTTCGGACGCGTCTATAAACAGAGGTCTTGTGTGCAAACACACATAAAACATCTTGTGCTCATGTTAAAACCTGTTCCATCTTTCAGAAGAGTAGGCTATTTCGTGCCAGTAGGAACTGATGCCAGAATATTTTAAAAAACACATGCACGCTTTATGTCTTGTTTGGACATCAGCCCTGACATCGGAATGCGGCTCCTTTAGTGATGGGCAAAACCGGTCACATTCGCAAAATGTCAGCATTGGTGAACCTCAGATGTCTAGCTGAGGAATGAAATATCTATGTAAGGGGACGGGACAGCTCAGTGGTCAGAGCACTCGCTTTCCCCCAGCCAAGTTAAGCAGCATCGAGCATGGTTACCACTTGGATGGGTGACCTTTTGCGCGCCTTGGCTTCAGTACAGTTCCCCCAGTTCACCCAGCTGTAAATGTGTACCCTGCCCTCTTTAGGGTCAGGGAAGGTAAAGCAGCGAGGGAGAGGAGATGGGCGCCGCCCTCAATATGCCCCTAGAGAAGTTGAGGTCTCTGACACCTCGCTCCCCTACGACCTTATAGGTTATGGGACACCTTTTACCTTTATTTATATAATAGATAGATAGAGAGAGAGAGATATTTCACACTTTGGTGTACTTTTTTTTTTTTAAATGATTTTTGCCAGGGACATCTCATAAAATGATGTTGTTTGTTGACAGTTTTAAGTACACTAAATGTATATTGCTCACTGGGACATCAGTTTATTGTCCTATTGGAAAGACTAGTACCCAGACCACCCCTCATGATCCAGTAAATGGGAGGGAAAATCCAGCCAGCTTCAGATTTGAATTCAGCCTGTGACTTATTGTTTTCTAGATGGAAAGTTGCCAGTGTGATGTGAGTTTCTTTTGGGGTCCTTTTCCACACCAGTGATGAGAATTTTTTGTATGCAACCATTTTTTTCCCCACCATTTAGGTCGCTGTATTCCAACTTCAGGGATATATGGTTTACAATTCTTTGCCACTTTCAGGATCACAAGTGTAGACTTATTGCACAGTGTGTTTAGAATGTTTTCTGTGAAAAAATACAATGAATGAGTAAAGAAGTGACAAAACTGTAGGGATGGGTTGGACAACAGTACAGAAGTGACAAAACTGTATTAATAATAATAATATAATAATAATAATATATGGTATTTATATAGCGCTGAATCTTGTAAAGCAAACAAATCGAAGCGCTTGCATTCAAACCGTTCACACACATGCAACCATCTACAAAATACTAGAATTAACATGTACCAAATTTATGCTCATCTACAAAATAATAGAATTAACATGTATCAAATTTATGCTCGTCTACAAAATACTAGAATTAACATGTATCAAATTTATGCTCGTCTACAAAATACTAGAATTAACATGTATCAAATTTATGCTCGTCTACAAAATACTAGAATTAACATGTATCAAATTTATGTTCACACACGCACGCACGCATGCACACACACACACACATACACACACACACATTCTATGGATGGGTTGGACAGAAACTGGGCGTGATGGACCTGAAGAGCCCGGAGAAGTACGTGGCTTTTGACACGGGGTTTTTCTACAACAAGTGCCTGGCCTTCACCAAAAAGGGCGACGCTTTCTTCATCGGCTCTGGTCCAGACACCTTCTTCTGTGTGCTGCGATTCAACCTCCAGCAGAAGAAAGTGAGGAGAGCGAGCTGTTTGCGTGTGTGTGAGAGTGTATAGGTGCCTGTGTGAGGGTGTAGGTGTGTGTGTGTGTGTCTGTGTGTGTGTGAGGGTGTAGGTGTCTGTGTGCGTGTGTGTGTGTGTGTGAGTGTGTGTGTGTGTGTGTGAGGGTGTAGGTGTCTGTGTGTGTGTGTGAGTGTGTAGGTGTCTGTGTGCGTGTGTGTGTGTGTGTGTGTAGGGGAGAGGTGGAGGGGGGTTGAGTGGAGGGATTGAGGGAGTGGTGGTGGTATAGGGGTGAGAGGGAAGAGGGCTGTAAATGTGTCAAGTTGTTAGTGAAGTGTGAATGTGTGTGTGTTTGAGAGGGGTGTGTTTGAGGTGTAGGTGTGTGTGTTTGAGATCTGTGTGTGTTTGTTTGCTTGCTTGCATGTCATTGTGTTCATGTGTGTGTTCCTGCTTGTGACTTTTTAGCTCTTGTCTTTTATCCCTGACCCCCTTACCTCCCCCCCCCCCCACCACTCACTCCCGCCACCACCTTCTTTTAAATTTCCTTTTCTCTCACTGATGCAGTGAGGTCTATGGGTATAGAGTACAAACCATTCATTCATGTCATGGCCAATACAGCTGAGTGGTTCAGACCTTTTGACTTCACTCTCGTGGGTCCGTGAAGTCATGGGTTTTTTAAATCTAGGTGGCGTCTGGCTTCTTGTCTGTTTTCGGCCTTCTTGGTCCATTCTCCAACCGTAAAGACTTAATGATAACGATTCTTTCCCCACGCCAAAATTGGTTACGCCGGGCCTGACTTGTCCGGCACTCAATGGCGTGGCAATGCATTTTTGCTCATATCACAGCCAATAGCTGCTGTCTCAGCGTTTGACAAAAAAAGAAGTACAGCAGTTAGTCCTAAACTTCGTGCCTCTGTGTGGCCAGGTTCAGGTCATCAAGAAAGCCATGACCATGGACCTTGACCCTGGCTACCTCAGCCGTAACCCAGAGTTCATCACCTGGGACACCACCAACAACATGACCTCCCACGGCATTTTCTACCCCCCGGTCAACAAAGACTTTGAGGCTCCCCAAGGCACCCGCCCTCCTGTGCTGGTGCGGGCTCATGGTGGCCCCACGGCCATTTCTTTGCTAAACTGGACCTGGAGTTGCAGTACTTCACCAGTCGAGGCTTCGCTGTTCTCTTGGTGAACTACAGGGGCAGCACTGGACATGGCCGAAATATCGACATCTGCTGCAAGGAATGTAAGTGTATTGTGTGTGTTGTTTGTGAGCTTCTGACAGTGTAACTTCTTTTTGTGGTTGTATTGTATGGAGTAGGGGACAGGATAGTTCAGTGGTCAGAGCACTGGCTTTCCCCCAGCCAAGTTAAGCAGTGTCGAGCGTGGTTACCACTTGGATGGGTGACCGTTGGCACGCCTTGGCTTCAATACAGTTTCCCAAGTTCACCCATCTGTAAATGGGTACCTGCCTCTTCTGGGTCAGGGAAGGTAAAGCAGCGAGGGAGAGGAGATGGGCGCTGCCCTCAATATGCTGGCCCCTAGAGAAGTGAGGTCTCGGACGCCTCCTCCCTACAATCTATAAGATTATGGACACCTTTACTTTTACCTTAATTTAAATTACAAATTCAAATTTAAAGCTTTAATTATCTCAAAACAGGAAAGTTCCGGGGTTCTGGCTTCTTACATTAATAAAATAACATTAAAATAATATTTAAAACTCAAACATGTCCAAATCACAACACCATAAGAAAAAAGCATCACAAATCAGCAAATTCAGCAGCAGCAAACCACCCAAAATCACTTTATAAATGTGCGCACAAGTAACCCGTTTAACGTCTGCGGGTATTCACAGTACTTTGCCAGCGCACACGCTCGCACATTGTAAACATTCATATTTAGAGTAGAATGTGTGTAGCTATATATGTGAATTTTAAGTGTATTGAAGTGTCTCTGATTTTTTTCTGTATTTTTTTTTTTTTTTTCTTTGACGCCATTGCTTGAAAAGAGAGCTAGCTCTATGTTCATTTTGAATGCTGCTTTAAAGGCATTGGTTAGCATCAAGATACAACTTAGGCATGAAGACACAAATTAGGCATAGTAAATTTATATTTAGTGGGTCAGTTTTATGAAAAGATGAACAGTATGCTAGGTGCTTTGAAAACCATGCGGTTGTTTAGTTTTATGCACATAGAGTCATTTTTTGCCAGCAATGCTAAGTGCTTTGAAAAGTGTGTCATCGTTTACTTTTATGCACAGATCAGTACTGACATTTTGCCAGCTACCAAGTCCACAGAGAGAGTGTGTGGGATAGCAAACATGATTTTTACAATATAGAGGACCACCATACAGGTGTGTGATATCAACAGTTTCTGACCGATGGATTGAGCTGTATTGTATACTACTTTCAGTCCTGGCATATTTCTCTGCATGAAATTCAGGCCACTCTTCCTGGGGAGAGCGGTATAACACAAGAGCAGCGCCAGCCTTTTGTTGCTGATTTTAAACATTTTCCCTTTTGCATGTGTGTGCATTTCCCAATAAGAGTGGCTTTTTCTTCAGCAGAATTTTGCCAGAGACAACTCGCTTGTTGCCATGGGTTCTTTTACGTGTGCTGAATGCATGTTGCGCACGGGACCTCAGTTTGTCATTTCATCTGAAAGTCTAGCATCCAGACCACCCATTCGAGGTCTGGTGGATAGGAGGAAACGTTTTGGGATGAAACGGGGATCGAACTGACACGTCTCCGTTTCTAGGCAGGTGTGTTCCCTCTAGACCACTGACCCGCGGCGTGTGATTGCAGGTGGGGTGTGTACGATATGGATGACTGCTGCACAGGTGTGTCTCACCTGGTGAAGAAGGGGCAGGTGGATGGAGAGAAGGCCTGCATTGACGGGGGGTCTGCCGGAGGCTACACCACTCTGTGCTGCCTCACCTTCAGGGACACCTTCAAGGCAGGTGTGTGGAGGGTTTTACCTGGTTTGTTGGATGCTGCAGTGCTTACGCACACATACACACACATATAGATATATACACATTTGCATGCATGCACACACACATGCATTCATATCCATGCATGCATGCACACTCATGCATTCATGTACACAAATATATGCATGCATATACACACACATGTACATACACACGCTCACACACATACACACACACACACAAAGTGCGTATTCAGTGATATGTGTGGCTGCTGTAAGAGGTGCCCCACCCCCAAAAAAAACAAGCCATTCTGATATCTAGATAAACTTTTATATATATATATATATATATATATATATCTGTGTCTCTCTGGTTTGTTGGATGGTACAGTGCACACACACTCATGCACACATATGCATGCATGCATACACACACACACTATCGCATATGCACTTACTCAAGTGCTCACAAGCACTGAGGTATGCAAGCGCACACATGATGCATACACTTGCATATCCCCACCCCACACTCTCTCCCTCTTCCCTCTCTCTCTCTCTCTATTTCTCTATTACTTCCACCACACCATAAAACAACAATTCCTTATAAAACAAAAAACAGACAACCCTGTCATGATATCATCCCTAGTAGTAGTAGTAGTAGTACTTCAGTTTAATGTCCTTCCACTAAATAGTGATATCAGACGGGAAATTGTGTGTGTGTATAGGGGGGAGGGGTATGCACATAACTAATCAATCGCAATAAACAACTATCATGAAAAAAACATAAACAAGAATTCTGAAAAGAAAGAAAAAACATCGAACAGCTAAAATACTAACTTTGCACTTCATATAACTTGAAGCTATCCTTATATCAAAGGAGCCTGAAAATAGGGGTATGACTTAAATGACAGTACAATTTCTTTCATTAATGGAATGTCTTTAAGAATTTTCTGTAAGCTACGAACTGGTAAGGCAGGTAAGATGGGGTTTTTTCAGATCTCTGCATGGTAAAAGACTGTGATCATCGGTAAGATTTTCACCGCAGATACATACGTGTTGCTTTGATATGATCCCTGTTGGCAGGGGCAAGTCACTACGGCATAGGCGACCTGGAGGCGCTGGTGAGCGACACCCACAAGTTTGAGAGCCGCTACCTCGACGGGCTGCTGCTGCCCCTGAGTGACCCGGCCTGCACGGCCCTGCTGAAGGAGAGGTCCCCCATCCACCACACCCACCTGCTCAGCTGCCCCATCGCGCTTTTCCAGGGAGACCAGGATAAGGTCACACCTCCTTCCTGACCCACCTCCCCAATCCTCTCCTTGTATCACCCTTACAATGTAGACTGAGTGGTTTAGACTGTTCAACTTCATGGGTTCATGAAGGCGCGGGTTTGAATTTCCTCGGTGGCAGCATCAGAATTTAGGGCAGGGATTTTTTTTTTTAATGATCTCACAGGTCAACTTCAAGTGCAGATCTGCCAGTGCTTTTTATTTCCTTCATGTATATCCATATGAAGAAGGTCAAATATGCTTGTATAAGATGGGTGGTTGCTGTCAATATGTAGCGATACATGTCATATACCATGAGATGTATTGTTGCTGTCAATATGTCATATACCATGAGATGTATGCTTGCTGTCAATATGTCATATACCATGAGATGTGTTGTTGCTGTCAATATGGCATATACCATGAGATGTATGCTTGCTGTCAGTACATAGTGATAGAAGAAGGAAGGTGGCAGGACGGTTAAGACGTCCACCTGCTAACAAGCAAACCGTAAGGTTCTGGGTTCGATTCCCAGCCTTGCCCTTTCTTCCCAGTTTGACAAGAAAATTGAACCGAATGTCAAAGTCCTTCAGATGAGACTGTAAACCAAGGCCCTTTGTGCGAATGCATGCAGAACATTTTGCACACGGTAAAAACCTTTCTGCCTTTCAGAAGAGTAGGCCATTTCATGCCGGTAGGAGCGGATGACAAAATTTCAAAAAAGCATGCACACATGTGTTGTGTTTAAACACCATCCCTGAGGTTGGAATGTGGTTGGGGGGGAGGTGGGGGGATGATCATGTATGCAAAAACTGTAACAGAAGTGAACCTCAAGAGCTTTAGCCAAAGAATGGGAAATAATAATAATAATAATAAATATATATTGATAGATGTGTTCAGTGAGATGTGTGGATGCTGTCACAGGTTGTACCCCCCAATCAAGCCATCATGATGTACGAAGCCATGAAGAAGAAAGGATTGCCATGTATGCTGGTCATGTTTGAAGGTCTGGACTCTGTGTGTGTGTGTGTGTGTGAGCGTGTGTTTTGGTGGGGGGAGGGTGTGTGTGTGAGCGTGTTTTGGTGGGGAGGGGTGGGGGGTGCGTGTGTAGGTGTGTTTTTGTGTGGTGTGTAAGGGTGCGTGTGCATGATGGTGTGTGCAGTGTGTTGGTGTGTAGGTTTGTGTGTGTGTGCGTAATGTGTATGTAGTGTTGTGTGTGTAGTGTGTTGGTTTGTTATGTGTAAGTGTGTGTTGGTGGGTGTTTGTCACTTCTTATCTATTTTCTGCCTTAATGGTCCATTTCCTGCCTTTTTTCCAGAGAGACAAAGAATAACAAGTCTCTCCCATGCTGAAGTTGGATGCACTGGGCCTGACTTGTCAGCCGCTAAACGGCAGCGCAGTGTATTTTTTGCTCGTATGACAGATAGCAATAGTTGGTGTCTGAGTGTTCGAGGAAGAAGAAGGAGAATTTACCATCAGGTCATGAGTTGTAAATGGGTACCTGCCTCTTAGGGTCAGGGAAGGTAAAGCAGCGAGGGAGAGGAGATGGGCGCTGCCCTCAATATGCTGGCCCCTAGAGAAGTGAGGTCTCTGACGCCTCGCTCCCCTACGACCTTACAGGTTATGGGACACCCTTTTACCCCCCCCATAAGTGTGACACTCTTCACCAATAGGCTGCCCCTCCCTCACCCTCCCTCCCACCACAAGGTATCCCTTCACTTTCCACCTATCCCATACTCTCGTAGACTGTTGGGGAACCACCAAAGATTTTGCAACCAGCTTCCTCCACTCCTCGCGGATTTCAACTTTCTACAAGAAGTCATTCCTCTCAAGGCCAGCCAGTCCACTCTGATGTTGTCTCCCCATCGCTTTTTCTCTGTCTTGCCTCTTTGTCCGTCCCCCTCCTTTGTACTACCGTTCTCTGTAGGACAGTCTTGGCCTGTCCATTGCACCAGTGTTGCACTGCATAAAGGTGAAGACAGCTGACAGTGTGAGCGCGGTGACTGTTGTTGACAGGGGAGCAGCACGGCTTTCGTAAGGCGGAGAACATCCAGGCAGCTTTGGACAAGCAGTTTGCCTTCTTCGGCAAGGTGCTGGGCTTCAGTCCCGCTGACAACACTGAGCAGGTAATAATGATGATAATAATAGTGATGATGGTAGTGATGATGATGGTGGTGGTGGTGGTAGTGATGATGATGGTGATGATGATATATAATAATATAATAATAATAAATGTGAGTGTGTGCATACAAATAAAGATACTCACATAAACCCACACCTTTGTCAGAAACATGAGGCTTGATCAGTGTGTATTAGTTGTGGTATTTGTCCCAGTTTTTCCTTTTACATCTTTTTCGAGCTGTGGCGTACTCTCTCTCTCTCTCTCCCTCTCTCTCTCCGTCCCCCTCTCTCTCTCCGCCCCCCCTCACTCTCTCTCTCTCTCTGGACGGGACGGGATAGCCTAGTGGTCAGAACAGTAGGCTCGCAATCTGATGACCAAGGTTTGAATCCTGTTCAAGAGGACTTCCCCCTGGAGTTAACATCAGTGCAGACTCCACTCTCCCCCAAATTCTTTTGGATGAGACTATAAACCAAGGCCATGTGTGAAACACATGCAGAACATCTTGCGCACACTTAAATCCTCTTCTGCTTTTCAAAAGAGTAGGCCATTGTGAGCCAGTGGGAACGAATGACAAAATTTACAACACTGCATACACACGGGAACTGGAAGTAAAAAAGCACATGAGTGCTTATTCCATTTTCTTTGATATAAAGAATCTCTCTCTCTCTCTCTCTCTCTGTGTCTCTCTTATGCTTTATGTCTGTCTGTCTGTCTCTCTTTCTTTTTTGCAGGGTAGTTTTGCTTTTATGTTTGTTCCCATCTTCTACAGCATGGTTCATGCAGTGTAATATGTATAGAATACTCGGCATGCAGTGGTCACCATCGTCTGTGACTGAAACATGTTGCAGCTGCAAATTGCCAACCTGAAGGAGTGAGAAGACCTGGGAGAGAGAGAGAGAGAGACGTGTCGCCTTCAAATACAGGACATCCCCCCTCCTTTCCCTCCCCGACGCCTGAAGATATTTGTATCCATTTATTGCTCAACCTGTATCCAACATTCCCGTACAGCTGAACAGCACTGTATGTAAGAGGATTGTGAATTAGTGGTTTGGATTTGGATTCAGTGGAAATGTAAACATCACTGCTAACCTCTTTCTATCTATATGGTGTATTTACCTCATCTGTTTTTGGATATAATTATTTTTTGCTACCGTAATCAGCATTGGATAAACTTTTTGAGGTTTTGTTTAGCTTTTTTAAAATTAAGGTTTGGTTCATTTTGTACGCTTTTAAATATGAAACCCTGCTGTACTCCATTGAAAACAATCATAGAGTTTAGTTTGTGGATCTTTTCATTTAATTGTGAAAGGGTTTGCACTTTTTTGGAAGGGAAGTGTGTGACTGGAAGAGAAAGAAAATCAAAATGAAGGACAGGTAAATGTTGGAAATAATGAATGGAGGTGGATTAGGTTTTCAGTGGGGAGTCAACTGTGATAGGTGACTTGCATCTGACCAGTTATTGTGGGAAGATGGAGAATGGAATTTAAGCATTCAGGAGATCTGACAGTACTGTCCCCATGTCTGCTTTTTGTGACTCGGGTGTCGTCACATTTTGGGGGATGGGTATCAAAACCACATACTGATAAATGTAGCATGGGATTCACATCTTGAAATCAGGAGATGAAATGAATAGAAGCCTTTGGTTTCATGAAAAAAAATTGACCATTCATGAGATCATTCTGAACAAGACACAAAAATTAGATTTCAATTATCTTTATTACTTTTTGAGATACATGCATCTGAGTCTCCAGGTGATCAGTGACCAAGGCTTTAGGTGCGTTCACTTTAACAGCACAAAAGTATAACTGACGACTTATCCATGTCATTTTGCGTGCATCGTCACATTTTGTTACAAGCTGGTACATTCAAATGACAAGCTGATCACACGCACACACAAAATGCAAATGGTATGAACATCGTAATGAGAAAACTTGAGGTAAATAGTTTACACACACAAAAAAGTGGATGACCCTGTGATCTCTTGCTGATGTTAAACATAGATATAAAGTGGGAGGGTCTCTGCTCACATTAGAGATATATTTATAAAAGTGGAAGGCCGTGTGTTTTTGTTTTGCTGATATTTTCAAACTTGAAGTGACAGGTTCTTTTGATTTACATAGCATTTTTTCTCTAACTGAAAGCACCTAGTGATGTGACTGCTCAAGGTGTAATTTTCAGATGTTTAATTTGTTTGTAAATTTATGGTTGTGAACAGGCTGGTTTTGGAGCCACTGCTTGGTTAACTCAATGAGGTTGTGAGATTCGGCACTCCTCTCCTTCACTGTGACGTGCTGAAGCTGAAGATTCAGCAGAATGACAAATTCTTAAAAAATACACTCAGCAATTTTCAACTGAAGGGAAATTACTCTGGCCTGTAGGGAAATCATTTTTTTTAACACAGTTGCTTTCCTTGACTGTAAGCTTGCCTATTTTGCATGTGTTGGCTACTTTTCTTTGATATGTTGACAAGCGTATTCTTTGGGATTTTGGGCTCTCCAGTGTTATGATTTTAAAAACAAAAGTTGTGTAGTGCAAAAAGTGACATCAGATGGATTCAGCTAACTTCAGGGAACATTACTTTGGTGAAAAATCATCATATTGTTTCAAGGGAGTCAGATGATGAACAGTTCAAGCCATGTAAGACAAGCAGCCCTAATTGTCAAAACTTTTTTTCAGCATTCAGTGACATATTTTGAAAATTTCTTAAAAAAATTAATTACAGTCATGTATTGAAAAACTGTGACAATCTCAAAAGTAGACATAATAAACTTTTCAATGATGTATAATTTGTATGTCTTTATTATATTGGGTAAATCTGCTGAATGTTTCAAATATAGCCAAAATCACGGGTCTCCACAAAATGACAGGATCCATTTCACTGTGACTCCATTGAGTTGAGGACTATTTGTGTAGTGGATTCCTTATTATGGTCATTGACTTGAACAAAATAACAGCCTTTCCTCTTTTCTCACCTTTTTTCCCTTTCAATTAGTCCTCTTGCTGCTGTCATTGTTCATACAATTTTAATTATGTGGAGATCACACTACATTTTCTTTGTTGGTCTTTGTGCAATACTTTGTTGTTAATGATATGGGTTGCATTGGCCCCGTTTATTCAGTGCATAAAGGTGTCTGTGTGGTGTGATTTTTCTATAATTCACACGTGATAGGTACAGTTGACTGGTTGCTCTATCTTTTTAGAATATTTCCATGTATCCTGCTTGTATGAAAATACTCCATTTAGAAAAAAAAAAAGAAAAGGAAAAAGAGTGTTGATTAAAGAGAGTGTTGATAAAAATATGTGAGAATTTTAAAATATTTATTTGTTAAATGTATTACTGCAAAGTCCACTTGATTCTGACAATGTAAGAAAAAAAATGTTTTGAGGTGCCATGAGTATTCGCTCTGTGATAAGTGTTACACTGAAAAGAGTTGCCATTTATTCAGTTCACAGATTTTGTGTTTACTATGCTGTTAACAATTGTGAGAAATAACGAAACTATGCATTGAAGATAGATTAAACTTTGTGAGTGTATATAGGTTGATTGATTGATTACACACACACACACACACACACACACACACACACACATATGCATGCGTCGATAGCCTAGTGGTTAGAACATTGCACTCGCAATCAGACGACCCAAGTTTGATTCCTGTTCAAGGGGATATTTTCCCCTGGAGTTAACATCAGTGCAGACTCCACTATCCCCAAAAGTCCTTCGGATGAGACTATAAACCGAGGGTGAATGCTCGCAGAACATCTTGCGCACACTGTTAAATCCTGTTCCACTTTGTGTAAGAGTAGGCCATTGTGTGCCGGTGGGAACAGATGACAAAATTTACTAAACTACATACACATGGGGACTGGATGTAAAAAAGCACATAAGTGCTTATTCCATTATCCATGATATAAAAGAATAACATAAAAAATAAATTAAATAAATTAAAATAAACACACACACAAATAATAATCACAGACACACACACACTGCAGAATCACATGGTGTTTGTCACATGTGTTAACTTGATTGCAGTCTTTTCTTGCGACATAAACAATTCACTGCATATTAATTGAAGAATAATGTTCAACCGGACACTACCTGTAGAGGTTGGCTTTTTTCCATTTGATGTGGTCATCATGTTATGATTTGCATTATGGAAAACTTGGACGTAGATGTCTATTTATCAGGTAAATTGTTTTGATCAGTATGTGGTAAAGTTGCTCATTTTGTGTCATACCATTTTACTTTATATCTACCTGCATCTTTTAGTGTGATCACTGATACTTTTTTAATAATTGTTTTATGGAAATTGGTGTATCGGTGCGCACGATGATTGGTATTATATCAGAAATCAAGTATATTTTATTATACTCAGGCACATGTATTACATTACGGGATAGCTCAGTGGTCAGAGCACTCGCTTTCCCCAAATAAGTTAAGCAGCATTGAATGTGGTTTCCAAGTGGACAGCTGACCACTTGCATGCCTTGGCTTCGGTACAGTACCCCAGTTTTCCCAGTTATAAATGGGTACCTGCCCTCTTTTGGGTCATGGAAGGTAAAGTAGCAAGAGAGAGATGGGTGCCGCCCTCAATATGCTGGCCCCTGGAGAAGCTGAGGTCTCTGACACCTCACTCCCCAGCGACCACATAGGCTATGGGACACCTTTACCTTTTATCTTTTTTACATGTATTTTATACATTGGATAAGTTGGGTTTGTAGATTTAAAGCTTCCCTTTAGTTCACAAGGATAATTGTACCATGCATTTCTTACATTGTAATTTTAATTTTCAATTTTATTTTGTGAAGAATGAAAATGCACTCATGTGCTTGTTTACATTCTGTCTCACTGTGCATGCAGTTTTCAAAATTGTTTTTAATTCTGATGTTTTTGCAGATTTTTCATCGTGATTTTTATGGAAAGGATAGATAAATTGTGTACTATAAACAGGTGAGGCAGACATATACACTTGTATGTATAAAATAAAAGGTGACTGTATCAAACTTAGTCTGTATGCATGTTATGATCTTGGAATGAATGATTGTTTGTATGAATGTATAAAGTGCATGAATATTTCCACACCTCTGACAGCAGTTCTGGAAAGAAGAAAAGTGATACGATGGTGGTGGGATGGGGAAGATGCAGAGTTAAAATGCTAGGAGCAATGAACACAAAAGCAGAACCCCACAAAGAAATAACCACACACACACTCCATGAAGCTATGGTTATACCATTTTCACATTGTTCATTGTTATCTTTCAGGCTTTCAGCAACAGATTATCAACATGTTGAAAGAAAGTTTGGGACATGACAGCAAAACGGAACTTTCTGCATGCTATTTCAAATATATTGTGTCCATTAAGGTCACAAATGTAGATCAGTCATATCAAGTGCAGCAAATTCTGGAATCTGTGATCTCAACCTAGATGAAAAAAACCCCAACTTCTCAATATTTTCCACAGAGACAAATAGGACTCAACTATGCTAGAAACATCATATCTTCTGATAATGTAAAAGTCCTTACCAAATCTGTTGGCAACTCAACCATCGATAACACCAAGTTCGGCATTAGCTGCCGCATCTAATGACACTGACATGATCCTCCTTCTCCATGTGCTCCGGTCTTCACTGGCCCTGCTGACTTCGTGGATTCTCATGCCACAGGATTCAGTGACATTGCCAGTGAGAGAAGCTGGAGGTCTGCCTTTTTTGTTTTTTGCCTTGGTCTTGCCTTGAAAGACAGTCTTCATGAGGTCCGTATCTTGGTTTTGTAGCGCATGGCCTACTTATCTTGGTTTCCTTTCATTTATTCAAAGTAAGAAGTTTTCTTCTTGTTTCCAGTTCAAGTAATACAATTTCATTTTGTTCTTTTATCTGTCCCAACTGACCCTGGGCAGCCTTCTAAAAATTGCTGCCTCATTCCAGTGTTTACAATGCAGGTGATACATGGCTGAAAAAGGGGAAATGGCATCAAGATTTTCTTACCCAGAAAAACAGATGATAGGAGGGGGGAAAAGGGAGAAAAAAGAACCTAAGTGATAGAAATGCACTGTAAAAAATACATTTCTCAGGAGAGAGGAATATGATTCACACAAAAAGGCCTCGACATTCACAGCAAGGTAACTACATCTTGGGATTATATTCCTAATGTTCATTGTGTTTTAAAACTACCATCCCCGCCCACCCCCCCACCCCCACCCCTCCCGGATACATTCTTACAAAAGCATGAACACATTTTACACACCAGTATTATTTCCATGTTTTATTTAGAAAAACCAGCTTTGAAAAACAAAATGCAGTCAGTATACTATTCTTATGTTCAAAGCAGTAACTTTTGTTAATAAAGAATAATGTGGTGGTTAGTATCTTTCATACTAAAACATTTTACAGCTATGCAAGCTGCCATGGTACAGGGGCTAGTGCCATCAGTTCCTGACCTTAAAAGTGAGTTTGCCATGGACAGAGTGAGACCATCATCCACTTTGAGAGTGTTGCTCAACCTATTTTAACCAACACTGCAGGTTACTGTATCTCTTGGGCTTAGTGGATGTCGGGATATCTTATGATATAAAGCGTAGAGTACAGCCCTATCGAGTAGTCTCAAAGTTGGTGCATTTCCATAGCAGCAGCATGACATCTTCATCACCATCAACAATCATGCAATAAGAGAAAACTCTCTGATTCGGCTGCTCTGGTGTTATGGTATGACCTTGGTCTCAGTTTCCTATACAATACACTTCCATGCCTGTGGTAAGTTGGTGTCAAAGCCTGAGGGATCAGGTTTCTAGGAGAAAGTCATTTGCAGAACGTTATGGCGGTCACCACCCTAAGTTGGTGATTCACTCGGCCTGGCTCCATGACTAAGCTATTGTCATCATCAAGAGGTTCAGTTGTTCTGCATGTTAGCTCAGGACAGACACAGATCCAGCAGCAGTGCAGGTGCCACTGGCCACAGTGGCCTCACGGCAGTCTGGTATTGATAGGCTTCCTGTGGACTTCTGACCTTAAGGATGCTGCCTGAAAAACTGAAGTAGGTAGGGGGGGCAAGGAGATGAAAAGAAGTGGCCGTGGGAACAGCAGGATGGGAATGTCACAGAAGATGCGGCGGCAGAAAAAAAAAGAAAAAAAAGTTACATTTATCACTGTTCTGACAGTCTTGTTTTACAAGTAAAAATAAAACATTCACACATGTGCACGTGCGCACACACACACATACACACACACCCCAATCACCATGCATAATCGCACACATTAAAGCCTGCTTGTATGATTTGCTCTGTGTGTGTGTGTGTGTGCTCATGCATGCATGTGTACTAATAGAAAACTGCCATATAGTTCACAACACACAAAAAAACCTAGCCCTGTCTTTACTTTAGTTTTTGTCTGCCCTATCATGAAAATGTGGTCTGCACTTCTTCTGTTCATCACCTTAACACACGTTCATCACCTTAACACATGTTCATCACCTTAACACATGTTCATCACCTTAACACATGTTCGTAAACTCACATAAGAATATCATCACACATACACATCATGCACACACACACAAATACAAAGGAATATCATTTACATACACATCATGCACACACACATACACACACAAGCATGCACACATACATATGCACTCTCACTCTCAAATAAGCACATAAACCCACAGACTGGGCTTAACACATGCAAGCATACTCCCATACACAGAGGTTCACAAACACACATACACAAAGGTTCACAAACACATAGAGGTTCACACATACACAAAGGTTCACACATACACAGAGGTTCACACACACACATACACAAAGGTTCACACACACACACATAGAGGTTCACACACATACACGCACTCTCACACACACACACCCTCGCTCCTCCCTTCTTTTGACATGTGTAAGTAAAATTCATTTGATTCGCTCTCAAACCAATATAAACGGTTCACTCAGCAACCACAAGAGCCATCTGACGAGTCTCTGTGAGCAGTCCACTCAGCAGTACAAAACGAATCCACTGAGCAGTTTACTGAGCACTTCTCCCATGACGATGACTGCTGAGGCAATTTTTGGTCAGGTATGGGGAAGAAAAAAAACCCACAACAAAACAACAGCAGCAGCAGCAGCAGCAGCGTCTGCTACAGAATCAGGGAGAAACATACTTGTCGGCCCATCGTCATTTCCATCGGATAGCCTGGAATCAACAGAACACATCCACATCAACATAAAGTTGCATCCAAAGCAAGCTTTTTGGGGTAGGGGATGGGGATGTATGGGGTTGGAGAGGGGGGTAGGGGAGGAGGCTTCAAGAAACAGAGCACCCAAACAGCAGTGATACTTGCTCTCATCATCCATCCCCTATGGGGATGGAATGCGGGGGCTTTCAGAATAAATACCAACCTCACCTTCTACAAATAATGCAAAAGGAATTCCATCTTTTCTATCCCTCTCTTAGTTTATGTCTTCTTCTTTTTCTTCCCGTCACTGCCTTCTTGGTCCGTTCTCCTGCCTTTTTTTCAAGAAAGACTTAGAATTTAGCGATTCCCTCCCATGCTGAAGTAAGATGCATTGGGCCTGACTTGTCAGGCACTTAACGGTAGCACAACAGAGCCTTTGGGGTAGAAGGTTCAGGGGGGACAGTCATTGGAGGGACATTGTGGTGGTTGCCACTTCGGGTGGGCAACACTCAGTCTGGCTCCATGACTGAGCTAATACTGTTGTTAGTAGGGGGCTTAGTAGATGGTGTCCTGCGTATGTAAGCTCAGAACAGGCACCACTAAACACCACCAAAGCGACCCAGCAGCAGTGCAGGGCTCCTCTGGATGGTGGCCCCACGGCAGCCTGATAATAATAATAATAATAATAATAATATATGGAATTTATATAGTGCTGAATCTTGATGAGCTCCCTGTGGACTTCCAACCCTGGGGTTGAAACATAATGAATCTGGGTATGGCTGTGGTGGGGGAATGGGATGAGCGGTGTGGGAACAGCAGGACGGGGACATCACGGAAGATGAAGGCAGCAAAAAAAAATGTTGCTGTTTGAGAGTTCGACAAAGAAGATAAACTCATCACTGCAGAATCACATGTTCTCAAGCACACACCAGTATGCCAGGTGCACAAACACATGCTCACACACAGCCCATAAACACATAAAAAGCCCAGGTGTACACACATTTTCATATTATACATCAGACTGTTATAACATGTATGATGAGATCATTATCAGTTAATGTTGATACTCAAATGGGTGGTACAGCATAATAATAATAATAATAATAATAATGTATGGAATTTATATAGCGCTGAATCTTGTAAAGCAACAAATCAAAGCGCTCAGATGACTTTTTTTTTTATATCAAGGATAATGGAATAAGCACTCATGTGCTTTTTTACATCCAGTCCCCGTGTGTATGCGGTTTTGTAAATATTGTCATCCGTTCCCACCGGCACACAATGGCCTACTCCTTCGAAAAGCGGAAAAGGATTTAACGTGTGCACAAGATGTTCTGCATGCATTCACACATGGGGCCTCGGTTTATAGTCTCATCCGAAGGACTTATCATCAGAGGTGACATGCTCTCTCTGGGGAGAGCAGGCTGAATCTCATGCAGGGAACATTCTGTGACTGTGTCTGAGGTACACTGGATGATATACAGACATTCTGTGACTGTGTCTGAGGTACACTGGATGATATACAGACATTCTGTGACTGTGTCTGAGGTACACTGGATAATATACAGAACATTCTGTGTCTGCGGTACACTGGATAATATACAGACATTCTGTGACTGTGTCTGAGGTACACTGGATAATATACAGAACATTCTGTGTCTGAGGTACACTGGATAATATACAGACATTCAGTGACTGTGTATGAGGTACACTGGATGACATACAGACATTCAGTGACTTGTGTCTGAGGTACACTGGATAATATACAGACATTCTGTGACTGTGTCTGAGGTACACTGGATAATATACAGACATTCAGTGACTTGTGTCTGAGGTACACTGGATAATATACAGACATTCTGTGACTGTGTCTGAGGTACACTGGATAATATACAGACATTCTGTGACTGTGTATGAGGTACACTGGATAATATACAGACATTCAGTGACTGTGTCTGAGGTACACTGGATAACATACAGACATTCTGTGACTGTGTCTGAGGTACACTGGATAATATACAGACATTCGGTGACTGTGTCTGAGGTACACTGGATAACATACAGACATTCTGTGACTGTGTCTGAGGTACACTGGATAATATACAGACATTCGGTGACTGTGTCTGAGGTACACTGGATAACATACAGACATTCTGTGACTGTGTCTGAGGTACACTGGATAATATACAGACATTCAGTGACTGTGTCTGAGGTACACTGGATAACATACAGACATTCAGTGACTGTGTCTGAGGTACACTGGATGATATACAGACATTCTGTGACTGTGTCTGAGGTACACTGGATGATATACAGACATTCAGTGACTGTGTCTGAGGTACACTGGATGATATACAGACTTGCTCCTCACCTCGTCTCGTAGAACCCGCCTGGCGTAGTCCCCCTCCACGGTGGCTGCATTCTTCCTGGCAAAGTCCTCCACCCCTGCCCGTCCTTCAGTTTGACCAGAGTCTGTCCACAACACACACACAGAGAGAAGAAGGTGGTCAGGATACTGGTAATGACAATGAGCACAAAACTAGAAGAAAGACATGGGGAAAGAAAAAAAAGAACTACTAAAATAACAACGAAACTTATCACCACCCACAACACCATCATCCTCATCTGGTTTTGGTTTTGTTTCATTTTATGCGTGGTTGATGTGGTTTTTCCCCACGCTATGGTGACCTTCTTGGGTTGTCCCTTATGGTTGGCCAGGGCGTTGACACAAGGAACAGCAGTAGAGTCGATCCTGTTTTAATCTGTATACAGTTGCACAGTTATAATCTGTGACTTTAAGTTTTATGAGGTGACAGCCCTGATATAGCCTCTGTGGTCAGAGGGGCTATAAACAACGGGATTGGATTGGATCCTCATATCATCACCATCATCATCACCACCACCGCTGTCGCTACCACCACCACAATCATCATCACCATCATCATCATCACCACTGTCGCTACCACCACCACAATCATCATCACCACAATCATCATCAACACCACTGTCGCTACCACCACCACAATCACAATCATCATCACCATCATCACCTCTGGCGACTACCACCACCACCACAATCATCATCACCATCACCACTGTCACTACCACCACCACAATCATCATCACCATCGTCATCCTCTTCGACATTTACCTTTCCTCCCATTCCTGGCTCTTTACAAAAGAACAGCCATAATCCCTTACATAAGTGTTCATGCTGCGATCATGTGAATGTATAGGTAAAGGTAAAGGTATCCCATAACCTATAAGGTCGTAGGGGAGCGAGGCGTCAGAGACCTCACTTTTCTAGGGCCAGCGTATTGAGGGCGGCGCCCATCTCCTCTCCCTCGCTGCTTTACCTTCCCTGACCCTAAAGAGGACAGGTACCCATTTACAGCTGGGTGAACTGGGGGAACTGTACTGAAGCCAAGGCGCGCAAACGGTCACCCATCCAAGTGGTAACCACGCTCGACGCTGCTTAACTTGGCTGGGGGAAAGCGAGTGCTCCGACCACTGAGCTATCCCGTCCCGTGAATGTATACACACATAAATACATACATACATACATACATACATCTCTTGGCGATTTACCTCAATCGTGATCTTCCTACAGCCCGTTTTTCGACTCAAGGTCAGCCTGGTGTCAAGGTCATCCACCAGTTCTAAGTACTTGGTCAGGATCTAGAGTCCGACAGACATGATGGCAATAAGTGTGTACTCGTCCTCATGAAAATCATCTACAAGTGCATATGTAGAACATCTTGCGCACACATTAAAACCCGTTTCGCTTTTCAAGAGAGTAGGCCATTGTGTGACGGTGAAAACGAATGGCAACATTTACAAAACTGCATACACACGAGGACTGGATGAACATAAGTGCTTATTCCATTATCCTCGAAATAAAAGAATAAATTTTTTTTAAATATGTACATGCAGGAGTGCATGTGGGTACACAACAACACAGACACACATGCTAATGTACAAGCATGCACATGCACGCGCGTGCACACACACATACATTATATATATAATGTGTGTGTGTGTGTGCACGCGCGTGCATGTGCATGTGTGTGTGTGTGTGTATATATATGATAATAATAATAATAATAAATGGAACTTATATAGCGCAATATCTTGCAAAGACAAATCAAAGCGTATGCATTCAACCTAATCTTACACAGTCATACAACCAATGACAAATAATCAATAGTTCAAACAGATATCATCTATATATATATATATATATATCATAACATATATATACATACACACACACACATACATACACACACTCTTTACGTAACACACACACGCACACCACTTCCTTCCCACCACTGTCTAATATCACAACTTGTGAGGAGACATAACATGAAATCACACACACACACATACAAAACACACACACACACAAAACACACATACACACACACAACACACATTGTAACACACACACAAACACACCCACAAACACACACAAAACACACACACACATTGTAACACACACACAAACACACCCATAAACACACACACATTGTAACACAAACACACCCACACCAAAACGCCCACCACACACACACACACACACACACACACACACACACACCCACTCTTTGCACAACACACACATACACACACAGAACACCACTCACATCAACAGGAGCCTGAAACTTGTGCAGAATGTCGACTACTTTGTCAAAACCGATGGCCGCCTTCATCTTCTTCCCTCCAAACCAACCCTGCACACACACACATGCACACACACACACACGCGCATGCACACACACACACACATAATAATAATAATAATAATAATAATAATAATAATAATAATATATGGAATTTATAGAGCGCTATATCTTGCAATTACAAATCAGAGCGCTTCCATTCAATCTGCTCATACACAAGCAACAACAATGATTCACAATATTCTAACAAATTCAAATGTACACACACACAAACACACAGTTTGTACATTTCAGCAGGGTGATGGAATTTTGGCTTCTAAAGGCAGGGGCAGATATGAGATGAAACAAGAGGGAAAAATCTAAGTTTTGAAATAGGTATATACATAGGTACATACACACACATACACACAACACACACACACACATGCACACACACATACACACACACATACACACACACATACACACACATACACACATGCACACACACACACACACATACACACACACATACACACACATACACATACACACACACATACATACACACACACACATACAACACACACATACACACACACACATATACACACACACACACACTCTCCTGTTAGTCCCTCTTTTATCCTTACTTTTATTTATTTATTTATACCACTTTAAGTCACAAGATTTCTCTGCTGGCTCTTCCTGGGGTGAGCACATCGCCACAAGAGCAGCGCCACCCTTTTTTAATTTTTTTTGGTCTGCAACTGTATTTGTTTCCCTATCAAAGTGGCTTTTTTTTTCCTACAGAATTTTGCCAGGGACAGCTCTCTTGTTGCCGTGGGTTCTTTTACATGTACTGAATAATTTTGTGTAACACACGCGACCTCGGTTTATCGTCTCATCCGAAAGACTAGCACCCAGACCACCACTCATGGTCTCGTGGAAGGGGGGAAAGTTTCAGGCCCAAACAGGATTCGAACCACCGCACACTTCCGACCGGGACTTTTCGCTTTCTAGACAGGCGCGTTACCTCTGGAGACCGATTGACTACAAGCGCTCTGATTTGTAATTGCAAGATATAGCGCTCTATAAATTCCATATATTATTATTATTATTATTATTATAGCTCTGAAGAGGGCGGGGGCTGGTGGTTAGAGCATCAAGCTCATCATCTGATGGCCCAGGGTTCAGCCACCACAGAAGTGCCCCATCAAGGGGGAAGTTTTTCCCTGGAGTAAACATCTTGTGTGTGTGTGTGTATGCACGTTTGTGTGAGTGTGCAGGGGGAAGGGTGGGGGGCATGCATGCATCTTGAGTGTGTGTGTGTGTGGGTGGGTGGGGGCATGTGTGTGTGATAGAGAGAGAGAGAAAGACGGTGTGTGTGTGTGTGTGTGTGCGTGTTTGTGTGCGTGTGTGTGAGTATATGTGTACACAAGAAGGTGTGTGTGTGTGTGAGTAAATGTGAGTGAGTGAGTGAGTCAGTGAGTGAGCAAGCGAGCGAGTGTGTGTGTGTTTGTGAGTGATTGTGTGTGTGTGTGTGTGCAAGTATGCTATATTACTTCAGCATGTGAGCTTGTAGCTCTTGTCCTTCATCCCTCCCTCCCCCCACAAAACCCCACCACCTTCTCCCAAATTTTTTTTGTCTTATCCCTCAGCACTGTAATCCTGCCTACAGGTGTGGAGATTTTTATGCACTCTATAAAGCTGCCCTCAATAAACTGCCCTCAATATGCTGCCCCCCTGGAGAAGCTGAGGTCTCTGATGCCTCACTGCAACTACCAGCACAAAGGTTATGGGACCCCTGTACCTTTTATAAACCCTTTATTCATTTATTATAACCCTTTATTCATTTATTCACGCCGTCAGCGCCTGGGCCTTATCACAGTTCTTGATTAAACCATTGATGCTGGGGGCAACAGCAAAGTGAGAGGCTGTATGACTAGTGGCTTTCCCACTCATGGAATTCCACTTTACACCTTAGTCTTTATTGATCGACTATGACTCTCTGACTAGGAGGCTTGACTTGCACAGTCCTTATGTGCTGCAGCCCTGAGGGCTAGTTGGCCTTTGGAGAACATCTCCAACGCTGACTGTCCTTATGCCCACTTGGCCGAGAGAGTGGGGATGTACTGTGGGAAAAGCATCTCCACTATAATCAAATTTCTGCCCAAGTTCAAAACAGCAGCTGCCTCCTCTGCTGTTTTGGAGGTCATGGTCGACACAACGGACAAACGACATACATACATTCATTTATTCATTCAAGAGCAGACGTAACTTGCCGACAGAGGACATTACCTTGGCTGTCAGCAGCAGCTCGATGTCTGTCCACCCTCTGGCCTTGGCTCTGGCACTGAGGGCTGTCCACACGTACTGCCGCTCTGGGATCTGGTGACATCGTGTATCGCACAAAATAATGACAATGTATCAAAGTCAACATTGTTTATACATATTGCTGCTCTGGGATCTGGTGACATTATGTATCGCACAAAATAATGACAATGTATCAAAGTCAACATTGTTTATCACACAGAGTATCAAATTCAACATTGTTTATACATTGTTTATACATATTGCTGCTCTGGGATCTGGTGACATTGTGTATCGCACAATATAATGACAATGTATCAAAGTCAACATTGTGTATCACACAGTGTATCAAATTCAACATTATTTATACATTGTTTATACATATTGCTGCTCTGGGATCTGGTGACATTACGTATCGCACAAATGACAACGTATCAAATTCAACATTGTTTATCACACAGTGTATCAAATTCAACATTATTTATACATTGTTTATACATATTGCTGCTCTGGGATCTGGTGACATTATGTATCGCACAAATGACAATGTATCCAATGCAACATTGTTTATCAGACAGTGTATCAAATTTCAACATTATTTATACGTTTATACATATTGCCGCTCTGGGATCTGGTGACATTATGTATCGCACAAAATAATGACAATGTATCAAATTCAACATTGTTTATCACACAGAGTATCAAATTCAACATTGTTTATACATATTGCCGCTCTGGGATCTGGTGACATTACGTATCGCACAAAATAATGACAATGTATCAAATTCAACATGGTTTATCACACAGAGTATCAGATTCAACATTGTTTATCACACAGTGTATCAAATTCAACATTGTTTATACATATTGCTGCTCTGGGATCTGGTGAAAGAACGCATGCAGAACATCGTGTGCACACGTTAAAACCCGTTTCGCTTTTCAGAAGAGCAGGCCATTGTGTGCCAGTGGGAATGGATGACAAAATTTACAAAACTGCATACACATGGGGACTGGATGTAAAAAAGCACATAAGTGCTTATTCCATTACCCTCGAAATAAAAAAAGAATAAAATAGTGTATCAAATTCACATTACATATTGCACAGTGTATCAAATTCAACAGTGTTTATACATATTGCCGTTCTGGGATCTGGTGACATATATTGCAGAGCGTATAAAATTAAACAGTATTTATGCATACCACCGCTCTGGTGATATCATACATTGCACACATCAGATTCTTTTTTGTACACAGAAGCACACACATGCAAGCACACATACACACATGCGTGCATGTGCACACACACTTGCACACACACACACACGTACGCACGCACATGCACACACCAAGACAAAGAGACCACAAAAATAACACAAGTATGGAGGGGTTGGGGGTGTTTGTTTTGTTTTTGAATAGTTACAATGTTTTAAAAAACAAAGAAACACACCGTTACAGTGTTTTTCACTTTTCCACTCTTAACCAACCTCCTCCTACATGTTCACATTTTAAACTAATGAAATTACATATGTGTGCAGAGAGAGAGAGAGAGAGAGAGAGAGAGAGAGAGAGAGAGAGAGAGAGAGAGAGAGAGAGAGAGAGAGAGAGAGAGAGAGAGAAGAGACAGACAGACAGACAGACAGACAGACAGACCAGACACAGAGAAACACAGAGAACTCAAACTCAAATATTTTAATGAGGGTAATTGGGTAATCCAGAGGCTTCTTTACACCAGGCCTTCATGGGGAAAAAAGTGAAACAAACATGAACAATGAATTAATAAACAAGATAATATCAAATAGCAATGAAATGAATAGTCAAACTGTCATTCAAAAAGAAGAGGAGAGAGAGAGAGAGAGAGAGAGAGAGAGAGAGAGAAGAGAAGAGAGAGAGAAGACAGACAGACAGACAGACAGACAGAGAGTCAGAGAGAGAGACACACACAGAGACAGAGAGAGAGAGAGAGCGAGATGTAATCATCAGCTAAACAGCAACAACCGAAACAAAAAGCATTGCACAGTAAAACAGAGAAAAAAGGAACAGTGGGGGGAAAAGCTTACCTCATGTCTCTTCTTGATAGCCAAAGGACTGGCAAAGCTGTTCTGTAACACACACACACACACAACACACACACACACACGCACACATCATACACACACACACACACACACACACACTGATCAGGGTCAGCTCTCTTTCAGCCTTCTAACAAGGCACTGCTGTTATCTCGGGGGTAAGTTTAATCTGGCGGAGCCCATTTCTCTCTTGGTCATAGATTGCATGCTGGGTATGTTGGTGTCATCCACACCATCACTTGTCTATGACAGGGGATGGGTTGTTTTTAAAAAAAAAAATTAACACATGTGTAGAGTTGTGTTCTGTTCTGTTTTATTGCGTTGTATGTGTTGTTTTGTTGTATTGTATTGTCTTGTATAGTATTGTACTGTATATCATTATTGCATTGTATTGTACTCTACTGCACTGTATTGCATTGTAATGTGTTGTATTGTATAGTATAGTATTGAATTCTATAGTACTGAAGCAAAACAGATTTCTCTGCATGAAATTTAGGTTCTTTCCCTGGAGACAGCTTGTCACCCTAAAACACGCTCCTTTTTGTTGTTGTTGTTGTTATTGATTTTCACGTCCAAATATTAATCATCTGTTTCCTGATTTCCTTACCAGTTGTTATATGTGAATATTGGTACATGGGAACTCAAGGTCTACATGTAACGCGCCTACCTAGAAAGCGAAAAGTCCAGGTCGAAAGTGTGCGGTGGTTCAAATCCCGTTTGGACCTGAAACTTTTTCCCATCAATTAGACCATGAGCGGTGGTCTGGATGCTAGTCTTTTGGATGAGACGATAAACCGAGGTCCCGTGTGTTACACAAAATTATTTAGCGCAGGTAAAAGAACCCACAGCAACAAGAGAGTTGTCCCTGGCAAAATTCTGTAGAAAAAAGCCACTCTCATAGGGAAACAAATACACATGCAGACAAAAAAAAAAAAAAGAAAGAAAAATATATGTGACGCTGCTCTTGTGGTGACGTGCTCTCCCCAGGGAGAGCAGCCCAAATTTCATGCAGAGACATCTGCTGTGACTTAAAGTGGTATATATAAATAAATACATAAATAAATAAATAAATATAAACAAATAAATAAATAAAGGTTGCTGTCCTACTTGACTGAAGTACTTGCACAGGAAAAAGTCAGAGCTAATGTTCACTTCAGGTCGGAAAGAAAAAACCCTCAGATGGACATCTCAACCAAGCTCAAAGCCATGAGGTCAGGTCCTTTCCTGTCACCTCCTTCTTGTCTATTTTCTGCCTTCTTGGTCCTTTCTCCTGCCTCTTTCTTTTTCAAGAAAGACTTACAAGATACAATTCTCTCCTATGCTGAAGTTGGATGCGCTGGGCCTGACTTGTCAGGTGCTTAATGGCAGCGCCAACACAGTTTCACTCATATGACAGACAACAATAGTTGCTGTCTGAGAGTTTCATGAAGAAGGACATTCGCTCATTCCTCCCCACACACCATCCTTTACCTCCTGCAAGTGGTAGTGGTAGAGGCTGTAGTAGAAGAGTGTGGTGGTCACCGGCATGTTGACCAAACACCGTCGCCGTGGGAACTCCACAAATATTCGGCTTTTGCCTTCCCGCTCTGCTTGTGAATCCGACTCCTGCCATCCATGGAACAGTCAGTCAATCAATCAATCAGTCAATCAATCAGTCAATGCAAGTCCTGCCATCCATGGAACAGTCAGTCAATCGATCAATCAGTCAATGTGAGTCCTGCCATCCATGGAACAGTCAGTCAATCAATCAATCAATCAGTCAATGCAAGTCCTGCCATCCATGGAACAGTCAGTCAATCAATCAATCAATCAATGCAAGTCCTGCCATCCATGGAACAGTCAGTCAATCCATCAATCAATCAATCAATCAGTCAATGAAAGTCCTGCCATCCATGGAACAGTCAGTCAATCAATCAATCAATCAGTCAATGCAAGTCTGCCATCCATGGAAAATTCAGTCAATCCATCAATCAGTCAATGCAAGTCCTGCCATCCAATGAACAGTCAGTCAATCAATCAATCAGTCAATGTGAGTCCTGCCATCCATGGAAAATTCAGTCAATCGATCAATCAGTCAATGCAAGTCCTGCCATCCACTGAACAGTCAGTCAATCAATCAATCAATGCAAGTCCTGCCATCCATTGAACAGTCAGTCAATCAATCAATCAATGCAAGTCCTGCCATCCATGGAACAGTCAGTCAGTCAATCAATCAATCAATGCAAGTCCTGCCATCCATGGAACAGTCAGTCAATCAAACAATCAATCAATCAACCAGCAACTCAGATCATAACTGCCAGTGTGCCAGATTTTAGAATCTACACATCTTGACAGGATATATCATACCCAAACCAACCAAAAATCTAAGAGAACACAGAAACAGAGCTGCTAAAGCAAGTTGAAAAACCTGCCATGTTATCAATTTTTACATCTGATCAGTGGATAAAATAATAATAATAATAATAAATGGAATTTATATAGCGCTATATCTTGCAGACAAATCAAAGCGCTTGCACTAAACTCATTCTTACACAGTCATACAACCAGTGACAAGTAATAGTTCCATCAAGTCCAAATGTGCACACACGCACACACACACACACACACAGAGAGGTCACACACCCTGGCAGGGCAATAGAATCTTGGCTGTTGAAGGTAGGGAAAAACTATGAGATGAGGCAGGAGAGGAAAATCTTAGGTTTGAAATAAATATGTCTTGAGACTGGATTTAAAAGTGTCATAAGAAGGCTTTTGGCGGAGAGAGAGAGAGGGAGATCATTCCACATCAATGGACCTGAAATTGAGAAAGAGCGACGGCCGATGATGGATTGGTTGAATCTAGGTATTCGTAGGACAAGGTATCTGCAGCAGAGCGGAGAGAACGAGAAGGAGTGTACAAGTGAAGACATTCACAGAGGTAGGCGGGTGCTGTTTTGTGGAGACATTTGTAACAGAGGGTACTAATCTTATAGTTTACTCTCTGTGGCACCGGCAGCCAGTGGAGAGATTGCAAGAGAGGGGTAATATGCTCAGATTTTTTCTTTCTGAGGATTAGACGAGCTGCAGAGTTTTGTATACGTTGAAGGAATTGGATTGATGATGATGGCAGACCAGCCAACAGAGAATTGCAATAGTCCAGACGTGAAAGAATGAGAGACGCAACAAGTTTGGATGTTGCATCTGTGGACAGGTACTTTCGAATTGCACTAATACGCTGTAATTGATAGTAGCAGGACTGGCAGGTCTGGGTGATGAATATTTGCATAGAGAGAGTGTTGTCAAGAATGACCCCTAGATACTTCAAAGCAGTGGATAAAGGGACTGATGCATTGCCAATGACACCAAACGAAGAGATCCAGTTTTCTCATACAGTTCAAAGTACCCTCGAATTTTATCAGAAGCTTACATAAACCTGGGGGGGAAAATCCCACATACGCCCACTGCTGATGAATCTCAAACCCACATCCTTCAAGCCAAGAGTCTACTATCCTAACCGCTCGGCCAAGAAGGCTGGTTTCTGTCCACTACACAGATCCCCGCCATGTGTACACACCTCAATGGGCCTCTGTCGCTCCAACAGATCTATGTGCTCTCTCACGTAGCCCGCGTCACTACTCAGTGACGGGTCGCATTCAAAATGGGCCCTGCAGACAACACGCAGGCATTACTTTAGGCTTAGGGAAACACAAGAACAAGTGAGAGGGAGGGAGATACACAGAGAGAATGGGTGAGCATATGAATGAATGGGTGAATGAATGAATGAATGAATGAATGAATGAATGAATGAATGAATGAATGAATGAATGAATGAATGAATGTTTTCCATTGAGGGAAAGGAATAAGCACACATCATGGATTTTTTCCACATCGAGTCACCAGCCATCAGTCACAGAAATTTAAAAACACAACAAAATTAAGCAAACAAACAAATGAAAATTAAAAAAGGTCTGAAAGAAAACCAACAACACGGTAATATCAATGTTAAAAAAAAAAGAACATGTCAATCATTCATTCATTCCTTGACAAAAAAATACAAGAAATTGTGTGCAAAAATGATTCTCAAGGTGAGTTTGAGGAAAAACACAAAACTGAAAACCAATTCTGAAAGAAACCATAACAAGTATTCTTCCTTAAAAAAGAAATGATGGGTCTTGTCAAGCCACCGAACTGGGGTGAAAGTTATGGAATTTCTATTTTCATACCTCATCTTGAGTTCCAAAGTTCACTCATAATGAGATTTTGCTTTTGCTACCATTCACACACCATCAAGATAGCTACATTTAGGGATGATGTCTAAAAACAACACCAGAGTGTATGCATTTCTTTAAACTTCTGTCATCCATTCCTATCAGCATGCAGAGTCCTACTATTCCAAAAGGCAGAACAGGTTTTCAACATGTGTGCGCAAGATGTTCTGAGTGCATTTGTACATGCAACTTTGGATTACAGTCTCCTCAGAAATACTTTCATGGGAATGGAGGAAATACAGGTGTTAACTGCTGGGGGAAAATCTGCCCATGGAGCAAAAGCTGACATTAACTCCAGGGGAAAAAAATCGCTTCAAACAGGCGCCTCAGGGGTCTTCTTCTTCTTTGCATTGCCTGGGTTATATTGTGAGACCAGATCTTCTAAGGAATTCAGCAGTTTCTGCTCCAGAGGCGTGGGCTCAGGCCACACTTCCAGCCTTAGCGTCTGGAGAGTCCTGCAGTCTTGGCCTCAGGGGGGATTGGGACATGTGCCATCAGACTGCAAAAACTCAACCCTCAAACCACCGGACTACCCTGTCCCCTTGAAGGCTGTGGATGGATGGATGGATGGATGGAGGGATGGAGGGAGGGAGGGAGGAAGAAGGGAGGAGAGAGAGAGGCAGGAGGGAGGGGATGGAAAGAGGGGGGAGGGGGATGGAGGGATTGAAGGATGGATGGGGGATGGATGGAGGGAGGGAGGGAGGGATTGTGGGACGGATGGATGGAGGGAGGGATGGAGGGAGAGATTGAGGGAGGGAAGGAAGGATGGGTGGATGGATGGATGGATGGAGAGAGGGGTGGATGGGGGTGGGTTGTTGGATGGATGGATGGATGAATGGATGGATGGATGGATGTGTCTTCAATTTTACGTCTGTTCACTTAAAGTGATATTAGACGAAAATGGATGGATGGATGGATGGATGATGGATGGATGGATGGATGGATGGATGGATGGATGGATGGATGGACGGGCAGACAGAAGCTGACGGTGCTGCTGCAGACTGACCTGAGGCAGGCTTTGAGCATGGACACCTTGGTGCTGGTGTCTCCCGTACTGCTCGCCAACTTGTACTTCATGATCTGAGTGACCGGCAATGATACATGTTGTGAATATTTCAGAAAGGGAGAAAGAGAGACAGGAGAGAGGGGGGGGGGGGGGGGGGGGGGAAGAAGGATGGCAGGAGGGGGAGAGGGAGGGAGGGAGGGAGAGAGATTTTATTTATTTTATTGATTTATTTATTCTTTTACATCAAGGATAATGGAGAGGGAGGGAGAGAGAGGGAGGGGGAGAGGAGAGAAAGAGGGAAGAGGGAGGGGGAGAGGAGAGAAAGAGGGACAGGGAGAGAGAGAGAGAGAGAGAGAGAGAGAGAGAGAGAGAGAGAGAGAGAGAGAGAGAGAGAGAGAGAGAGAGAGAGAGAGAGAGAGAGAGGTGCAAAAGGAGGGTGAGAGGGACAGTGAAAGGCAGACAGAAACAGAGACTAGTGTGTGTGCGTGCATGTGTGTGTGTGCATGCATGTGGGTGTGTGTGTATGTGTGTGTGTATGTATGTATGAATGTGTGTGTGGTGTGTGTGTGTATGCGTGCGTGCGCACAGAGTATGTGTGTGTGTGTGCATGCATAGACATGTGCGTGTCTTCATGTGTGCATGAGTGTCCATGTTCATGTGTGTGTTGTGTGTGTATGTGCATCTGTGTGCGCAGTCTAACAAAAACAAAATCAACATAACTCACTGCAGCCTCTTCAGTCCTTCCAAGCATTCTGCAACACACACACACACATTGCTACCTTTTTCATCACTGTTTTATACATATTCCGTAAACAATAAACAAAACACATTCTAGAATCATAAAAAATGTAAAGCTCTAAAAAGACAACAATGTGTGTGTGTGTTGTGTGTGGGGGGGGGTATGTGTAGGTGTGTGTGTGTGTTTTGTGTAGGTGTGTGTAGGTGTGTGTTGTGTGTGTATGTGTGTGTGTGTGTGTTGTGTGTGTATGTGTGTGTGTTGTGTGTGTATGTGTAGGGGTGTGTGTGTTATGTGTATGTGTGTGTAGGTGTGTGTGTGTTGTGTGTGTGTTGTGTGTGTATGTGTGTAGGTGTAGGTGTGTGTGTGTGTGTGCATGTGCGGGTATGCATACATGTGTGTGTGTATGTTTGAATGAATGTGTTTAAACATGGGCTGTTAGCTATTAGTCTCATCTGAAGAATTGCGGGGAGACTGGAGTCAGTACTGTGACTGGATGGTACTAAGATCACCTCCCAGATACACTTGGCCTAAGCAGAGACAGGTAGAACTCAAGCAGCCAGCCTTTCCTGAGAGAAAACATCCCCACTGCCTGACCACGCCACCTACCTGGGGCTGTGCAGAGATGCGATGGTAAAGGTCTCCACTCTATTACAGTACTAATGTCCACTGAGGGAAAAAACCCCGAAGAAATTGTTAAAGAATCACCTCAGAATAGACTCCCATCCCCCTCTGCCCACAGTTACTATCTCATCACGAGTATATTTGTTCTAATCACTAAGGTACAGCCTCGTCATTTTCTCATTAAAAAAACCATAACACTACACAGCATCACATGGGAACCATCATCACCAGACAACGGTGGAAGTGGATTGGGCACATCCTCCGAAGAGACCCACAGTCAATCACAAGAACAGCATTGCACTGGACCCCAGAAGGAAGGAGAAAGAAAGGAAGACTAAAAGTAACGTGGAGGAGAACTGTAGAAAGTGAGATGAAGGCCATGCAGCAGCACTCTTGGGGATCAGTGACTAGGCTGGCCCAGGATAGGTAGGAGTGGAAGCGCTTTGTTGCTGCCCTACACACCGCTGGGTGTAATGGCTAATGATGATGATGACACAGCATCACATTTCTAACAGTTAGGCATTTCGCATTCACAATCATTCCCTCATTACAGTCACAACATAACAGCGCATCGTCACATGGACTCACGACAACGTGTCGATGAGCTCTCCGTGTTCGAAATGGCCGCGTAAGTACGTCAGGTAATGGTTGGCTGCCACGGGGCGACTGAGCAACTCGTGATGGAAGATGGATCGTTTGACCGTATTCCTCAGGTGTAGTACTGCCTGCAGTGACCAACATCACACACACACACACAGACACATTTACTCTATTATGATAATCATTATTGTAATCCTATTTGACTTATCTTGCTTTGATAGTTATTGTGTGAATATGTCATTTTTAAAAAGCGCTATTTGAAAAGTATGAGCGCATAAAAAGCACACGTTTGCTGGGTGGAGGAGGAGAGGAGGGAGGTCATTGACGGTAATATTGTCAGTTATGACGAATGCCTAGTATTTTCTAACGTTTTATTCCTGTACCTTTTTATTATCTAAAGTATAAACGTGAAAGAATGGATGAAACAGTAGGTGAAGTAATTTGTTTGTCCTGACGTTTTTATGATTTTCTTTTTTTAATTCTTAAAACATTTTTATTTAAATGTGTGTGTGGACGTGAGCGCGCACGCGCTCAGGTGTGCATGAGTATGTGTGTATATGTATATGTGGTAATTTGTATTTTCAATGTATTTCCTTATCGATATTTTTCTCTTTTTTTTACTGGTTTAATTTAACGGTAAATGATGCAATAATGTAGTGTCTTAGTATAATCATTACGAAATTTGTTCTTAGATAGATGGCTTGATGAAAAAAAGCAAATGCATTGCTTATTCAATGTACCATCTGGAAATAAAATTTTGACTTGACTTGACTTGACTTGACACACACACACATAGACACACACACTCGGGTCTCACTTCAAGAAAAATGATAAGAAGGGGGAGGGAGGGAGGTGAGAGAGAGAAAGGGGGAGGGAGGGAGAAAGAGACAGAGAGAGAGACAGAGAGAGAGGGGGGGACAGAGAGAGAGACAGAGAGAGAGGGGAGGGGACAGAGATGGAGAGAGAGAGAAAGTGAGAGAGAGAGAAACCAAACAGACAGACAGACAGAGAGAGGAGGAGGGAGGGAGGGAGGAAGAGAGAGAGAGGGAAGGGGGGGGGGGGGGGGGGGTTACGGGAGGTGAGAGAGAGAGAGAGAGAGGAGAGGAGAGAGAGAGAGACTCGAAATTAGAGAGAGAGAGAGAGAGAGAGGAGATGAGAGAGAGAGAGGAGAGAGAGAGAGAGAGGAGAGAGAGAGAGAGACAGGACAGAGAGAGAGAGTGACAGAGAGAGACAGACAGAAAGAGTCAGAGAGAGAAGAGTCAGAGGGAGGAGAGGAAGGAGGGAGGAGGAGAGGGGAGAGGGGGGTGCTACAAAGTAAACTTGTACTGAGCAACTCGTGGTTGAAGATGGACTGTTTGACTATATTCCTCAGGTGTGGCACTGCCAGCAGTGACCAACATCACACACAACACACGACACACACACACACATAGACACACACAACAGCACACACACACACAGAACACACACACACACAGACACACACATAGACACACACACACACACAGACACACACACACACACAGACACACACACACACATAGACACACACACACACATAGACACACACAGACACACAAAGACACACACGACACACACACAGACACACACACACACACACAGACACACACACACATAGACACATACACACACATAGACACACACACACACACACACACACACATAGACACACACAGACACACACACACACATAGACACACACAGACACACACACAACACACATAGACACACACAGACACACAGACACACACACACACAGACACACACAGACACACACACACACACATAGACACACACAGACACACACACACACACATAGACACACACAGACACAGACACACACACATAGACACACACACACACATAGACACACACACAGACACACATAGACACACTAATCAATCGTAATAAACAACTATTATGAAAAAAGCATAATCAAGAATTCTGGAAAAAACAAAAACAAAAAACAAAGAAAAAACCACCACCACCAACAACAACAACAACAAAAAAAAAAAAACAAACAAAAAAAAAACCCAACCCCACAAACATCAAACAGCAAAAATACCAACTTTCCAATTCATATAACTTGAAGCTATCCTTATATCAGAGAAGTCTGAAAATAGGAGTATGGCTTAATGACAATACAATTTCTTTCATTTATTCATTTCATTTATAGTTATATGCATACCCTCCCCCTACACACACATACACACAAGCACGTGCGCGTGCGCACGCACACACACGCACACGCGCACACACACACACACATACACACACTTTCCTGTCTGATATCACTATTTAGTGGAAGGACGTTAAACTGAAGAACTACTACATAGACACACACACACACACATAGACACACACAGACACACACACACATACACACACACACTCATGATGTCTCACTACAAGAAAAAATGATAAGAGGGGAGGGAGGGAGGGAGGAAGGAGGGGAGAGAAGGAGGGGGGAGAGGGAAGAAAGGAAGGAAGGAGAGAGATATAGAGAGACAGAGACAGACAGACAGACAGACAGACATACACACACACACACACACGCATGTACACACACCCACCCTTTGTAGCCTCATCCACAAAAAATGTTCAAGAGAGCAGAGTCGGCGCTAGTGTGAGCAAAACTCTCTCAAACCTGGACATTAGAAAGCAGGCTGGAACCCTTACCACAAGTTACCATCACATTTCCAGTACGATTTTCTTTACCACCGGGCTATCCCACCACAAGCATCATGTCACACACATGTGAACAGTCATACCACACGGCAGAACGGCGACTCACGGCTGTAATGGCGTTGCCATCCATGCAGGTGACCGCCTCATCCAGCAAGGACAGCTTGTCCTTCAGGGCCCGGTAACGCTCCAAGGAATACGGCTGGAACGAACAACAGCAACAACTAAACACCTTCAGTGGTAGTACGCAAGAAGCAAGCAGGAAATATGCAGTAAAGAAGGAAATGTGTACGTAACCCCATACGAGCGCTTTGATTTGTCGCTTTACAAGATTCGGCGCTATATAAATTCTATACATTATTATTATTATTATACACACTTCCTTCTTTCTTCTTCTTCTTCTTTTCCTCCCTTCATTCTGTTGGGGAGCCATCAGGGCATCCCACTATTCACCTACATCCTCCATTTCTGGACATACATGAAGCAGTTGACAATATCAAACAGCATTGACGTTAGGAGTTTGAGAGAGAGAAAAAAATTATGAAAACTCAAAACCATATTTGATATTGTTTGTTGGATGAATAGCAACTGATGTAGTCAACCTAAACCCATCAATTGTACATGGCTATATATACATGATATGCATGATATAGATCTTACAACAAAGAGTAGTGGAAGGAAATAAATGCAGCTAATCAATCCTTTGTTGTTGCAAAAATTATTTCTAAAGATTTTTTTTTTTTTTTAAACAAAAGCAACAAGTGCAAATAGAAAACTTTGATGACAGCATTTGAGGATTTTGCTTTAATAAAAACCATTAAACCAACAAAGAGTGTGGCAGAAGGTATAACTTTTGCCTTGTTTAGATTGATCAATGTATGGAAAATCCTCTTTGCATTTGAAACAAACTTCTGATAGGTGCAACAATTAGATTTTGTGCTTTTCTTTGATATCCTGGTGGTTGGCATTGGAAACTAGCACATACTGATGTCCAACTTTATTTACGCTTTTTTTTTTTTAAGAGAGGAAAATTTTCTTAAAAACTGGAATCATGGCTAAAAACCAGAAAAATTCTGGAAAAAAAGGCAATGGCTGACAACTATGAAAACATTTTCTGGATATCACACAAGGTATATCTAGCCAAAATATGTTCTGTATATTACAGAGTGTATTCAGCCTATCAGTTTTGATACTGACACTACACATCAAAACGGTTTGTCAACCTACAGCATGACAACATGTCCTCACCTCTCCTCTCATGATTCGTCTCAGGGTCAGCTCTACTGGCATCTTGGTCCACCTTTCCCTCCTGGCCGACTGAAAAACAATGTCCGGGATGTTGAAACGGTCTCTTGGTAAACATATAGTTATCTCTTCTACTGAAAAACAATTACACAGCTGAAATTTAATCATCCACATACATGAAATAATACATCAGTTAAAAGGTAACTATCTACAACTGAAAAACCATTTCTTTGTTGAAATCTGATCGTCTTTCACAGAAAAAACAATCAACAGAAACAGACTGTCTACTTCTGAAAAAACCCCAGCTGGAAATAGAATTATGTATTTTATGCTAAAACAACTTCCTAGCTAAGACATCCACTACCGACCACACACACACACACACACACACACACACACACATACACATTTAAAGGTTTAAAAGTCCTATCACATCGGCAAAATCATTCCATCTTTACTGCTGAACTTACTGCTATTTTGATGGCTTTGTACTTTCTGCTTGATTTCCCCAATACTGTTTTGCAGATTTTGTTCTGTGTTGATTCTAAATCTGCATTACAGTGTCTCAATAACTCATCATCGACCGTTAGGCAGAATCTTATTACTGAAATTAATTTGTTGGTACATTTTCTAATTCTGAGGGGTTCGAATGTTACTTTCTGCTGGGTTCCATCTCATTGTGGTATTCATTTTAATGAAAAGGTTGACAAAGCTGCCAAAAAGGCAGCAAAATATGATAGCTATTCAACTGTTTTAGATATTCCTCTTTCTCTTCATGAACTAGATGAAGGTTATGCTTTGCTTCAAAATGTTTGCTGGAAACATGTGAAAAAGAAACAGGAAGAGGCTGGTTATCCCCAGCATACTTGTTCAGTTCTGGATATTGAGAACATTCTTTGCACTCAGTACGGCTTTCGAAAATCCTGTACTAGAAAAATTGTTTCTCTAATCTACAGATTGAAATTAAATGCCTTTTGAGCAAAATTTGCCAAAAATATACAATGTATATGCGGTGAACAATTTTCCGATATTCATGTTCTGTATCAATGTCAAGGTTTAAAAACGTTTTTACCATCATTTCAAGATAAGTCTCTGCAGGAAGTTTTAACCAATCCAGAGTTATTATGCGAGATAGCCTTGTCTCTGTTGCAATCCCCAGTATTCTCTTTTTTGTAAAGTATGGTCGTCAGAATCTACATTTTGTTTGTTTCACAGCTACCCTTACAAGTAGTTCACAATTG
>CM054138.1:72838113-72863113 GCA_028751875.1 Rapana venosa
TACGTGTTGCATATGTGTGTGCATAAATAATAAGTTTTTATGTCTTCTAGTCAATGTTGGGGTTTTTGTTGTTTTTTTAACATTGTGTTCACAATTGGTGTGTGTGTGTGTGTGTGTGTGTGTGTGTGTGTGTGTGTATGTGTGTGTGCGCATGCACGCGTGTGTGTTTGTGTGTGTGTGTGTGTGTGTGTTCGTGACATTTTATTTGAAGTCATTTTGGAATGTTTTAACCAATACGAAATGTAGCTTTTTTGTGTCTTTTGAGATTTTGATGCGTATCAATCTGCCTATCAGTATTGTAATTGCCCTTCATGGGATGATTAAAGTGTTTTTGACTTTGACTTTGACTTGACTGACTTTGACTCCCCCTCCCCTTCCCCCTCCCCCCCCCCCCCCCCCCCTTTTGTCCAGTTACCTTCCTCTATGGTCAGACTGTTGGAGCTGCCAGACGGACTGGTGACCATGTTCACTTTGGGAAAGCCGTCAGAGCCAGCTTTCTGTGATGCTGCATACAGCCAAACCATTACCACAGTGTTGTTATAACGTGTTAGTTCTCACTGCATAATATTGCATTGTCTTGTTTCAGTCTAAGATTTATTTATTTATTTATACCACTTTAAGTCACGGCAGATTTCTCTGCGTGAAATTCAGGCTGCTCTCCCTGGGGAGAGTGCATCGCCACATTAGCAGCACCACTCTTTTTTTTTTCTTTTTTTCTGTCTGCAACTGTATTTGTTTCCCTATCAGAGTGGCTTTTTTTCTACAGAATTTTGCCAGGGACAATTCTCTTGTTGCCATGGAGGACGGGATAGCCTAGTGGTTAGAACATTGTGCTCACAATCTGATGACCCGGGTTCGATTCCCGTTCAAGGGGATATTTTCCCCTGGAGTTTTTAACATCAGTGCCGGCTCCACTCTCCCCAAAAGTCCGTCGAATGAGACTATAAACTGAGGCCCCGTGTGCAAACGCACACAGAACATCTTGCGCACATGTTAAATCCTGTTCCACTTTTTGTAAGAGTAGGCCATTGTGTGCCGGTGGGAACAGATGACAGAATTTACAAAACCGCAAACACACGGGGACTGGATGTAAAAAAGCACCTAAGTGCTTATTCCATTATCCTCGATATAAAAGAATTAAAGAAAATGGGTTCTTTTATGTGCGCAAAATAATTATGTGTAACACATGGAACCTTGGTTTATCGTCTCATCTGAAAGACTAGCGCCCAGACCAACACTCATGGTCTAATGCATGGGGGAAAAGTTTCGGGTCCAAACGGGATTCAAACCACCGCATATTTCCGACCCGGACTTTCCGCTTTCTAGACAGGCGCGTTACCTCTAGACCACCAGCAATAAATGTACTCATAATGTAATATTGCATTAAGTGTTTTTTCAGCATACGATTGTCATGATTCGATTGTCATGATTCGCCTATATCACTTTTTTTTTTATTATGTATTCACAGCATAGTATTGCACTGTTGCCTTTGTTTCAGTGTAACATTGCCATGATATATGTATATCATTGATTCATTTTTTTCAGCAATGAATGTACACACAACATAACATTCTAGTATCATCTTGCCTTCAGTGTAACATTTTCATGATACATCTATATCACTGATTTTTTTTCAGCAATGAATGTACTCACAACATAACATTGCATTACTCAAATTACTGCCTTTCTTTCAGTGTAATGTTGTCATGATAATCTATATCACTGCTTTTTTTTCCAGCAATGAATGTATATTCATAAAATCACCAAGTTGTTAGACCCAACTACACAACTGTACATCCTTGCTTCTCTTTTAATATATATTTTTTTTGGAGTATTAATTGATATGGCCACCGTACACCATCTACACCACTGCTTTCCTCAGCAATAGATATAATATAGTCATAATACTTTACACACATATATATATACATATTCATACATACATACATATATATAATATTATATAATATATATATATATATATATATATATATATATATATATATATATATATATATATATGCACAATGAATTAGAATTCATACTCCAGGACTATGGTAACTATTGCTTATTTAAAGTGTTGTTGATGATTCATTTTTGTGACATAATTACTTAAGATAAGATTTCTTTTTATGAAATACCAAAGTTTGAAGGGTTCTTTCCTTAATCACTGATTACATAGTAACAACAGAACACCTGTTTATCAATCTGTCAGATTTCTTCAGATATAAATACAAGTATACAGTGTGTTGTTGTGTTGTGTTGTGTTGTGTTGTGTGTGTGAATGTGAGTGTGTATGGGTGCATGCAGATTTGAGCTGTTTTGCTCTTAATTTGGATGTTGTTCATATTGGGTTATTGTTTAGTTGTCAGTGCAAAAAAGACACCTTTCTTCTGAATGGGAGGAGAGGGAGTGCTTGCAAATCTTATTTTAAGTAAAATATCTTACTTTTGATATCAATGTAGCATAATCATTCTATACAGCACATGCAAAACTGAATACTGTGTCAAGATGCTGATGATTCTCAAGAAAGCCAAATTCTATATTTCAGTATGAACTCATATGCTTTAAACAGGTGACAAACATTATCAAAGCGCTATATTCTACAAAATGGAATAAAACTTAAGATGATTTTAATACATCACATGCAACAGCATGCTGATATATATCACCAAATAACTGAATTTCAACACGGGTTAATGTGTCTTTGGAATATGCAACAGCACAATGTCCACTGGTTTACAGATAGAATAACTACTATTCACAAAAACTTATATATTTTTAAAGCTAAATTCTGTGGAGGGGGAGGGGGGGGGGAGGAGGGAGAAGGTGAATGAAGGGTAAAACCAAGGAAAAGACAAGAAAGAGAAACAACAAAACCAAAAACACACATGTTTTGGGGAGGATGGAGGGAGGAAGGGATGGGGGAAGGGGAAAATGGAAAAAAATGAAAAGAACACACAAAAAATATTCACCTCACTATAGCAAATTTATACATCTTGCCATCTAATCAATCATAATCTTTGTCAACATCAGTGTCAACACTGCTGACACCATTATTATCAAAAAACCACCAACTATGACAAATAAGAATTATAATAAGAAGGAAAACAAGAAAACACAGTGTTATCAACCAACTCAACCCAGACAACTTTCACACCCCTAAACAGTCATAAAACTGGACATATTAGTAAAGAATTCAGCAATAAAAAAAAAAGAAGGAAAACAACAAAATCCTTTCAATAGATAATAGCACAAAACAAAGTAATCAATTCACTCAACTCAGACAACTCACACTCCAAAACAATTCCAGAATCACACACCACCAGCAAAAAATAAAAATTGAGTACAACCACAGCACACAAAATACTGCAGTTTGTGGTCAGCCTCTATGGTGCAGTGGTTAGCGCTTTGGGTTATGGACTGGAAGGTTGTGGGATGGAATCCCACAAGAGTCATAGGGATTTTTCAGACTCCGGCCTCACATGCTCCTACTCAGAGTGAGTTTGCAATGGGCTCATTATGAATACTGGGGCCACACAGTCATTCACTTTGCAGATGCAATTTTAAGAGAGTTGTTCAATATTGCTTCAATATTGCTACAGAAAATGTAGAGTACAGCCTTGTCAAACATTCTCGAGACACATGCACTTTTATAGCAGCATCATTCCATCATTCTCATCACCATCGATCAATATGCAAGAAAAGAAAATTGGCTCTGATTCAGTGGCCCTGGTTGACCGGGTCTCACGGTGATCTTAGTTTCAGATTCCCATAGACTTCTGTGCCCGTGGCGAGTTCATGTCAAAGCCCTCTGGGTTGAAGATTCATGGGAGCAGCTCACTGGAGGAACATTGTTGTGGTCATCATTCCAGGTTGGCATCTCAGCCTGGCTCTGCAGCTAAGATTTATCATTGTCAGTAGAAGGCATAGTATGTGGTGTCCTGCATATGTCAGCTCAGAACAGGCACCACTGAACTCTTTCAAAGTGACCCAGAAGCAGTGCAGGGCCCCTATGGCTGGTGGCTTCATGGCAACCTGATAGTGATAAGCTTCCTGTGAATTTTTTAGCCCGAGGATGCGACATAATGGATCAGGGTATGGTTGAGGTAGAGAGATCAAAATGCGCACGGTAGGAACAGTATGACAGGAACATCACAGAAGATGAGGCAGCCAAACAAACAAAACAAAAAACCCTCTGCAGTTCGCTGTCATTGGTGAACTTACTCAAGGTCAGACTCTGTGAACGCACGTGACTTGCTGCTTTGTGGAAGCTGCCAAAGGCATGCTTTGGCTCGGGCATGCTGGGAAGGATGCGTAAATTGGCAGGGGAAGGAATGCTGGAGGGAACGGGTGTGGCAAGGGAAGATAAGTCTGGTGTGGTTCGACTGGTTCCTGAATGGTAATTCAATTTGGTCGTTGTTGTAGAAAAGCAATTTTTAAAAAAACAACAGAACACAGAATAAAAAGAAGAATCATATAATTGTTGCTGAAAAGTAAAGATTTTAAAAAATCTGAAAAAGTAGATAATTAGTAAACCAGTCATCATCACAATTATCTAAACAGTATTATTTACTATTACCTAACAAAGATTCGTAACAGACACCTATATTTATGCTCACCTTTTTAAAAAATATTTTGTCATACAACTTTTGGGTAGCATTCCAAAGCATACAAAGTGACTATAAACTCAATTACATATGTGAAATTCAATGTGCATGTGACATATATATACATGGATATCCATATCATGTGTATATATATATATATATATATATATATATATATATATATATATATATGTATGTAAATATATACACACATACATACGATCTTCTGAAATTCAGAGCAAATATCTGACTTCCTGGATGTGTGTGTAAGCAAATAAATGAGGAGAGGGGTGAACTATAAAACCACTATGAAGTATGCACATAAGCTGAACTGAAAGACTGCCCAAAAAAATCCACACCTGTAATTTACACACCACCACCAAAATATCACTCGGAGTGAACACACATAACACTGAAGCAACAACACCACCACCAACTCTTCCACAGGTCTGTGACTTCAAGAACTGAAGAATCAGAAATCCCACTCTCTTGCCTACTCAGCTACTGCACCATGTCAAGGACGACGACACTATTAGCCCAGTCAACACTACCATGTCACAATGTCAACATCATTACTTTCCAATGATCTACAAGACTGACTGGGCATTCAACCCCTGTCCTTGTGGACAGGAGACATTTATTTATTTATTCTTTTATACCGAGGATAATGGAATAAGCATTTATGTGCTTTTTTACATCTAGTACCCGGGACAGCTCAGTGGTCGGAGCACTCGCTTTCCCCCAGCCAAGTTAAGCAGCGTCGAGTGTGGTTACCAGTTGGATGGGTGACCGTTTGCGTGCCTTGGCTTCAGTACAGTTCCCCCAGTTCACCCAGCTGTAAATGGGTACCTGCCCTCTTTAGGGTCAGGGAAGGTAAAGCAGCGAGGGAGAGGAGATGGGCGCCGCCCTCAATATGCTGGCCCTAGAAAAGTGAGGTCTCTGACGCCTCGCTCCCCTACGACCTTATAGGTTATGGGACACCTTTACCTTTTTACCCGTGTGTATGTAGATTTGTGAATTCTGTCATCTGTTCCCACCGGCACACAATGGCCTACTCTTACGAAAAGTGGAACAGGATTTAACGTGTGCGCAAGATGTTCTGCGTGCGTTCGCACATGGGGCCTCGGTTTATAGTCTCATCCAAAGGACATAACAGACTGTGTGTGCTGAAGGACAGACCAAACAAGTCGAGAATACTTTAATTATCCCACGACGGGCAGTTACACAAGAGTACAACAACGACAGACACACTATAAAAAATATTAATTAATTTCATGGTTAAGACTCAGTGCATAGTCAAGACAGATATTCTACACATATGCTGTCCAATTTGTACCTGTAGACAAAGAGAGAAATGAAGGGATGGCCCTGGGATGGAAGAGGGCAAAAGTAGGAGACACAGCAAGACAGGGAATCACATCAGATCAGAGACAGAGTGAGAAAGAGGGGGGATGGGCAAAGGAGGGGAGGGAGAGAGGGATGAGAGAGAGAGAGAGAGAGAGAGAGAGAGAGAGAGAGAGAGAGAGAGAGAGAGAGAGAGAGAGAGAAAGAGAGAGAGAGATGGACAGAGAGATGGAGACAGATAGAGACACAGACTGTGACAGAGACAGAAAATGAGAGAGAGAGAGAGAGAGAGAGAGAGAGAGAGAGAGAGAGAGAGAGAGAGAGAGAGAGAGAAGAGAGAGAGAGAGAGAGAGAGAGAGAGAGAGAGAGAATGAGAAACACAGACACAGACACACACACACCTACACACAGCAAGACAGAGACAGAAAGACAGGTTTATAGACAGACAATGAGGATGCAGTAAAGCAACTGGAGATGAATGGGTACCATAAGTCAACATGGAAGGGGAAATGTGATGGGAGGGGGAAGGAGGGGGGTTTGGGGGAGGAGGTGGGGGGAAGTAAGGGGGATGTAAGCTTAGGATAACACACCAAAGTTCATCAACTCATGAAATAACTAATATGGTAAAAGGGCAAGAAACCAAATCTTAAATTTACAAAGAACTTGGATGAAAGAAAAAAAAGGATCAAAGCAAAAATCACACGCACACAAGCACGCATGCACAAATGCACACACACTCTTTCTCTCTCTCTCTCTCTCTCTCTCTCTCTCTCTCTCTCTCTCTCTCCTCTCTCTCTCTCTCTCTCTCTCTCTCTCTCCTCTCTCCAGGGACTGGATGTAAAAAAGCACATGAGTGCTTATTCATTATCCTCGAAATAAAAGAATTTGTCATTGTCTCACGCACACATACGTTCTCTTTATCTCAGTTATTATGATCTCATTCCCTCTCAGCCCCACCCCACCCCCCTAAAAAAAAGAAGATAAAAATGCCCTGTGACAATTTGATTCATAAAGACAGGGGCTTTTAAAGGTGTTTTTGTATCTATTTGCTCTTTTTCTGGTTTGTTTAACTACTTGTTGCTCTCTTGGGTGATACTTGTTTTTTGTTTGTTGCTGTTGTTTTGTTTTTGTTGTGACTTTTCATTTGTTTGTTAGTTTTGTTGTTGGTTTTTTATGGGGGAGCAGTTTTGTAACTATCTCAAAACATGAAACTCACCAGGCTTTTTCTTAGGTTTGGATTCTGAAAAAGCATTCCATTCCGTTCAGGGAACATCTAAAAATGAGTATTTTATTTGTCTTTCAAGCTCTGATTGTCATTCTGTCATGGTGATCAAGCACTTTCTTTGCTAACGTATGATCTGAAAAGGCTGGTAAACATGTTTCCATCACCATGGTTTGGAAAAGAAGACAAGATGCTTATACAAAAATATGCACAAAGATATTAAAAATATAAAAGTATAGAAATTTGAAATATATTATATCTACTATATGTAGTAGGAAGATGTTATAAAATAGAGAAATAGTCATGATTCATATGCATGTGCATGCGTACAAATAAAACACACACAAGCATACACACATACAGACTTGCACAGCAGAACAATAGCTCAAATACTCAAGGTAAAATTGCGTGCTAACAGTATATGACTTTGGGGAAAAATTCTTCTCCCACCAATCTTTGCCATATTATTTATATTTTCACCTTGAATTAAAGATATTCTATGTCAAATTCATATATTGTCAAGTGATGGGAAAGGGGATCTAGCCCATATTTTACATTACCTCAAAACACACACACAAACACACACACACACACATGCTTACACACACACACACATTCACACAACACACACACATGCTTACACACACACACACACACACACACACATTCACACACACACACACACATGCTTACACACACAACACACACACACATTCACACACTCTCAACACACACACCACACCACACTACACACACACAACACACATATTACACACACACACACACACACACACACACACACACACACACACACAAACACAAAACACACACAAACACAAACACACACACAATCACCATGATGAAAAATCCAAATCTAATAATTCACCATATCGCACAGAAGCCTCATTGCCCAGATCAATGAAATCGGAGTCCCCTCCTTCATCATCCTCATCATCAAATTTGGCAGAAGTGATGATCTTCTTTGCAGCCTCAATTGACACCTTGAAGGAAACACATACACACACATGCATACACAGACACACACAAACACACACAATTTCAGCTAAATCCTTAGAGGAGAGAGAAAGAGAGAGAGAGAGAGAGAGAGAGAGAGAGAGAGAGAGAGAGAGAGAGAGAGAGAGAGAGAGAGAGAGAGAGAGAGAGAGAGAGAGATTTGAATGCCTGAACCTATCTGGCCTGTGTGTGTGTGTATATATATTTTTCCCTCTTGTTTCATCTCATGTCTGTCCCTGCCTTTGGAAGCCAAAATTCCATCACCCTGCTGAAATGTACAACCTGTGTGTGTGTGTGTGTGTGTGTGTGTGTGTGTGTGTGTGTGTGTGTGTGTGTGTGTGTGTGTGTGTGTGTACATTTGAATTTGTTAGAATATTGTTAATCATTGTTGGTTGTTTGTGTGGGAGCGGATAGAATGGAAGCGTTCTGATTTGTAATTGCAATATATAGCGCTCTATAAATTCCATATATTATTATTATTATTATTATTATTATTATTATATGTATATAACACAAGTATTCAGATTATAATGCACAGGTCTGTGCCAGAGTGTACATGATAAGCATGCAGGGAGAGTGAGAGAGGTGTGTGTCATGTGTGTATGTGTGTGTGCATGCATGCATGCGCGCTCATGCCTGTGCACATGTGCATGTATGCACTGGTTCAGTGATTGTATGCTGCACAAGTAAATTTCAAAATATTCACACAGGCCATAACATATAAACTAATAAAGCATTAAATATAAATATTAAAAAAATAATAATGCACAACTTACACAATAGTCAATACTCAAACCAAAAGAAATGGTAAGAAGACAATGGTACTTTACTAATTATAACAAACATTTAATATTAAATTAATTATCATCACTCACATCATCATCAAAGATGTTCCGTCTGTTGGTTTTGAAGCCGTACTCCTCTCCATCATGTTCATCTCCATCCTTTAAGAAAATAATATAATTTTTTAATGAAATCTTCCAAATTAATCAGATCCAGCAAAATGAAATAGGGAGTCTAGATAGTGTGTGTGTGTGTGTGTGTGTGTGTGTGTGTGTGTGTGTGTGTGTGTGTGTGGTGTGTTGTGTGTGTGTGTGTGGTGTGTGTGTATGAGGGGAGATAGAGAGAGGGAGAGAGAGAGACAGACAGACAGAGACTGTTGAGTATATATACACGGATACATCTACATCATACATGTATCAGTGGTTATGGAGCCTGAGAATGAAAATACTGTATCACTTTATGATAACTATTGCATGATGATGATGCCTTTGAAGTTTGATGATTGATGACGATGATGACAATGATCTAGTGTTCCAATATCCCAAAGTGGTTTGCGAGAGGAAAGAAACATTCAAAATTAGGATTTTTTATACACAAGATTTCTAGTTCTACAGTTCTAAGTTCATTGTATACGCAAGTGAAAGGCAAAGGAGTCTCAAAATAATACACTCTGGTGATGAAAGAAGAGAGGTTCTATGTTATAGACCTGTGTAATATTGTAATATTGTAACATTTATTTAAATCGTGTTTCCCCGTACTTTCGTTTTTATGGAAGTGGTCTCTGTTACGGATATTATGTCAAGTTCCCCATTAACACGTACAGCGCGATGGGCCACGATCGTGGCTTCCTGGTAGACTGCGATGGGCCACGATCATGGCCTTGCATAAGTCAGGTTCAACATCAGGTTCATATTATTGTAACTTTAGGGAAAAGTGCCTCCTTTTCACTTGGTAGGGTCCCTCAAGTGTCTAACTTCCAGTTCTTTGTGTGATTAGGGTTACTAGGAGTGATGATGATCTGGAAAGGAATGTTGTTGACACCACCCTAAAGGAGTCAGTTGTGGAAGTGATAGGCTAGTGACCAACCTAAGATGCTGAATGAAGTGGAGTCTTATCTCACACTTATAATGCCTTTAACACATGTTGCTTTGCCTTGTTGTTCATTCTGTTCTGTGTCTCTGCCATGAAAGGGGTGTAGTTGATGAAAAGTAGAAGGTGAGGTGGCTTACCGGTCAGGGAGTTTTTTCAATACAATTTGTGGGATATCTCCTGCTACATACTAGGTAATGTCTTTTTTGTTTTTTGTATCACATTCTACATTGTCTCTACTTTCCAAAAATGTATAGGTTTACCTATCTAGTGTTAATCATAAGTGTGTAAAAACCCTAAAACAGAACAAGGTAGCCACCGCTAAAAATTCTTGGTTTTAAGTGCAATTCCTGTGAGCGCCAATAATTATATCCAGCAGTGGAAGGGTTAAAGAATGCAGGGATATTTTTTCTCGTCACACATGATTACTTCCATTACTATTTAATATTTTCTTACCAACATTCAGTTTAGATTTTGAATAACATGATACAATTGCATGAATTAGTCAAACGTATAGCCCTACTATGCACATGAGCATTTAAAAATCAGGAAGTTACGACTGTTTCATTCTTTCAATGGTAAACAACTGACTTCAGAGTGAGAAACTGTCCTTCGAACTAGCTTACTGCCGAAGTCAGATTGCAGAAAACACATAATTAAACCCATGCTTACCATTCTGAATGTCAAGACTTGTGGCTCTTGCTTTCAGAAACTTGGCAGCAAACAAATCAAAATGCAAATCGGGGTCAGTGGGGTCAAAATACCGTAAACGTTAAGCAGTCATTAACTTTCACTTCTGTACGCCACTCCCCTTCATGTTGTGTCATCAAGATTAATTTCCCCTGACAAATTTTCTTCCGCTTCCGTTGACTTATGATCGCACACCCGTACAACATTTAGGCACTACCTTTCTTGTTAAAAAATTGGTTGGGTAGTAAAAGTATATGTATATATAGCCGAGCACTTTCGTGATGTATATTTTTCGGGGTTTTTTGTTTTGATTTGATTTGATTGTGTTTTGTTTCGTTTTTGTTTTGCTTTTTCGCTTGTTTTGTTTTGGTATTTTTGGTTTTTATTTTGTTGTTGTTACTGCTGCTGGTTGTGGTCAAGTCCAGTCAAAATGATCTTTATTGAGGGTAAAAGATTAAGTTTATACAACTTTTATTCATCCTGCCCTCACAACAACAAAAAAGGAAATCAAGAAAATTGACATATAAAAGCAATCAAAATGCAATGTTCACACATGTTGAAGACAAAATCTATGGAGGTTTTAAAATATAAATCCAGACTAACAAAACATGATAAAGCAAATCAAGACAGTATAAAATAAGCTCCATTCATACAGATAAATAAAGAACTGTTTTAAACAAAAAAACAGCAAAACACAAACAAACAAACGAACAAAACTACAAAAACAAAATAGAAAAATAAACAAACAAAACACACAAACAAACAACAAAAAACACAACAACAAAAGCAAAAACAAACAAAAAGAAGACTCACAACACAAGATAAAACAAAACCAAGACAGTATAACATAAGCTCAAGTCATACAACAAATGAAGAAAATACAATAACAAAGGTAGGAATAACAACAAGGTAGCCTGATGTAAGGTAACTTCGAGTATAAGAGTGGACTTACAATTTGTCCATCGGATGTTTCTTCAGGAGTTTCTTGAACGTTTGTTTCGAAGGAGCAGATCTTAAAGAGATAGGTAAACTATTCCACACTGTTCTTCCTGAATAAGCAAGGCTTGGTTTGTAGAGATTGTTGTGGGGCCTGGGCAAAGACAATCTATGAGTAGGCTTGTTTTTATTAACGACAAAATTTTTCACAATTTTCTTTGGGGCTTTTCCGTGTGTGTGGTGTGTGTGTGTGTGTTTGGGGGGTAAGCTTTCTTCAGTTCTTGAATGCCTTCCTAGTGACTTTGGCTTAAAACGTCCGTGGATGTCGCACGTGCATAGTACGCTTCTATGAAAAGGGCTATTACTTGAAACAAATTGGTAAAAACATAGTATCTCTTGGAAGAGCATAGCCAAACCACCCAGTAGGAAATACGTTTGTTCAATACCCTGCTCCTGGCCTGGCAACAAACGCTGGTTATTAGGCAGAAAATCTCAACCAAGTTTGCTGGGGACTGTGGTGATGTATAGATACAGATGGTGCATGGTGTCCCCTGAACAATAGTTTTGATGGTGTCTGTACACAGGGATATTTGTTTGCTTTCTCATTGTCTTTTCCACCAGTATCTGTGGTGTCTGTCTGTACTGCTGTGTCTGTGTCAATGTCACGCTGCTGAACCCCCAATACGCCATTCTGTTTCTGAGCGGGGAAAAAGAAGTAAGAAGCAGTTTTGATGATTCAGTCTACAATAGATAGATCGAGGTTTGCCTATCAATTTTTCTGTCATTGTTGGAAACTTTCTAGCATTTTCTTGCAGCACAGCTTTATCATTATTTGGGGTGTTTGGGTTTTAAAAAAATGGTTTTAGCAACCACTTCTCTCTCTCTCTCTCTCTCTCTCTCTCTCCTCTCTCTCTCTCTCTCTCTCTCTCTCTCTCTCTCTCTGTTTGTTTTTTGTTGTTTTTGCTGAGTTAGTATGGAGCCTTGGGGTCGCAGATTCATGGGAGAAGGTCGTTTGGAGGGATATTGTGGTCTGTCTGTCTGTTTCTTTAAGGTCTTTCCACACATAATGTATATGAAGACTATGGTGGATCGGTGGTCTAGAGGTAACGCGCCTGTCTAGAAAGCGAAAAGTCCGGGTCTAAAGTGTGCGGCGGTTCGTACCCCGTTTGGACCGGAAATTTTTCCCCCATCCATTAGACCATGAGTGGTGGTCTGGGCGCTAGTCTTTCGGATGAGACGATAAACCGAGGTCCCGTGTATTACACATAATTATTTAGCGCACGTAAAAGAACCCACGGCAAACAAGAGAGTTGTCCCTGGCAAAATTCTTAGAAAAAAGCCACTCTGATAGGGAAACAAATACAGTTGCAGACAGGAAAAAGAAAAAAAAAATGGGTGGCGCTGCTCTTGTGGCGACGCGCTCTCCCCGGGGAGAGCAGCCCGAATTTCACGGAGAGAAATCTGCCGTGACTTAAAGTGGTATGAAATGAAATCTGAGCGCTTTGATTTGTTGCTTTACAAGATTCAGCGCTATATAAATTCCATACATTATTTTTATTATTATTATTATTATTAATGAGGATATTGTGGTGGCCTTTAGGTGGGTGTTTCACCCAATCTGGCTCTGCCACTGTTATCACCAGTAGGCTTTAGCCATGCTGTGGGCTGTGGGTTTGGTAGGCACGTGGTGTCCTGCATTTGCTGGTGTAGACAGACAAGCACCAACTGAACGTTTGTGACCAAAACTGTTCCCCCATCCACTAGACCATGAGTGGTGGTCTGGGTGCCAGTCTTTCTTTTTGTTTTTTCAAAGTATAAAAAATTCTAGAATTTCAGTCATGTTCATGTAACTGATGTTGATGTTTGCCGAACTATTGAATGTGTGTGTGTGTGTGTGTGCGTCCGTGCGCGCGCGCGCGCGCCTGTATGTGTGTGTGTGGTTTATTCTTTTATTTCGTGGATAATGGAATAAGCACTCATGTGCTTTTTTTACATCTAGTCCCCGTGTGTGTGTGTATGTGTGTGTGTGTGTGTGTGTGTGAGAGAGAGAGAGAGAGAGAGAGAGAGAGAGAGAGAGAGAGAGAGAGAGAGAAGAGAGAGAGAGAGAGAGAGAGAGAGAGAGAGAGAGAGAGATAGAGAAGACAAAGTTTACATTTTCCCCCTTTTTTTTAAAAAACACACCCATTCCCACACACCACACGCACGCACGTGCGCGCACACACACACACGCGCGCGCGCGCTCGCCCGCGCTCACACGCAATCACATACGCACCCCCCTCCCCCCCCCCCCCCCCACACACATACACGCACGCACGCGCATACACACACGTGCGCACACACACACATACACACTCACGCACATATGCACGCACGCACGCACTCACGTACACACGCAAATCACACACGCATCCCCCCTCCATACACACACACACACACACACACACACACACACACACACACACACACACACACACAACACTTCCAGCAAATAGAGTGACGTGTTTATTGTACAGACTGCAAAACAGCATATACAATTTATTCTTTACAATCAACATACTAAAATCAAAACTTTTCTTTTGGAAAATCAAATCAAATCAAAGCACTCTCGCTTTCTTTATAACCAGCCAAAAAAGGCTCAAGAACAGTTTAACCAAAATAAGAAGGAAAAAAAACCAAATTGGGTTTATTGCTAATTATAACTTATAAACAAGAAATAGTCTATACCACAGCAGAACGTAAAGAATAGTTATGAAATAAACATAGATACAAGTTGAAAATATTAATCCTGAAGTGTTTCAAATATTTATATGAAAACAGCCTGAAAGATTTACACGCTCTTGCAAAACAAAACAAAAACAAAACAAAATACAAACAAAACATCCTACCTTAAAAATGTTTTTATCTTATAAATTGTGTTCTTTATTGCTTTAAAACATCAGCGGTTCTGCCTTTTTTTTTTTTTAAAGTCCATTGATTATTCAAACAGAAAAGAAAGACAAAAGCAGCAACAACAACAAAACATGATTTTTAAATTCAAAGTTCAGTCTGAGTAAAAGCTTAACAATATAGCTAAATTGTTTTGATTTTTGTTTAAATGATGAGTGGGGATGCACAAACACACACGCGCGCGTGTGCTTTTTGGTGCATGCGCACTCCACAGTATAAATTTAACGTTGAAAATATTTATTCTTATTGCCACCAAATGTTTCTGTTTGGTTTGCTTAGTTCTGCACGACTAACAACAATCTGTTTATTAAATCTCCCTGTTTTGAATGAATTCAAAGAAATGAAAGATACTGCCAAAAAAACCGATGATGACATGTCGACAATACTGGTGACAAATTGCCCTACTTTTTTTTAATTATTTGTCCAGTGTTGATGGAATTTTGTAAAATAATTGTTAACAAAATATTACGTTGAAAATTTACAAAATAAAAAAATCAAAAAAATCTTCTCTTCAACAAACAAGAGGACTTCGCTTACTGCTGTTAATTGTTGATATCGGAAACAGTATATAAAACGTTTAAAAATTTGAAACATGTAAACAGATTTTATCGTTGTTGCTCTTTGGTATTGTGTTGAAATATCTAGTTAAATGTTTATATTTCTGTGCACATCCTTGGCTTATGGTTATTTACTATACGTTCGAACGTGCTGGTGTTTATATCAATATAGAAATGAAACCTGCTGCATTCGAAGCGACATATGGTTTCCATACACAAATCCTGTTGAAATTGGGAACACTGCCACTCAATGAGAAAATGGATAACTTATGATAATAATAATAATAATAATAATAATAATAATAATAATAATAATAATAATACATGGAATTTATTTAGCACTATATCTTGTAAAAAAACCCAAAACAAATCAAAGCGCTTGCATCCATGGAGAGAGGGGGTTATTGTTGCATCTGTTTATTTTCACTATGCATTTTATGATGAACCTGCTTATAAATACATAATTATATACAGCACACACACAAAAAATTCTTCTTTTTTTTATTATATCTATTTTAAGCTGTATAGTATCGTTAATCTGAATGCTTATTTGTCACCTTTTTAAAAAAAAAACAACGAATGAAAATGTTTACTACAAACATGATCTGAGCAATAAAGTATGAGGGTTCCTTCTCTATTTTCTTTGAAACCAATCAAAATCTCTCTCTCTCTCTCTCTCTCTCTCTCTCTCTCTCTCTCTCTCTCTCTCTCTCTCTCTCTCTCTCTCTCTCTCTCTCTCTCTTTCTCTGTATAGTGTGTGTGTGTGTGTGTGTGTGTGTGTGTGTGTGTGTGTGTGTGTGTGTGTGTGTGTGTGTGTGTGTGTGTGTGTGTGTGTGTGTGTGTGTTTCTCGTTTTTCTTTCTTTCTTTTCCTCCTTCTCCACCTTCTTCTTTTCCAGCTTCCTCCTTCTGCAAGCAATTTCATTTTTTCAAGACACTTGATAATGCGAGCTGAATAGTCAATACACACACATACAACACTAAGCTTTACATCTGCACAGTCATAAAAAAGGGAGGAGAAAATATTGTTGAGGATGAAAACCACCACAACAAAAATAAAACAATGCTTTCAAAATCCTAACGACAAAACAATAACAACATAAGCAAAAATATAAGCAAAAAAACACAACTGCATGAACAAATCCCGTACATCAATGAGCTGGTGTATGTTATGGTATTGCACTTCCCGTGACAAAAAGCAAAACAACGTGACAATAATTCAAGAACCATTGATGATACATACTGTAAGATTCACAGTATGTCTCAAAGCAAACAACAACAACAAAAATACCAAAGGCAACAATCACAGCAATAATCACATTAGCAAGAACACTGGTATGAGAACAGCGGTCTTAGGGCGAGCAGCTGTAACAACAACAGCTATAACACTAGCAGCATCAACGCAGTAACAGCAGCAACTGCAGTAGCAATGGCAATGGTAGAAGCGGCAGCAACAACAACAGTGGCAATAATGATATAGCGGCTGAAGAAAAAGAACAGGAAGACAGGAAGAAAAAGATACGAGAAAAAGAAAAACTAGGAAGATCTTATTATAACAATGATGATGATGAATATGATGATGAATATGATGATGATGAATATGATGATGATGATGATGATGATGATGATGATGATGATGATGATGATGGTGGTGGTGGTGGTGGTGGTGGTGGTGGTCCTCCTCGTCGTCGTTGTCGTCGTCCTAGTCGAAGCAGCAGCAGCAGCAGCAGCAGCAGCAGCAGCAGCAGCAGCAGCAGCAGCAGCAGCAGCAGTAGTAGTAGTAGTAGGAGTAGTAGTAGTAGTATATTGACATTCTGAAGAAAAAAGCAAGCCAAATTAGTATGATACAGATACATGCAATCCCAACAAAACAGAGGAAAGTGTAGAGCCAGCGTTACGATTTGAACTGAACATATCCAACTCCGCAAAACAACTCGCAAAAACCAGTGGCAAACAACTGACAAACGTGATTTGTTTTCTCCCCATTAGAGGCATGCATGGAACATATGATTCATACTGCACCATCACAGATATACACACAGTTTGAGTTAGTGAGAGAAAAATTGAAGGTAAATAGAAGATGAACTGATAATTAATTTTCAAGTCTGACACTAACTCCTGATACACAAAATAGACATCTCTGCATAAGAAAAGATACTACATAGACTGCAGATTGACTTTTTATAAATTATGAAATAAAAGAAACCCAAATATTTTTATGAATAATCCGCACATAAAAACCTACGTGAAATTGATCACCACATATCATATAAACTGGAGATTGAATTCATAGATGAAAGAAAAAAAACACATTCAGCACATTCAAAACTAAACGAAATTCATTAGGTCTTTGAACAAATGCAGTTTTTATACTACACAAGCTGATGTAACAATTCATTTGTGATTGCAGCAAAGAAATTTGATATAAAAAGAAAAATACTCCTACTTTTATGGGACTAACTGAATATAAGGCTCTACTTCTAAAATCAAGTTAACAGGCATATAATTATACAGAATGGTTTCGTCGTTGCGAGGAGTAGGTTTATCTAAACTTAACGCCATATAGGCTAAGACTGGACATATCAGAGGTTAGTTGGGGTTTTTTAAAAAGAGGTAAAGGTGTCCCATAACCTATGCGGTCGTAGAGGAGTGAGACATTAGACACCTTAACTTCTCAAGGGGCCAGCATAATGAGGGCGGCGCCCATCTCCTCTCCCTCGCTGCTTTACCTTCCCTGACCCTAAAGAGGCAGGTACCCATTTACAGCTGGGTGAACTGTACTGAAACCAAGGCGCGCAAACGGTCACCCATCCAAGTGATAACCACGCTCTATGCTGTTAAACCTTAGCTGTGGGAAAGCGAGCGTTCTGACCACTGAGCTATCCGGTCCCCAAGATGTTAGTAGTGTCTCTTATACGAACTCATAGTACTTTTCATATGAGATGTCTGTACATCACCCCCAAACCAAAGCGTTCTTTTTGATATGCATTTGGGGCAGATGTTGTTATCCTCAAAGTAACTGATATGTACATCTATACCAGCTGCCAAACCAAATCATGTAATGTTTTGCCTTTGCAGCACGCTATAAACCGTTGGCTTGTTGCTGCTCACAATGCTTACCTGTATTGCAACCATGGTTGTTTTTTTTTCTAAATAAACATCTCTTTAAACCAAAGCAATCTTGCTTCAATTCTTACCAGATAAGTTTGCTTCACCCTACACTGAGTGCTAACATGTTGTATATCTTTTTGGATGAGGGCCTAACTTGCAAAGCTTCAACTCCACAATGCTGAGGATTTATAGACTAAAATGCCACACCCGTGTAACGGAAGCGGCAAATTCACATTACCTAATTTTTGAAAAACCAAGCAAATTCACCCACAGGGAGATTGTGATAGCAAAATTAAAACAATCCTAAGTAGTGTTGGTTTTGTTGGTCATTTGCTGCCTTTCAAGATTGCCATTACCGTTCAAAATAGCCTCTGAATTTATATTTTGGGGGAATGTATGTAAGCTTTCATTGGTCCCACGAAACAACTATCCATTTCTTCCATTTTCGTTTTTCATCACAGTAACAAAGAAAGAAATCAGTGCAATGCCACAACATCAACTCAACGAGTTCAGACAGAAGTCCATTAATTTAAAAGAACAAAACAAACAAAAAACAATACGTCACTGTACAGATTCATCCGGTTCTTTTATTTTTCGCTTGGTTTTGTCTTTTTAGCACTGGCACACAGTGGCAAGAAAAGGTTTAATATATATAAAGAAGAAGAAAGAAAGAAAGACAGTAAAGGTGTTCCATAACCTATGCGGTCGTAGGGGAGCGAGGTGTCAGAGACCTCAGCTTCTCCAGGGGCCAGCACGTTGAGAGCGGCGCCCATCTCCTCTCGTCTTGCTGCTTCACCTTCTCTGTCCTTAGAGAGAACAGGTGTCCATTTTCAGCGGCGAAAGATGGGCCAGACTGGCGACCAGCAAGCGGTCAGGACTTGATCTGTCAACTCCAACAAGGGGCTAGGGGCCAGTCAAGGCAAGGCACGGTGGACTTTCGTTATCATCTGTACGGCCATCGTTCATGATATGTTGGTATGGGTGAATACAAAACTAAAGCTGATTTCATAAACAGGAACTGCCATTATAATACCCACTTTGACAGGAGACAAGAAGAATGCAGTTTTCGAACACTAAAATGACAATTGTTGAATTCATGTCAACAATACAGTATACTTATGGAGGAAGCTGGTCGCAAAATCGTCTTTAGTGCCCCCCACGGTCCAAAGGACTGCAGGATAGTACCAGAAGGCCTACCAGCCACAATGATGTCTTTTTTTTAAAACATTATTCTTCTTAAAGGGAATACATTCAAACTTTACTGCCTTGAGTTCTGTATAGAAAATTTTATGAGACACTTTGTGTCCTCTGCATGATACATAAGAACGAAACAATTTACAACAAACAATCCCCCCTCCCCAAACCAAACCAAATACAAAGCAAAACAAAGAAAAACAAGCAAAACCAGCATTCCCACTTCCCGATAAAAAAAAACCAAAAACTCCCCTACCCCAATCCCTCCCACACAAAAACAACAGTAAAAAAAAAATCCCATCTCCAAGCAAACAAAAACACAAAACAGACAGTAACCCCCCCCCCCGCACTTCCCGCCCCACCTCAACCCCCAGTCGGAAAAAAGAGCAAAACAGGAATACATCAAACATACGTGAGCAGAATCGGGTGAGAAAGGCAGTTCTGATAACATTGTGGAAGTTGGTGTAATTGCACTGGTCAGTGAACTGTACGCATCTAGGACACAGGGGTGAGAGAGGGAGAGAGAGCGAGAGAGAGAGAGAGAGAGAGAGAGAGAGAGAGAGAGAGAGAGAGAGAGAGAGAGAGAGAGAGAGACTGACAGACAGACAGAGTGGGGGAGGATAGAGAGAGAGAGACTGACTGACAGACAGACAGACAGACAGACAGAGTGGGGGAAGATAGAGATAGAGAGACAGAGAGAGACACTGAGAGAGAGACAGACAGACAGAGTGGAGGAGGAGGGAGGAGGAGGAGAGAGAGAGAGAGAGAGAGAGGGAGGGGGGGGGGGGGGCAGACAGAGAAACAAAGAGACACAAACAGAGAAAGAGATAGATGGTCTACTGCAGCATTGTTCAACAAGTGAAATAATCATGTCGTGCCTCGATAATGACAACAGTAACGACGACAACAACAACAACAACAACAACGTCCTCGCTGCACAGGTAGCCTGGCATCACCAATCACAGTCTTCCTCAAAAGCTGCTCATCAGAAAAATAATGTCATTTTCGCCGTGATCTAGTTATATACAATAGTTCTTTCTCACCATCAAAACAGTCATTTTCACCATGATGAATAACTTTGCATCAAAACAACCGATCAATTCCTCGCTCCTCCCCTCAAAAAACAGAGAGAAATGAAAACAATCAGTTAACATCACAAAACGATTCTTTGCACAGTGAATTTGTTAGATTTCTCGTAGAAATATCCGTGTCTGCGACCAAACAGTAGATTTATAATGAAACATCATATAAATGTTCATTCTAATTTTGAAGAAAGGTGCGTTCGTAGAATGCGTAATAAATTGTCTTCAGTCCATTTTTTGGTCTAGGATGCTTTTGATACTATCAGATATACAAAAAATATTTTTGTCAACAACAACAACAGCGACAAAATATTTATATACAATATTCTTTTTCATCAAGCAAGACAATCACTTTCACTATCAAAAAAACAAGAGCAAGAAATATAATCGATATCATGTGACTATTTTTCATCAACAAAAACCATTTTCACTAGGTGGTTGCAAAAACTACATGTACACCGACTCAAAATGCCTTTCTATGTACATTTCGCCCCGCACCCCACCCCTTTCCGCCCCCCATGGGCATCGCGAGACTGGTTTCACAGTGTCCCCAACTTGTACATATTATTCTATGCTCTATCTTGTCATTGTTCTATCCATTGTTTCGACTTTCCTGTCTGTCTTTTCTCTCTTATTTTGTGTCTATTCCACGGCTCTTTCACTTATATTTAGGACAACTAACTTCTTCAGGACATTTGGACACTTTTACTGCACTCTACTCCCCAACGCAGGTCCCTTGTCCAAAGGAAGTTGCAGGGGCGCTGCCCTAATCTGAATACCAACTTGAGTCCAATTGTAGCGATCGTGTGCCGAAGCCTGGGCCTCTGCAAAGTTGGTGTACAACTGTTTCTGTACCTAGGTGCAGCTGTGGGCAGGCTTCCATTGTAACTGTGAACTTGCAAACGCTAAAAGTAAGGCTGAAGGGTGAAGCCATTGCCGTGAGTGAGCGACAGACACCGTTTGTTTAAGCCTACTGACAAGGCCCACGTCCACTCACCACATCAACAGCAGCAAATAGCCGGGAAACTATCTCCGTATCAGCTACACTACCTACATCACCTTCTCTCTCTCCTACCCCTCCCCCCCAACACACACACACACACACACACACACACACACACAGGCGCACACGCAAACACACACACACACACACACACACATTCTAAAGATCGTTTCAGTTGATATTAGGTTATTGGGGGGGGGGGGGGGGGGGGGTGCAGGAAGAGGGGGTGGGTGAAGTGGCTGCGTACTAAACTCATTCTAAAGGCATATTCTGGGTTTAACTCTGACTGACTGAGCTGTCAACTCTGCATCCACTCTTCCACAATTCTTTCTTATCAATATTTTCCTTAATGACTCAGGTCGATATGAAATTATGATGTTACCAGTGAAAAGGTACAGGTAAATGTGTCCCATAACCTATGTGGTCGTAGGGGAGCGAGGCATCGGAGACTTCAGCTTCTCAAGGGGCCAGCATATTGAGGGCGGCATCCATCTCCTCTCCCTCGCTGCCTTGACCCTAAAGAGGCAGGTACCCATTTACAGCTACTGCTACCAATAGTGGAATGTTATTTTGGATCAAGAAGTAAACACTTGCAATTTTAGGCACAATAATCAAACGTTGACTTGAAGAAAATCCTTCTCCTCTCTTCTGACACTCTCGATAATGGATAGATCACGTCCAAGACTCAAGCCAAAATAACATAAAAACATAATTATATTATTACTGTTATTTAACAGTACTGGTATTCCAAAACCGTTTCTTTCAGGTTGAGTGGAAAAACGAGTATCTATTGTCATAGCAAAACTTAACTGTTCAGATGGTACTATTATACTTTCAGTCCCTCATGCCTCATGGAGACAGATTTACTTCGAATAGACTATACTACAGCCTTCTGAAAGCGTTTTGCAAATAAGTTGGGTGGCATTTCATTTCATTTCATACCACTTGAAGTCACGGCATGCAGTCAATGAATCTAGCACGATGATTACAGCGTTGCGGACATAAAGGCCATTGACACAGACACTGAGCCTGTGAACAGGTAATATCACTGGTTGATTCTTTTCAAAACAGAATACACATATTCCTTCTTGCTCATTTTTTCCCCCCACTTTTGCTAGTCATTCTTCACAACTATGTTCTACACCCTCGCCACCATATTGGCAATGATGTTGTCGTCAACATTAAAAAACAACAACAGATGACACGGTGACGTCAGCTCTAAACCTTGCAGTTTACTGATGTGCCGATTCTGCCGCTGGAGGAGGAGGGGGAGGAGGAGGAGGGGGAGCGGTAGAAGGAACAGTAGGAGGAGGAAGAGGAGGAGGAGGAAGAGGAGGCACGGTATCCGGACCATTGCCTGAAGATGCCGCAGCCGCCGGCAGGATACCCAGCCCCAGCGGCCCAGCAGGCGGGGCGAGGGGTTGCGGGGACCCTGCAGGGGGGTGGGAAAACCTCATGGCCTCCGTGTAGGAGGGAGGGGGCACGCCGTAACTCACGCCCATCATCGTCCCCCCAGGCTGCACCACCGTGGTGCTCTGCTGCACGGCGAAATAGGCCGGAGGCGCTTCGCCGTACGGCGAAAAGGCCAGGTTGGTGGCGCCGCCGTAAAACGGTGCGGAGGGAGAGGGGGAGGAGGAGGAGGAGGAAGGGTGGAGACGGGTGTTGGAGGTGGAGGACACCATGAACACGGCGTTGTTGTTGTGGTAGATGGTGGAGGCGGGGGCAGGGGGGCAGGAGGAAGGAGGGGGGTAGGGGCGGGCTGTCTGCCGCCGCCCCCCTCCCCCGCGGTAGTGACGGCTCAGGTAATAGCGGGCCAGGGCGAAGAGGACGAAGAGAAGGACTAGCGCCCCGGACAGCCCTCCGATGAGCGCGGCCACGCTGTAAGAGGGCCAGCTGTAACGGTTGGCCGAGCTGCTGGTGGTGGTGGTGGTGGTGCGGGTGGTGGTGTCTCTTGGAAACACTGGGACCGAGTAGCGGATGGTTAGTGGGTTGTTTTTTTTAAAGTGTTAAGATAGATTAGAGAAACATGAATTCTGTGTCATTAACCCTGATATCAGTGCTAATGCCGTTGGTGTTATTAAAATAAAATAAACGCGCGCACACACACACACACACACACACACACACACACACACACACACACACACACACACACACACACACACCACTTCTTTGTTTTTGTTTGCATTCTCTTGAATATCTAGATTTTTTCTCATCTTAAGACACTAAATGTGAATAGACTTTAAAATGAAGATATCAGTGAAATCAAGATATCAGCACACACATTTCTCTGTTATTGTTGGCATTTTCTTGTTTATATTTTTTCTCTCGTATCACTAAATGTGAATAGACGTTAAACTGAAGATATCACACACACTCATATACAATCACACATACACACACGCACGCACGCACGCACACACACACACACACACACACACACACACACACACACACACACTCACTCACTCACTCACTCACTCACTCCCACTTTCCCGTCAGATATCACTAATTAGTGGAAGGACGTTAAACTGAAGAACCAACACACACACACACACACACACACACACACACACACACACACACACACACACACACACACTTTTCTTGTTTGATTTGTATGGTTTATCATTGATTAGGTTTATTTATTCTATGTCTGCATATATATATATTATCTTTTTTTTCTTCTTTTTTTTCTTTAGATAGATGGCTTGATGAAAAAAAAAGCAAATGTACTGCTTATTCAATGTACCATATGAAAATAAAAGTTTATGACTTTGACTTTGAAAGTTTCACACACACACACACACACACACACACACACACACACACACACACACACACACACACACACACACACAACACACACACATACATACACACACACACACACACACACGCACGCACGCACGCACGCAAGCACACACACACACACACACACACACACACACACACACACACACACACACACACGCATTCGTCTAATATCACTTAGAGTGAACAGACGTTAAATTGAAGACAACAACAACAACAACAACACATACACACACTTACGCCAAGGGTCAGGGGGGGTCACAGTGGCCGGAATCTCGGAGCGCCTGATGGCGGAGAACTCGATCCTGAAGCCCTTGGCATTGACGGAGAAGTCTGAGCGGAATTCCAGGTACATGTAGCTGCCGCTGCTGTAGAAGTTCTTTGTTCTATCCGTGCACACCTTACCGATCCTTTTATGGTACACCGTTTCTGTCAAAACCAGAGAGAGAGAGAAAAAGAATGCATCAGCAGTGGGATTAATAACCCTGCAATACAGATACAGTATAAGCCCTGATGGTGGCTTTTCCCTTCACTAAACTGAAAGTCCTGGTCGGAAGTGTGCAGGTGGTTTGATCCCCGTTTAGGCTCAAAACTTTTCCCCCCATCC
>CM054138.1:72870613-72898113 GCA_028751875.1 Rapana venosa
CATTCTGTCACCTGTTCCCACCGGCACACAATGGCCTACTCTTACGAAAAGCGTATCAGGATTTAACATGTGCGCAAGATGTTCTGCGTGCGTTCGCACACGGGGCCTCGGTTTATAGTCTCATCCCAAGGACTTTTGGGGAGAGTGGAGTCGGCACTGATGTTAAATCCAGGGGAAAATATCCCCTTGAACGGGAATGGAACCCGGGTCGTCAGATTGCGAGCGCAATGTTCTGACCACTAGGTTATCCCGTCACCCTTTTTGTTGTTGTTGTTGTTGTTGTTGTTGAAAAAGTTAACGTTACCATGAATAAAGAGGTAAAACGTCAATGAAGGATAAAGAATGTTGTCTAGGAAGAAATCATATAAAATGATCATCTTGACATTTGCGACTAGATGTCTTGCACTGTACGATAATAATCGTGTTGTTGTTGTTGTTGTTGTTGTTGTTAAATGATCCTTACCTATACACCTGGGGGGGGGGGGGGGGGGTGTCACCACTATTTTGCACAGTTTTATCTATCACACCAGGTACTCACTGTAAGATCACAAGACTAGACTGGATGAGAAGTCTGCCTGTATGACTGTCTTCAAGTACCTCACCATATTGGCAGCCATGCTTCACATATCAGAGAAGGGTTTCTCTCGTGGTTGAGACTACAGGTCAGCATGCTAAGAGCACATGGTCATGGAAGAACAATCTAAGCATAACAATTTATAGCAAAACAGCTGTGTTCATGTAGGCTTTGATCGATGACCAGGGTACGGCTTTATCATTGGGTACGGCTTTATCATTGTGTGTGCCTTTAGCAGCTCTGTGGCCAGCATTAGCAGCATGCATTCGTTGAGGGTACCGGAGAAACCACAAAGTTGCAAGAAAAAGCAGAAACGGACATACTGGCACCATACTGATGTTCCAAGACTGCATTTTCTTCTGCAGCAACAAACAAGTCATTTTGCGGCAACTGCTAAACGTACGTGCCCGTACCACTTTAGTTTGCATTTTTTTACTGATGTCAGGAGCTCGTCATATTGTCCATTGCGTTTTAAATTCTGGCCTTCACTTCCTCATTAGTGATGTGATCTCTGTATGAGAAACCAAGGAGTTTGCGACAGCATCTAACCTCCATTGCCTGTATCCTTCTTTCAATATCTGCAGTCATGGCCCACGATTCACATGCGTACAAAAATCTGGACATGATCAGGGAACGCATCAGTCCCATGCTCTAGCCTACTCCCTCTTATCATTGCAGGAATAGTCTGACTGGTTATGTCCAGCGAATGTGACTGTTGCAGCTTTTCTTTCTTTCTTTCTGGGGTGAAAGGTTCTGTAATTTGTTTTTGTTTGAATGAGGCAACGATGTGTTCATGGTCTTCTAAAACTGTGCTTGTTTAATTTTTTCTTGCTTGGTGATGTTATCCATGACAACTCGTGGAGAGAGGATTTGATAACGGTTTTAAAGACCTGAAGGACAGGTGTTACATACATTGCTGTTTTCATACCAACCTCCTTTGCTATCCCAAATGGATCTGGGAAAAGTGCACAGCCCGTAGTTGTGCCATGTTCAGATTAACTCAGGCTGTTGGGTCATCTTTTGCAGAAACTGCGTTGAGAAATCCACATGTACAAGACACTTCTTCAGCATTTCCTGCTAGAACTTTGGCATACTTTTTATTTACAATTTTATGTTTTGTGATTTCGAGGATAATAGAATAAGCAATCAAGCCCTTTATTTTACATCTAGTTCCCGTGTGTATGCAGTTTTGTACATTTTGTTGTCCGCTCCTACCGGCACACAATGGCGCACTCTTCCGAAAAGCGGAACGGGTTTTAACATGTGTGCAAGATGTTCTCCATGCGTTCGCACACGGGACCTCGGTTTATAGTCTCATACGAAGGACTTTAGGGGGGAGTACAGTCGGCACTGATGTTAAGTCCAGAGGAAAAATTCTTTTGAACGAGATTCGAACCCGGGTCAGCAGATCACGAGCGCATCACTCTAACCACTAGGCGTTTCGCCGAGGAATGCAAAAAACCAAGAAAAGATTAATTACACCGTTTGTGATTAATTTATCTGCATTTGCTAGATCAAGCTGAGCTTTATCAAGGCTGTTTTTGTTTGGTTGGGTTTTTGTTTTATTTTGGGGGTTTGGGGGTTGTTGGATGGTTGTTGTTGTTTTTTGTGGGGTTTTTTTTTTGGGGGGGGGTTTTGCTTTTGTTTTTGCTTTACATCGGCTTCATATTATTTTTTTTCTTTCCTCGGCTAGAGCTCCAAGGTTCACCAATGGAGAGATTTTGCGTGTGTGACCGTGCTTTCCCCACATCACTTAGGTAGCCACATTCCGACTTCGAGGATGGTGTCTAAACAGGACACCTGTGTGCACGCGTTTTTGAAATTTTGTCCTCGCTCCCTACTGGCACACAAGGGCCTACTCTTTTGAAAGGCGGAGCGGCTTTTTAACGTGTGCACAAGATGCTCTGCCTGCATTTACACACAGACCTCTCGGTTTACAGTCTCACCCGAACGACTTTTACATTCAGCTCGATGTTCTCGTCAAGCTGGGAAGAGAGGGAAAGGCTGGGAATGGAACCCAGAACCTCGCGGTGTACTTGTTAGACAAGGTGGACGTCTTTAACCGTCTCTGCCACCGTCCTTCTTGGTTTGATGCAATGCTGGCCTGTGTACACAGTAGCAGGCACTCTCTGAATGCCCCCTCTCTGGAATAGGCCACAGCCAAGCATGCAGGCCTACTTGTCTTCAGTCAGCTGTTCGCTCAGGCTGCTTCCCAAGGGAAGAGGAGAAAAAAAGCTGAACACTAGACAGCATGGCCATCACTCAAGCGTATGCTCCAATAACTTGACTATGGAAACAATGACAACCGGACCTTCAATTGTTGCTGAATACTCCAAGTAAGGTAGTTATAGTATCACACACACACACAAAATAAAAGGGTGGCGCTGCTCTTGTGGCGACGCGATCTCCCCGGGGAGAGCAGCCCGAACTTTACGTTGAGAAATCTCGTGACTGAAAGTGGTATAAAATAAATAAATAGAATAAATAAAAAACAAATTAAAAATGTGCTATGACGACAATGATGTTGAAGACGAACGGATGGATGGATGGATGGATGGATGGATGGATAGGTGGATGGATGGATGGGTGGATATATCGAGAGATAGACAGACACACAGGCAGGCAGGCAGACAGACAGGCAGGCATGCAGACAGATAGATAGACAGACGTACGTGCGTGCGTACGTACCTACCTACCTACCTACCTATCTACCTACCTACCTATCTACATACATACATACATACATACATACATACATACATACATACATACATACATACATACATACATACATACATACATACATACATACATCTCATCTCATCTCATCTGCTCCCATAACCTCCTCCAGGGTCGTAGGGGCACTGCAGTGACGAACGTTGCACCTGTTGGCTCCATTTGCAGCGGTTGTAGGCAAGTTCCTGGGTTGTGGGGAAGCTCTTCCCGGTCCATTCAGTGATGTTGTCTGCCCGTTTCTTCTTCGGCCTGCCTCGCCTTCTTTTCCCCTGCTCTATTCCTTGCATACTTATTACATACATACATACATACATACATACATACATACATACATACATACATACACACACACACACACACACACACACACACACATACACACATACACACATACATACAAACATACATACATACATACATACATACATACATACATACATGGGTCAGTTGTGTACTAATCGGTCTCCCAAGTAGTTTCATGTTCACTCTGCAATGATGTCCATCTGTCAGAAACAACAGCAACAACAGCAGCAGCAACAACAACAACAAAAACAACAACAGCATAAACAACAACAACAACCACAATAACAAAAACTAGCCCCAATAAAACAACAACAACAACATCAACCTTTCAGCATACCCAATAAATACAATAACACCACATTAAGATAATAATAATAATAATAATAATAATAATAATAATAATGCATGGAATTTATATAGCGCTGAATCTTGTAAAGCAACAAATCAACAGATCAGAAAGTAACTACAATTCATAGCAATCTATAACTTACAACACAACACAGAAGCCAAACTAGTAATTTCTCTAGAACTGTCAATATCACAGGCTCCACTGCAACCTGTGTTTATCAAATATTGGAGAATATATCAGCACAAAAGTTGATCTCAGAGTGTGTTTATCAAATATTGGAGAAATAGAGCAGGACTGACGTTGATTTCAGAGTGTGTTTATCAAATACTGGAGAAAAAGAGTAGCACGGAAGTTGATTTCAGGGTGTGTTTATCAAATATTGGAGAAATAGAACAGTAAGATTTAGAATATTGACGCCAGGGTCTGTTTTTGTTGACGCCAGAGTGTGTTTATAAAACATTGAAGAAACACTACAGTGAGGATGTTAACGCCAGAGTATGTATATAAAATAGTAGAGAAATACAGCAGTAAAGATGTTGATGCCAAAGTGTGTTCATAAAGTAGAGGAGAAATAGAGCAGTAAGAATGTTGATACCAGAGTCTATAAAACAGTACAGAAATAGAGCATAAAAGATGTTGATGCCAGAGTCTGCTTATAAAATAGCGGAGAAATAGAGCAGTAAGGATGTTGACACCAGAGTGTCTTTATAAAATAGCGGAGAAATAGAGCAGTAAGGATGTTGACACCAGAGTGTCTTTATAAAATAGCGGAGAAATACAGCAGTAAGGATGTTGACACCAGAGTGTCTTTATAGAATAGCGGAGAAACACAGCAGTAAGGCTGTTGACACCAGAGTGTCTTTATAAAATAGCGGAGAAATACAGCAGTAAGGATGTTGATGCCAGAGTGTGTTCATAAAATAGAGGAGAAATACAGCAGTAAAGATGTTGGTACCAGAGTCTATAAAACAGTACAGAAATAGAGCATAAAAGATGTTGATGCCAGAGTCTGCTTATAAAATAGTTGAGAAATAGAGCAGTAAGGATGTTGATGCCAGAGTGTCTTTATAGAATAGCGGAGAAATAGAGCAGTAAGGATGTTGATGCCAGAGTGTGTTCATAAAATAGAGGAGAAATAGAGCAGTAAGGATGTTGACACCAGAGTGTGTTCATAAAACAGTACAGAAATAGAGCATAAAAGATGTTGATGCTAGAGTCTGCTTATAAAATAGTAGAGAAATAGAGCAGTAAGGATGTTGACACCAGAGTGTCTTTATAAAATAGCGGAGAAATAGAGCAGTAAGGATGCTGACACCAGAGTGTCTTTATAAAATAGCGGAGAAATACAGCAGTAAGGATGTTGATGCCAGAGTGTGTTCATAAAATAGAGGAGAAATAGAGCAGTAAGAATGTTGATACCAGAGTATGTTCATAAAATAGAGGAGAAATAGAGCAGTAAGAATGTTGATGCCAGAGTCTATAAAACAGTACAGAAATAGAGCATAAAAGATGTTGATGCTAGAGTCTGCTTATATAATAGTTGAGAAATAGAGCAGTGAGGATGTTGATGCCAAAGTGTGTTCATAAAATAGAGGAGAAATAGAGCAGTAAAGATGTTGATGCCAGAGTGTGTTCATAAAATAGAGGAGAAATAGAGCAGTAAGAATGTTGATACCAGAGTCTATAAAACAGTACAGAAATAGAGCATAAAAGATGTTGATGCCAGAGTCTGCTTATAAAATAGTGGAGAAATAGAGCAGTAAGGATGTTGACACCAGAGTGTCTTTATAGAATAGCGGAGAAATAGAGCAGTAAGGATGTTGACACCAGAGTGTCTTTATAAAATAGCGGAGAAACACAGCAGTAAGGCTGTTCATGCTAGAGGTTTTTATTGTATCATCAGTCTGACATTACAATGCGTATTGTCAACATTTTCCAGAAGCCATTTTATTTGAAATAACTTATATAGTGACAGTGTTGTCTATTCCATACTACAACAAGAAGCTATCTCATCCAATAATACACTAATCTCTCTGTCTCCCTTTGTCTGTCCGTTTGTCTGTCTGTCTGTGTCTCTCTCTGTCTCTGTCTGTCTGTCTGTCTGTCTGTCTGTCTGTCTGTCTCTCTCTCTCTCTCTCTCTCTCTCTCTCTCTTCTCTCTCACACACACACACACACACACACACACACACACACACAACACACACACACACACACACACACACACACACACACACACACACACACACACACACACTTCAGATTAAAAAAAAGTACGTTGTGTTATGTGTTATAGCCGCAGAACTTGAGGTGTGGAATTACAAACCCAAATCAATGATATAGAACACTTCAAATGGGCCCATGACCGTTTCTTACATAAATCATTGTCTTTGTCTTTGTGATTGTCTCATGCACAGGCTTCTTCGTCTCCAGTGCGCACACACGTGCACGCGCAAGAACTTCACTAAGTATGCATGCAGCCACACATGCACACAAGAATGCACACACACACACACACACACACCACACACACACACACACACACACACACACACACACACACAAAACACACAATGCCCGCACGCACACGCACATGGTCGTCTAATATCACTGAGAGTGAACAGACGTAAAATCGAAGACAACAACAACACGCATATGCACACACAAACACACACACACACAAACACGCACGCACACACAGGCGCGCGCATACACACACATACACACGCGCATGTGTAATCACACACTGCGGCACTCATAGATGCACCAATTATTTCAACCCTCCTTCCCTCCACCTACACACATTCATGCACACATATGCAGAGAGAGAGAGGGGGGGGGAGAGGAGGGGAGAGAGAGAGAGAGAGGGGGGGGAGAAGAGAGGGGAGAGAGAGAGAGAAGAGAGAGAGAGAGAGAGAGAGAGGAGAGAGAGAGAAGAGAGAGAGAGAGAGAGAGAGAGAGAGAGACACACACACACACACACACACACACACACAAGTTCCATTTCTTGATATTCAAACTCTCCTCACAACCATTATTTCCCCCTTACAAGCCATAAATCAGGGAAGAGCTCGGGTAATTTACGAGCTCTGTGATTTATTTTCATTCTCACTACTCCCTGTGAGTCACAGACAGGAAGATTATAAAAAAAAAACAGGAGCAAACAAGCAAAACTGTTGCAGCTGGTTTCTGATATATTCAGTTCAGTTCAGTTGTCTCCATCACTGCTGTCATTGGTAGAGGCTCTACGCAATGCCACCAGGGTTCGCCATCTCTCTCTGTCTCTGCCGAGTTCTACGATCTTCTTCTGTAGCTCTCCCAGACCATTGATCTCAGTGATGTTGGCAATGTGGGATGTTGGTGGTCTGCCTCTTTTCCATCTGCCCTCAACCTTATCTTGGAGAACTGTCGTGTTCAGATTTATGAGTGTGTTTTCTGTTTCAAATGATTTGCTTATTTCAGTCTGTGCTTACCAATTTCACTGAACATTTGTCTGTGTTGCACTGAGAGTTCTTCAAGAACGCCTTCATTCTATTTTTGTTCTCTTGTCTGTCCATTTGACTCTTAGAAGTCGTCTATAGAACTACAATTCCACTGTGTTTATTCGGTCTCTTTCCAACGTCTGTAGTGTCCAGGCTTCACACGTACGTCCATCACATCTTATCTGGTCTGTATTGCTGCTGTACAGCAACAGGCCATATTAGATGAATGATTTGACAATTCCATTTTTTTTACGATATAGATAGATAGATAGATAGATAGATAGATAGATAGAAATATAGATAGACAGATAGATAGATAGATAGATAGATAGATAGATAGATAGATAGATAGATAGATAGATAGATAGATGGATGGATAGATAGATAGATAGAAAGAGAGAGAGAGAGAGAGAGAGGAGAGAGAGAGAGAGAGAGAAGAGAGAGGAGAGGAGAGAGAGAGAGAGAGAGAGAGAGAGAGAGAGAGAGAGAGAGAGAGAGAGAGAGAGAGAGGAGAGAGAGAACTTGAAAACTTTTTATTCAAAGAGGGTAATAGAATAAGCAGTAGTTGCTTTTTTACATCCAGCCAAGAGAGAGAGCGCCTCTGTCTTTCCAAACGTTGTTTAACTGTGAAGCATCTTTTACTTGGCCATGCCGATTCTATACTGACATCCTGATACCAGTTATACAGACTGTAAATGAAAGCGACGCGACGTGTTTACTTCTACATTATTGATCTTTCCTCTCTCGGCCAAAGTGTTCAAGCTTTGCTCCTACTCAAGGTAATGTTTCAGCAGTACTTAGTAACATCTTGAGATGTGATAGGAAAGCTGGATGTCATCAAAAGACAGGTGTGTGTGTGTGTGTGTGTGTGTGGTGTGTGTGTGTGTGTGTGTGTGTGTGTGTGTTGTGTGTGTGTGTGTGTGTGTGTGTGTTTGTGTGTGCGTGCGTGCGTGCGTGCGTGTGTGTGTAGGGTGAGGGTGGGGGGAACAAATGTCCAGCATATCAGCACAATCAAACATGATTTTTTTGTAAAATTTATGAGGAAAATCATTTAAGGGCCTACGACTGGAACTGGTTTTGTCTTAAAGATGTATTAAAGAAATGAATATGTATTTGAATATATATTTACTTGGGGCGGAAATATTCAAGACTGGAAAGTTTTTAAGAAAAAAAAATCCCAGTGGCGCTGCTCTTGTGGCATCAGATTCTCCCAGGGGAGAGCAGCCCGAATTCACAAAGGAAAGTCTGTCGTGACTGAAAGTGGTAAACAATGCACTCCAACACAACACAGTACAACACAAAACAATACAACACAATGCAACACAACACAGTACAACACAATACAATACAACACAATGCAACACAACACAGTACAACACAACACAACACAATGTAACACAACACAGTACAACACAATACAACACAACACAACACAATACATCACACAGAGGCATCCTTCAGTCTCAGAAGACTATGACATTGCGCGCGCTCTAGGTGTTTACTCTGGTACCGCGTCGGCTGTGGCTGGCCCGTGCCACGTGGTATTGACAGGGCCTATGGCAGAGGGCACAGATGAAGTCTGACAATGCTGGTCTGTCTGTCGGCCTGGGCTGCAGCCTTTCTTCTCATTTTCTTTGCTTCTTGCTGCTGAGCAAGCGTCTCTTCGAACTTGGAAACGCCTTTCTGCTAAGTCTGTCTTCCGGCTGATCGCTCGAGGCCTGTTGCTTCCCAGTTGTTCTGATCGATCTTCAAAGCTTTTAAGTCCTTCTTGGTGTTGTTGGCATCCGTCTGTCTCGGGAGACAATGGAAAATGCGCCGTGGGTCAGTCAGTCAGTGGTGGAACTGCAGCGCCGACTGTGGCTGTAGAGCCCAATCCTGGAGCGGCAGATCCTGTTGCAGGTGTTGCATGTGAAGACGGAGTTGTCTGATGGTGCTGACTCCGCTCTCCGATGTCCGCATGCTCGTCTGTCTCCCCACTGCTCCTCTCTCCTCTGCTCTGCTGTCTTGATGGCCGACCTGGTAGTGGCTCGCCAACTGCTGCGGTCTGCTGCCAGTGCTTCAAGGCCTGCTGGTGCAATGCCACCCGCCTTCAGGTCCCGCTTGCACACATCTTTGTATCGAAGTATTGGCCTTCCTGTTGGTCTGGAGCCGGTGGCAAGCTCACCGTACAGAATGTCTTTAGGCAGTCTGCCGTCATGCATGCGGGTGACATGGCCAAGCCAGCGCAAACGTCTCTTGGTGAGCAGGGCAAACATGGAGTGTTCCTGCCCTTTCCAGGATCTCTTTGTTGGGAACATGGTCCTGCCATGTGACGCCAAGGATTCTTCTGAGGCAGCGTTGGTGGAAGGTGTTGAGCCTGCGTTCTTGTCGGGCGTATAGAGTCCAGCTCTCGCTACCGTACAGTAATGTGCTCAGCACGCAGGCTTGATACACTTGGGTCTTTGTCTTGATGATGAGCATGGAGTTCTCCCATACTCTCTTTGACAGACGAGCCATTGCTGCTGATGCCTTGCCAATTCTGGAGTTCAGCTCGGTGTCCAGGCTGAGGCTACTGGAGATGGTAGAGCCAAGGTACGTGAAGTTTTCCACGACGTCGAGGGGGCTGTCGCCGATGGAGATGGAAGGGGTGGAGCTGACATCTTGGCCCAGGATGTTCGTCTTTTTGATGCTGATCGTCAGGCCGAACTCAGTGCAGGCATGCGCAAAGCAGTTGATGAGTCCTTGGAGGGCAGCCTCAGTGTGTGCTGTCAAGGCGGCGTCATCGGCGAACAGCATCTCACGTATGAGGACTTTGCATACCTTTGTCTTTGCACGAAGGCGCGCGAGGTTGAACAGGCTGCCGTCGCTTCTGGTGTGCAGGTAGACCCCGTCTTCAGATTGTCTAAAGGCGTAGCGCAGCAGCAGCAAGAACAGGATGCCGAATAGCGTCGGAGCGAGGACACAGCCTTGCTTAACTCCGCTCTTGATGGGGAAAGGGTCCGAGGAGGAGCCATCGTGCTGGACGGTGCCTTTCATATTCTCATGAAAGGAAGTGATCATCCTCAGGAGCTTGGGGGGGACATCCAATTCTCTGCAGGAGTGTGAACAGCCCTGCCCTGCTGACCAAGTCGAACACCTTGATCAGATCAATGAAGGCAATGTACAAGGGACGTCTCTGCTCACAACACTTCTCTTGCAGCTGTCTCAGGGAGAATATCATGTCGATCGTTGATCTCTCAGCTCGAAAGCCGCACTGTGCCTCAGGGTATACACGCTCTGGAGAGACTGCAGTTGGTTCAGTATGACGCAGGCGAAAGTCTTCCTGACAATGCTTAGGAGGGATATGCCACGGTAGTTGTTGCAATCGCTGCGATCACCTTTATTCTTGTACAGCGTGATGATATTGGCATCGCGCATGTATTGAGGTATGGTCCCTTCCTCCCAGCACTGTAGCAGCAGTTCGTGGAGATGCTCAAGGAGGCTGCTCTGTTTGCCCACTTTGATGATCTCAGGAGGGATGCCATCGTTTCCTGGGGCTTTGCCGCTTGCTAGTGAGTCAACAGCCTTGCTGAGCTCCTCAATGGTGGGTGAGTCATCAAGCTCTTGCATGACTGGCAGGGGCTTGTGTTTTCCACTGCTGTGTCTGTTCCAATGGTCTCCCTCGAGAATAGCTCTTGATAATGCTCTGCCCATCTCTCCATTTGCTTCGAGCGGTCAGTGATGATTTCGCCAGTGGTTGACTTCAGAGGGGCGGTCTTGATTGTGCATGGGCCGAAGGCCTTCTTCATACCCTCGTACATGGCACGAATGTTGCCACAATCAGCAGACAGCTGGATGCTTTGACACAAGTTCTGCCAGTGGCTATTGGCACACTGTCTAGCAATCCGTTGAGCATCACTTTTGGCTTTTCTAAGGGCAGTGAGCGTCTTTGCGCATGGGTCTTGTTTGTAGTTGAGCAGGGCGGCTCTTTTGGATGAGATGGCTGGATCGAGTTCAGAAATTCCGGCTTCAAACCAGTCGGGGGTTTTCTGTTCTCTCTTTCCAAAGGTGTTGACAGCGGACTTGTATGTAGCATCACGGATGTGGTTCCATCTCTCTACCGCACTGGTGATTGTGCAGTTGCTGAGGGCCTCCTGGATAGTATCAGCAAAACGTTCCCGAAGCTCAGCAAATGAGGTCATGGCTGTATTGATGCGTGGTCGCCCTTTCTGCTTGGATCGGTGGATTCGTCTGGGTTGGAGCCGCACCTTGCTTGCGACCATAGAGTGGTCGGTGTCACGGTCAGCACTGTGGTAGCTGCGAGTACTGAGGACACAGTTCAGCAAGGGCCTGCGTGTAATGATGAGATCCAGCTGGTGCCAGTGACGAGATCTGGAATGCCGCCAGGACACTCTATGGCCGGGTTTTGTTGGGAAGAACGTGTTTGTGATGCAGGGGATCATGAAGAGAGCATTAGCTCAAGAAGTCTCTGGCCATTCTCGTTGAGTTTGCCGACACCAAAGTGACCGATGCATCTGGGCCAGGAAGCGTGGTCTGAACCAATCCGGGCGTTGAAGTCGCCAAGCAGATATAACTGTTCTGAGGGGGCTAGCTTCTTGATGGCGGTCTCAAGTTCCTCGTAGAACACATCCTTTGCCTCTGCTGAAGAGTATAGCGTGGGGGCATAGGCACTCATGATGTTCACGGGGCCTGAGTTGGTTGTGAGGCGTAGGGAGAGGATGCGAGCTGTGCTGTCTGAGGGTGGTTTGATTGAGGACAGTAGAGAGTTTCTCACTGCGAAGCCTACGCCGTGCACACGGTGCTCCTCTGGGCCCTTCCCCTGCCAGAAGAATGTGTAGTCCTTTTCTCTAAGGCTGCCGTTGGAAGGAAGTCTGGTTTCCTGTAGTGCGGCTATGTCAATGTTGAGCCTCTTTAGCTCGCGGCTGATGACAGCCGTCTTTCTTGCATCGTCATCATCATCATCAACCATTACACCCAGTGGTGTGTAGGGCAGCAACAAAGCGCTTCCACCCCTGCCTATCCTGGGTTAACCTAGTCACTGATCCCCAAGAGTGCTGCATGGCCTTCATCTCACTTTCTACAGTCCTCCTCCACGTTGCTTTTGGTCTTCCTTTCCTTTTCCTTCCTTCTGGGGTCCAGTGCAATGCTGTTCTTGTGATTGACTGTGGGTCTCTTCGGAGGATGTGCCCAATCCACTTCCACCGTAGTCTGGTGATGATGGTTCCCATGTCTTCTTGCCTGCATCTCCGTAGTAGGTCTTCATTGGAGATCTTCTCTGGCCAAAAGGTCCGGAGAATTCTTCGGAGGCATACGGTGTGAAAGGATCGAAGTTTGGTAAGATCCGCTCCCGTCATCCTCCAGCACTCAGAAGCGTACAGGAGCGTAGATGCAACACAGCTCTGGTATAGCTTTAGCTTGGTGTTGATGCTGTACTGAGTTGATCTCCAGATATTGTTCATCTCCCTAAACACAATCCTGGCCTTGCCCAGGCTGTTGTGGATGTCTTCTTTTGTGCCGCCCTCTGGTTTGATGATGCTGCCAAGGTATGTGAGCTTGTCTTTCTGGCGCAGGTCAGTTCCATTCACTTTCACAGGGGCTGGTGTGTTCACATTGAGCGACATTGTCTCTATTGTTTTCTTGGTGCTAATACAAAGCCCCACTTGCTGTCCGAATGTTTGGAGTCTGTTGGTCTTCTCCTGGATATGTTGGTGTGTGTGTGTGTGTGTGACAGCAGCGCCAGGTCATCCGCAAAGTCAAGGTCGTCTAGTGTTGAGAACAGGCTCCAGCGAATCCCTTTTGGGGTGTCTTCTGTCGTCATCCTCATCACCCAATCAATGGCCAGATTGAAAAGAACTGCTGACATCACACATCCTTGTCTTACTCCAGTCTTGACTTCGAAGACAGTGTTGCTATGGCCCACAGAGCATCTGAAGTTATCGTAGAAGCTCTTTATAAGGTGTACCAGTTTCGATGGGATGCCATAGTGTCGAAGGATACTCCAAAGGCTGTCTCTGTGTATGCTGTCAAATGCCTTTTTGAAGTCCACAAAATTCACATACAGTTATCTTTGCCACTCTGTGCACTGTTCGATGATGTTTCTGAGCGTGAATATCTGCTCTATACATCCTCGTTGCTTCCTGAACCCGGCTTGTTCCTTCCTCAGTGCATTGTCCACAGCGTCTGATATTCTTCTGATGATGACCTTGGCCAGTATCTTGCTCGGCACAGACAAAAGAGTGATTACCCTCCATTTGTTGCAGTCGCTCAGGGTTCCTTTCTTGGGGATTTTGACTCTCACTCCCTTGGTCCAATCGTCAGGTACTTTCTCGTTCTTCCATGCAGCTGTGAACAGTGGTTGCAGTATGTCAGCTGCTAGTTCAGAATCTGCCTTGAACAGTTCGGCACCAAGGTTGTCCTGGCCTGGTGACTTGCGGTTTTGAGGGTCTTGATGGCAGCCACTATCTCTTCCTTTGTTGGGGGGTTGACATCAATGTCTAAGCCTTTTGGAGCTTCTGGGATGTCGGCTGTCTCGTCAGGTGGTGGTCGGTTGAGAACTTCCTGGAAGTGTTCATCCCATCTTTCTTCTTGCTCTTTCTCTGTTGTCAACAGTTTCCCCTTGTCTGTCCCTGATTGGTCCCCCAGCGCTCCTCTTAAATTTGTTGCATACTTTCTTGGTGATCTTGTAGACTCTCCCTTGCTCTCCTTGGGCCGCCGCCCTTTCTGCCTCAGCTGCCAGCTGGTCCATGGCTTCTCTCTTGTCACGGCGTGCGAGTCTCTTTACGTGTGCCTCTCTGTACAACTCTCCTGCCTCTCTCGTAGCCATGGAGACTTTACTTGCAGAAGTCTCTTCTTGATCTCTCTCCTTTCTTTGATGGCATCGAGGGTCTCTTGTTGGATCCAGTCATTGTTGGTCTTTTTCTTTTGATGACCGATGTTCTCCTTGCTGCTCTCAGTGTACAGTTTACAGATCTGCTTCCATGTCGCATCTTTGTCATGCTGTTCTGTCATGTTCTGCAGGATGTGGAATCTGTTCCTCAGATTGTTGATGAATGCAGACTTCACGTTGGTGTCTCTCAGTCGCTGGGTATCAAATTGCGCTTGAGTGGTTGGTCTTGTGTTCTTCTTCAGTTTCATCTGGATGTGTGCTGTCACCAGGTGATGATCGCTCCCGACATCCGCACTTCGCTTGGTTCTCACATCCAGAAGAGATCGTCTCCACATACCGTTGATCATCAGGTGGTCAATCTGGTTCATGTCTCTTCCATTCGGCGACGTCCAAGTCAGCTTGTGGATGTCCCGGTGCGTGAAGAGGGTCCCTCCTATCACTAAGTTGTTCATGGCGCAGAACTCCACAAGTCTCTCCCCGTTGTCATTTCTGTTCCCCACTCGGTGTTTTCCCATGACTCTCTCATAGTCGGTGTTGTCGCTTCCGACCTTGGCGTTGAGGTCCCCCATGATGATGATGAGGTCATGGCGTGCGGCCTTCTCTGTCACTGTCTGCAGCTGGTGGTAGAAGTTGTCTTTGCTCTCATCGTTGCTGTTGTTGGTTGGTGCGTAGCACTGGATGATGGTGATGTTGATATGCCTTCCCTTCAGTCTCGCACTCATTAGTCTGCTGTTGACGGGCTTCCACTCCATAAGGCATCGCTCAACGCCTTTCTTGAGGATGATGGCAACTCCCTCGTGGTGCTGGTCGTCATCTCTCCCAGAGTAGAGGGCGGTCTCTCCGGTGGTGGTTCTCATTCTCCCAGATCCAGTCCATCTACTGTCGCTTACTCCTAGGACATGGAAGTTGAATCTTCTCATCTCTAATGTTACCTGTGCCAGCTTGCCGTCTCATATTTCGTCCTCACGTTCCAATGTCCTAGTCTGATCTTAGTTTTGGTGGTGTTCAGGTCTTCCCTTATCCTGCTGGTAGCTTCCTCTCGGCTTTGGCCATCAGCATTCATACGAGTCTCACTGGACCCGGGAGGTCCTTCGCATGCAAAAGTAGAAATTGTCTCTGTTGCTGTTTCCGTAACTTCTCTTCTTTTACGGGACAGGGTTGTTAGCCCTGTGCCCAACCCCCAACCTGGAGGAAGGGTTCCACCTTAGTCGCCTCTTACGACATGCCTGGTTGGAGGGCAGGGATCCTATTAATGCAATGCTCGCTTTGCAAGCATACCCCGGGGAGTCCCTCAGGGTTCTTGCATCGTCAACCTGTTGTAAATCGTTGGAGAGGCCAGGGCACATGGTCCTGACGTTCCAGGTTGCCAGTCTCAGCGCTGGCGGCTTTGATTTTGATTTTAAGTCCTTCTTGTACACGTCTTTGAATCACAGCTGTGGTCTGCCTGTGGGACGTTTTCCCTGCACAAGTTTTTCCTTAGAGTACGTCTTTAGAGATACTTCCGTCGTCCATGCGCATAACATGGCCGATCCAGCGCATACGTCTCTGTTTCAGCAACGTGTACATGCTGGTGCATCCAGTTCTTTCCAAGACAGTGTTGCTTCGGACCTTGTCTTGCCAGATAATGTTCAGGATGTGTCGGAGGCAACGCGTGTAACAAGCAATGAGCTTTTGCTCTTCTCGGGCACGTTAAGTCCAGGACTCACTGCCATTCATGAGGGTGCTCACGATACAGGCTCTGTAGATCTGAATCTTTGTGTGCACAGTCAGCTTCTTGTTGTTCCATGTTTTCTTTGTCAGTCGGGTCATGATGGTAGCTGCTTTGCCGATGCCCTGTTGAGGTCTGTGTCGAGTGAGAGGGTGTCTGAGATAGCTGAGCCCAGGTACATGAAGTCATGGATGACATTCAGTACATGATCATTGATGCTGATGGCTTGGGGAGAGTCAACATTCTGTCCCATGAATTGTGTTTTCTTCAAGTTAATGGTAAGCCTGAAGTCTTGGCAGGCATCACTGAAGCGAGTCATGAGCGGTTGTAGGTCCTCAGCTGAGTGGCTGGTTACTGCTGCATCGTCTGCAAAGAGGAAGTCACGCAGGCACCTCAGCTGGACTTAAAACTTAGCTCTTAGTCGGGGGAAGTTGAAGAGCTTTCTATCTGACCTTGTTCGGAGGTAGATACTTTCAGCTGCAGGACCAAATGCGTGTTTCAGCATCACAGCATAGAAGATTCCAGCGTGGAAGCCAGGACACAACCCTTTTTCACTCCGCTCCATATGTTGAAGGCAGCTGGTTATGAGCTGTCAAAAAGGGCGGTGCCTTTCATGTCTTCATGGAAGGATCTAATGGTGCTGAGAAGTTATGGCAGACATCTGATCTTGGGAAGGATCTTGAAGAGGTCATCCTTACTGACCAGATTGAAAGCCTTTTTGAGGTCCTCGAAGGCAAAATAGAGTGGCTGCCTTTGCTCCCTACATTTCTACTGAAGTTGTTTGAGGGAGAAGATCATGCCTATAGTGGATCTGTTGGCCCGGAAACCGCACTGTGATTCAGGGTAGACTTGCTCTGCAAGTACCTGGAGCCTCTTCAGCACTACTCGTGCAAAGACTTTCCCAACAATGCTGAAGAGGGATATGCTGGGATAATTATTGTAAACGCTTCTGTCACCTTTGTTTTTCTAAAGTGTGACGACGTTAGCACTCTTCATGTCTTGTGGTACTTTGCCTTCACTCCAACAGAAGCAGAGGATTTCATGCAACTCGGTGATGAGTGTCTCTTTGCAGCACTTCAGTACTTCGGCGGAAATACTGTCTTTCCCAGATGCTTTGCCAGGGGAAAGAGAGTCTAGGGCTTCGCTGAGTTCATCTATGGTTGGTTCTCTGTCAAGCTCTTCCAGCTCTGGGAGGCACTCTATGGCATTCAGGGCATCTTCTGTGACATGTTCCCTTGCCTACAGTTCAGTGTAGTGCCCTACCCAGCGCTGCATCTGTTGTTCTCTGTCTTGAGTCACCTCCCCAGTAGCTGATTTCAAAGAGACAGTTTTCTTGTGCATTGGACCCAGTGCCTGCTTGATGCCGTCATACATATCCTTGATGTTGCCTGTGTCAGCTGCCATCTGAATCTGGGAGCAGAGTTGAAGCCAACAATAAGAACACAGTATAGTATAATACATCATAATATAACACAACACAATACAATATAACACAATAAAACGCAATACAAAACACTCGAATACAGTATAATGCAATGCAATACAATACAAAACAATACAATAAAACACATTGCAAAGCAATAATAATAACACTAACAATAACAACAACAACAACGACGTCGATGACGACGACGATGATGATAATAATAATAACAATAACAACATGATTTTATATAGCGCTTCACATATCCCGTTGTCCCATGGACCATGGGGGCATCATTGAAGATTTTGAAACCAGGTTCCTCCCCTCCCACGGTCCTCTGCCTTCCGCAGCAAATCGTTCCACCCAAGGCCAGTCCACTCTCTGATGTTGTCTTCCCATCGTTTTCTCTGCCTCCCCTCTCCCTCCTTGTACTGTTCCCTGTAGGACAGTCTTGGCCAGTCCAGATGTTCGTGTGACGTGCCCGTATCACTTTAGCTTGCGTTCTTTCACTGAAGTCAGGAGCTTTTCATACCATCTGATGGCATTTTTAATTCTGGCCTTCACTTCCTCATTAGTAATGTGATCTCTGTATGAGATACCAAGGAGTCTACAAAAGCACCTCATTTCTCCATAAAACAGCACCTTCCTACCTCTGTGAATGTCTTCACCTGTACACTCCTTCTCGTTCCCTCCGCTCTGCTGCAGATACCCTGTGCTTACAAATACCTAGATTCAACCAGTCCACCTTTGGCCGTCGATCTTTCTCTGTTTCTGGTCCATCAATCTGGAATGACCTCCCTCTCTCCCTTCGCGAAAAGCCTACTTACAACACTTTTAAATCTGGCCTCAAGACATACCTGTTTCAAACCTAAGACCTCCCCCTACAGTTTCATCTCATAATTATCTGTCCTCGCCTTCAATGGCCTAGGTTCCCATCGCCCTGCTGAAGCGTATGGCCTGTGTGTGTGTGTATGTGTGTGTGTGTGTGTGTGTGAGTGTGTTTGTGTGTGTGTGTGTGTGTGTGTGTGTGTGTGTGTGTGTGTGTGTGTGTGTGTGGGGGTGTGGGCGCGCGCGCGCGCGCGTGCGTTTGTGTGTATTTGAACTTGTTAAACTATTAATCATTGTTGGTTGCATGTGTAGGAGTGGAATGGATGCAAGCGCTTTGATTTGTTGTTTTTTTGCAAGATATAGCGCTATATAAATTCCATTTATTATTATTATTATTTCCACTGCTTGCATCCCTCTTTCAATGGACGGTCTCGATTTTCTTGCGTCTATAATTATGTAAGTGCTGATGCCACTGGCACTATCTGTCATCAGCTGGGTTTTCTCCGCACCAGTCCGCACGCCATATGCAGAAGAGGCCTCACCAAGGTGATTTACCAGGCTGACTAGCTCTTGCTCCTCTCCAGCCAGGCCATCGATGTGGTCGGAAAAACGTCAATTTGTAATTGTCCTGCCTCCTGTCCTGCATCCGATGCTGACCGTTCCCTCATGATTTTCAAGTGTGTCAGCCCTTATTCTCTCCAGGAAGATATTGAAGAGGGTTAGAGAGAGCAGACATCCTTGGCGTACTCCAATTGTGGTTCGGAACCAATCTCCTATATTGCTGTCATAGTAGACTGGGCTGGTTGTTTTGTTATACAGGCATTCAGCGGTTCTGGTCAGGTTGACATTGATGTTACACAGCCTTATGGTTGCCCACAGAGCTGCATTCCAGACTCTTTCGAACACCCTCCCAAAGTCTACAAAGACGTGGTAAAGATTTTGTTGGTGCTGCAAGCACCTCTCACAGAGCATCCTAAGGCCGAAAATGTGTTCGGTTGCGCTCCCTCCCGCTCTGAAACCCGCCCACTCCTCCCCGATGATCTCCTCAGGTTGAGGATTTCGTCTGATCAGGCGGATTCTTAGCATGACTTTGCTTGGATGGTTGATCAGGCTGATGGGTACAGTAGTTTTGGCATAGTCGTAGATTGCCTTTCTTCGGGAGAGTGATAATCAGGGACTGTGTCCAAGGTGTTGGCCACTCGCCTGTCTGCCAGATCTTATTGCAGATGATGAGTAACACCTCTATCATGGCCTCTCCTCCTGCCTGGACCAGTTCTGATGGGATATTGTCCATTCCTCCTGACTTCCCTCTGCATAGTGATCTTATTGCATTTTCAACTTGGTTGGTGGAGGGATGTCTGACGCCTTGGGGTCTCCAGTTGCTGTGCGAGTGTACAATTCAGAGCAGTACCCTGTCCTCGAAGGATACAATGCTATATCTTGTAAAACAAAGCAAAGAGCTTGCATTCATTCTATACTTACACATTCAACCTACCATAACAAATTCAAATTTACGCACACACAATGTAGTGCAACACAATACAATGCAACACAAAACAACATAATGTAATACAGTACAACACAACACATTACAATACAAAGTCAATATTTTACATGCAAGGGCACCCCCCCCCCCCAAATCAGCACAGACTAACAAGATGTCAGATATTTTGCATCCAGTTATGTAAGTTCAATGTATTGTCTGTTGCAATATTTCTGCACAGACCCGTGTTTGTTCCAGTTGTATAATAGATGACAGGCCCAAGGACTGCAATAATAAGCAGTGGAGTCTCCTGTACACGTTCTCAACACTCAACTGTTTGTTCATTGCTGTTCATTTAATAGCAGTAGCCACAACATCACCACCTACTTTTTTCTATAATCGAGATAATCCACCTATTTTATGACGGAGAAATTAATTTTCTTATTGATTTGCTATCCTTGAAGAGATGGCATAGTTCTTTGCCGCTTTTTTATAGCCAAAAGTAGCATTACCGCCCCCCCCCCCCCCCCCTTTTTTTTTATATCAATATCGTCGAACAGTATCGCTGTGTATTCCTTTTTCGGAGGTCTGGTTAAAAGTTGTTGCTGCTATTGTTGTTTGTTGTTGTTTGTTGTTGTTGTTGCTGCTGCTGCTGTTGAGCGTTCCCTCGGCTTAACACCCAGTGGCCTGACTCTCTAATTACTCCAGGGAATCACAGCAAAACTATAAGTACACAATGGATGAACATGTCGCGTGTATGACTGTTTTTACGTTTTTCGCCATAAAGGTAGCCATATTCTTACCGTCGAGAATTTGTTCTGCATGAACAGAGAGTACATGCTGCCATTCTTAGAACATGCTGTGGAAGAGGACAATTTCAACTAAAACATTTCAAAGCATAGTTAATGAATCAAGACACCGACTACCCAAAATAAGCATGCACTATTTCACTTCTGCAGCCAATTAAAAACTATACAGACACATTTATGAAAGAAACATAGTACCAATTCCAATTTTACCAGTGTTCCCCTAAATTACTTCTTGTGAACATATTTCAGCTAAAATTTGACATTGATTAATTAACACAGACATTAACAAAAAAAATGATCAAAATCTACTCGCTGTTGATTGAAAAATTCACTTTGAAAGTAATTCTTCTAATCACTTAAAAGAGTTTACTGATTGATCTGTTTTAGAACCAGGCAAAAGTGGGGCAGCTTTTTGTGATTCCCGTTTTAAAAGTACAAAAATCATTTCACTTAGGAGAACATTTTTTCTATTTTTACGTCTGAATTATGTGCAATCCTTATGGCTTTGAACTGCCTGTCTGATGCTGCTATTGATGTCTGCCAAGTTCTATTTTGTGTTGACTCAAGGGCACCATTAATGGCATTGAAGACATGGCAGGGGAAAATAAAGAATGATATTGTATTTGAGATTAAATTCCTGACACATTGTATCCCAAGCAGAGGCATCAGAATAACTTTTCTGGATAATTATCTTCTCATTCCGGAATTTATTGGAATGAGCTAGTTGATTCTTTGGCAAAGAAAGGTGCCTCTGTATTGAAGTGCCGGACTCAAGTCTTACAATGTCGTTGTATGAAATAAATTATAAAACGATAAACTATATGCATTCTAAAACGACAAAAAAGCACTTCATATATATATATATATATATATATATATATATATATATATATATATATATATATATATATATATATATATATATATATATTCACAGAGAGAGAGAGAGAGAGAGAGAGAGAGAGATGAATGATGTGTGTCTAGGTGTTGTGGTGTGACTGCGGGTGTGTCTAAATCACCAAGTAGTGAATAGACATTATAAAAAAAAACCATCAGTTTAACATATGCCTTGACACTGCTCCCATCTGTGATTGACAAAGCTTATGGCCCGGGTCAGCAATCAGATATGAAAACAACCTGCTAGCATGAAACGGCTCAGTTTAATATGAAAACCGTAAAATCAAAGTATTTACCCAAAAATATTATGTAAGAAATTAGCACTACCGTAGGAACAATCGATATGCTATTCAGACTTATAGATATTACAGTAACAGCTAAACATACGTGGATGCGTCTATTGGGCAAAGATCGTTTTACTTGCGTTGGATTCCTCGGTGGATTTCAGTGTGCCAATTGCTTTTTTCTTGCTTGAAATGTTAACATCCGAAAATTATATTTTGTTAACTGACCTTTATGGGACGGTTTATGTATTTTTTACTTGACGTAGGCTACATCTACCCCCAACACGTCGTAATGCATTTTATTATACTTTAATTGCATTCAATTTGCTTATTGTTTGCTGTGGCACTGTGTAGCGTTTGTTCTCACAACAGATTCTTCTTCCATTCGAATGAACAACAGCAATACCTATCTCTGAATACGAGGATCCCTCTGAAAGTTCTTAGCCTAGCTGCTGTGCAAATGTTAGGTTAAAAAAATTGATTACGTCATAAGAGTATTACGTCTTTAAGCTATGACACCAAAACTAAGAGTTCTATGTCATCTTGGAAATACAGTAACCAACCGAGAAAAGGGTAACTCTAGGCTGTTTCTGACATCAACCATACAGCTTGAAAATCGTGATTTCCAGCCATGATCTATTACGACCTAAAAAGGGGCTTAACTTACCACCAATCTCACAAAAGCTTGTGTGAAGCTTTTGGGTCGATTGACCCAGAAAAATCGACTGTTAGCTGGTGGTTCCGAGAGTTTGAATTAGGTAGAAATCATTTTAATGATGAGAACCGTTGTGGCTGACCTGTTTCTGCTGCCACCCAAGAGAATGCCACAGTTTCAAAGAACTGATCAGAGAAGACCACAAATCACTTGCATAGATCTTCAAGGCGTATGTGGAATTGGCGTGTCTGGCTTGAATGAGATTTTACGCCATCAGCTAGGTGTCCACAAGCAATGTGCTAGGTGGGTGCTACATCATAATAATAATAATAATATGGAAATTATATAACATTGAATCTTATATAAAGCAAACAAATCAAAACGCATACATTCAAATCATACCCGCGCATGCAACCCTTCACAAATAAAATTAACAAATTGCACATTCGCACACATGCATGCACACAGTTTCTATTTATTTATTTTATATCAAGGATAATGGAATAAGCACTCATTTGCTTTTTTACATCCAGTCTGTATGCCGCTTTGTAAATTTTGTCATCTGTTCCTACAGGCACACAATGACCTACACTTTCGAAAAGCGGAACAGGATTTAACGTGCGCGCAAGATGTAACACGCTGAGACAAGGTGATGGAGATGGAGGAGACTCGCTAAAGGTAGGGACAAGTGTGAACTGTAATGATAGAGGAAGATCCTAGGTAGGTAATCATTGTGTTTTTAGGTTGGATATGAAAGTGTCAAATGAAGGATTTTGGTGAAGGGAGAGAGGGAGCTCATTCCAGGTAGATGGACCAGAAATAATAATAATAATAATAATAACAATAATAATATTATAATAATAATAATAACAATAATAATAATAATAATAATGTATGGAATTTATATAGCGCTGAATCTTGTAAAGCAACAAATCAAAGCGCTCAGATGACTTTTCTTTTTTTTTATATATATCGAGGATAATGGAATAAGCACTCATGTGCTTTTTATTACATCCAGTCCCCGTGTGTATGCGGTTTTGTAAATTTTGTCATCTGTTCCCACCGGCACACAATGGCCTACTCTTTCGAAAAGCGGAACAGGATTTGACGTGTGCGCAAGATGTTCTGCATGCGTTCGCACACGGGGCCTCATTTTATAGTCTCATCCGAAGGACTTTGACATTCAGTTCGATTTTTTGGTCAAACTGGGAAGAAAGGGCGAGGCTGGAATCGAACCCAGAACCTCACGGTTTACTTGTTGGCAGGCAAACGTCTTAACCATCCTGCCACCTTCCTTCTCAATAGTGAAAGAACAACGGCCAACTCTGGATTGTTTGAACCTGGGTATTTGTAAGCACATGGTATCTGCAGCAGAGCGGAGGTAACAGGAGTGTATAGATGAAGACAGTTACAGAGATAGGAAGGTGAAGTCTTGTGTAGAAATTTGTATCAGAGGGTACTGATCTTACTTTACACTTTGTGCAACATGCTACCAGTGAAGAGATTGCAAGAGAAGAGTAATGTGTTCGGAATTTTATTTCTTAGGACAAGTCGAGCTGCAGATTTTTTAATACATTGAAGGGAATGGATAGATGATGCTGGTAAACCATCCAAAATTGAATTACAGTAGTCCAGTCGAGAAAGAATGAAAGATGTGACAAGCTTAGATTTTGCATAAGTAGACAAATACAACATGCATGAGCAGTATAAAAAGTATATTTTATCATAATGATATGCACAGTGCTTCTGTTTGCCTGCTTGTCTGTGGATATGCCTGACAAACTGAAGGAGAAAAAACAACAACACCAACTGCAGAGACAAACATCACAACTAAAGCCCCCCCCCCCCCCCCCCCCCCCCCCCCCCCCCCCCCCCCCCCCCCGCCCCCAAATATACAGAAATACATCCATTTTTTTATTTTTAAGTAATCAAACACATATATACAGATTCCATTACACCCACAACTGAATCCTAAGTGCAAGGTTGGTTCTCAACACAAATGCTGCTGTACTATGAAGCTTGACTATTTTTAATAACAAAATTGATTAGAAGAGTATCAGTGAATTTGTGCATGTACGCCACATTACAAAAACCAGGAAATTGCATGAGCCATATTATCTCTTCTCATGAGGGTGAACAACAAAACACATGACCCAGTGCGATTGCAGCAAGAAACCATCAAAGAAGTCACCAAGTTTATTTACCTGGGCAGCGTCGTCAGTAAAGATGGGGGAACAGATGAAGACATCAAGTACCGAATCAACAAAGCCCGTCACGCCTTCAACACCCTTCGGCCAATTTGGAGGTCAACGGCCCTCTCATTTCAAAATAAGCTTCGGATCTACAACACCAATGTCACTCAGAAATCTGGCGGGTAACAAAACCAGCACCCACAAACTCCAGTCTTTTACCAACAAATGCCTCAGGTACATCCTCAACATCAGGTGGCCGGAAGACATATCCAACAAACAACTGTGGGACAGGACCAGACAAACCCCAATCGAGTCCATCATTAAACAAAGGAAGTGGGGATGGATCGGCCATACACTCCGCAAGCCTGCGTCAAATTTTACCAGACAGGCCCTTGACTGGAATCCACAAGGGAAGCGGAAAGTTGGTCGACCAAAGCAGACCTGGCGCAGAAGTGTTGACGAAGAAACGAAGGCAGCGGAATGACATAGGCCGAGCTGAAGAGGATCTCCCAAAACCGAGTTCGTTGGAGGGGTGTTGTTGCAGCTCTATGTTCCCAAAGGAACCAAGAGGCATAAGTCAAGTAAGTCAAGTCAATAGTATCTCTTCACTGGTTGATATCTTAGTTTTCGTTTCATTTTTCCTTTATGGAGCAAACTTGATATCCTAACTCAAAAGTAATCGATTACAAAGAGCGGTAAGCATGGACTTTACAGTCTATACGCCATGCAATGGAAGAAACAGTGCAATTGATAAGCAGAAATATTGCACAAAGGAAAAAGCCTTCGGGTAAGGGAAAGGGAGGGAGACCAGTGGGACACACACATGGGGTATATATACCATATGCATTCTTGTTTGACAAACACTGAAAAACAAACATACCCTATACAAGTGAACCAACATATCATGTACATACTTCGACTTGAAGACCCTGCATTCAAACATCATAACAATTTCTACTCGACCATTTTAACAAGCAAACTTGCACATAATTATAGCTTTTACACATAAAAAAACATACATCCACAATAAGTTTAACACCTTCTCTGTAAAATGACAAGGAAAGCACCAAGGCCAGACAGAACCTTGGCAGAAGTCATGAAAAGTGCAAATGACCTCTCCTTGGACATGGTCATGTACATTTCTGTCAAAGTTACAAAAAAGAAAGTTTATGAGATTACCAGACTGTAGCATTGGAATACCTACTGAGGTATCTCCTTGCAAAGCTTTACTGAGAAAGTATCCAGTCGTCTTTTCCTCGGCCAACTCCGATCAGAATGCTTAACTATCAAACGATCTTCTCCTTTCAATAGCTTAAGAATATGAATGCAGAAGAAGCAAAATTTCTACATGGCTTTTATAGATCTGATAGAGGCTTTTGATTTTGTAAACTGCGATGGATTCTTGACTTTGAAAATCCTTGCAAAGATTGAATGTCCACTGAGTCCACTGAAGCTTTTGAGTTTGATCCACGTCATTCTATATCGGTATGAATAATGTTATCCAGTTTGATTGGTCATCAGCAACACTAACTGACCTGAAGAGTGGAGTCAATCAAGGTTGTACACTTGCAGCCATCTTCTTTGGCATTTAGTTGTGGTCATACTTCAAGTAATAGAATCAGCCTCACCTCAATTAAGCAGAACAAATTTGACTTTACTGACCAAAATGAATAACCCAAATTTAACATATTCTCATCAGAGATAGACTATTTACAAATAAAAACATTTCCCAATCAACAGCAACTCTAGAATCCTATGGGCTGTGTCCCGAGGCTTGCAAGAGCATCAGGTGGGGAAAGCTGAAAGAAAATAAATATCTGAGACCAGGACATTGAACGCTTAACATTCATTATCATAAATGATTATCAGCTGGATGTTGTTGAAGAATTCATATATTTTGGTCAGTAAGCAACTGAGAACCTCTCCATGGAATCTGAATCAACAGACAAATTGGCTGAGCTTCATCAACGTTTGTCAGATTCTTAAAGCAGGTCTGGGACAACTTCACATTGACCTTTTACAATGAGGCAATTATCTATATAAAGCCTGTCTACTCTTTGCCTTCATACATTATTATTATTATTATTATTATTAGAGACGCCAGCAAATTATGGAATCAGTGCTTAAGGCAGGAAGACAGTTCCACGTGCAGCCTGAGGCAAATTCAGGACATCATATTGTTAATGTAATAATAATAATAACAATGTATGGAATTTATATAGCGCTGAATCTTGTAAAGCAACAAATCAAAGCGCTTAGATGACTTTTTTTTATATCGAGGACAATGGAATAAGCACTGATGTGTTTTTTTACATCCAGTCCTCGTGTGTATGTGGCTTTGTAAATGTTGTCATCTGTTCCCACCGGCACACAATGGCCTACTCTTTCGAAAAGCGGAACAGGATTTAACGTGTGCGCAAGATGTTCTGCATGCGTTCGCACACGGGGCCTCGGTTTATAGTCTCATCCGAAGGACTTTGTTAAACCATATAATGCGCAACAAGGTCCTCAAGCACAGTTTCACACTAGCATTGACAGTCTGCTGTGTTAAATGTGTCTTCAGTGGCTGTTAGAAGTCAAAAGGATACAAGATGACAAGATCTACCATCTGAGGAAAATGACTTTTACGTTAAAGCTTGATGACCAAGGATTTACAGTATGATGAGCTTGGACAGAGGGAGAGCTGAGGGCTGCATTTGCTGTGTGATTTGAGAATGTTTGCCGGAGAGAGAACATGGAGTTTGGCGGGTGGAAAGGTCTTGCCAGGGGCTGCTGTTCATGGACTCATGAAATAGCAGACAAGCAAACTGAATTTTCAGCGAAGGTCGGTGCCGTTTTGAGCATGACAGTTTATAGGATGAACACGATCGGCTTCATATTTGTTGTGGCAATTATAGACAAGAATTGAAATGA